>OX578151.1:27098326-27698326 GCA_951213105.1 Amaurobius ferox
TGCAAAATTTAATTTTTGCAATATTTTCTTATACAGGGGGAGGGGGTGGTGGTGGTCTGTACACTAAAATATTCGATTTGTCGAATAAATGTGGAACGCGAATTATTCAAAAATTTACATTATTCAGGGGTTGCTTATTATGAGACCGTTGATTTTCAAAGGATATTCGGCTAGTTATAGACTATTACTATAAGGGGACTTTTATTATAAAGGGACTCTACATCTTTATACACATTACACAAGTTTACTTTAAAAACAGTCATTACTATTATGTCTTTAGCTTAATTATATACATTTTGTAAAGTATGTCTTTTCAAAATCTCTTTTTATTTCTTATAATTTTAATATCTGAATCTTTATAAAGGTATATTACAAAGGGACTATTATTAAAGGTACTATTCTTATTAAGGTGCTATTATTATAAAGGGAGTCTACATCTTACACAATTTACACAGTTTTACATTAAATACTGTCATTAGTACTATATCTCTAGCTTAATTTTATGCATTTTGGAAAGTATGTGTTTTCATGATCTCTTTTTATTCCTTATAATTTTGAAGCCTGAATAAATTCAACTTCGAGTGTGAGGAAGATGTTGTTGTTGAAACCCAGACCGTCCGACCTACCAGAAAGGTGTAAGGTAACTGTTTGGACGGTCGGGAAGTGCCACCCAATTTAGACTGGAACCCAGTGGGGGAGGCATCCACAGGGACCGTACCCTCCTTCCCCTACCACCAACCTCTCGGAGTTGTGAGGAAGATGTGATGGCTGAGATTTTATTCTATATTGGTTTTCGTAGAGTGTGTCAAGCGGGAAAGATTAGATTATTTTCTTTCTATTCAGCCCGTTCGACCTACCTGAAGGTGTAACGTATCGAGTTGAACGGCCGGAGAAGTGCTACCCAATTTAGACCGGAACACAATTTCATTTATTCAATTATTACCCAGGTCGTCCAGCTCACCCAAAGTGTATAGATCAGTTACAAGGGATGGCCGAAAAAAAAACACATAAACAAGACAATACACATAAACAAAACACACATAGACATACACAAATAATATACGTAGAAATACCACACGTTAATGCGTTCAGTTCCAAATAGCAGCAAATAATACATAAAATAATAATACATGATTATACAAGGAATGATGATAGAAATATTTTTAAAACGAAAAGGCCTAAACAAAAATAAGGCGAAGGAAAAGGTGAACACAAAATAAAACACCTGTTACAATAAAATAAAAACACAAAGACAGAATGGAGCAGCATATATAGTGAAACAATTATTCATTGGTCAGGAAAACAAGACAGCATAAGCTACTCATTGTCCTAAGGTAACTTCCTTTTTAGGACACGCCCGGTAAGAGCGCGAAAAAGAAAAAGGCCGTGAGTATAAACACAAACATTAATTTATTTACACTATATAAATATTTACAAGAATTTGATTTAAAATATTTAAAAGACAACTTCCCATATTCCAAATGGGATAACTACCAATTTTAGGTAAGCAATTAAACAAATACAAAAGTATATGTAGTCTCATAGACTAAAATGTGAAAGATGGTAATTAAATAAAATGTAAACAATCCTATGCAATATTTTAAATATCCTTAAATCCGGAGAGAGAGAGAGAAAATATGCAAATCAGGCATAGGCCCTTAAATGAGTAACTCACCGAGCATTCGCTGAATGAACAGCCTCTCATGGTTGAGGACAATGCTGGGGAATATGACTTTTCTCACTCACAACACAAAACCTTCCCCTTGCTCCTTTTTTAAAAAACTGAAAAACTTTCTCTCTCCAAGATTTTAAAACACGCCCCTGAGGCGCACACAAACATCCCATTGGATTCAGGGTCTTAACCCCTTGACCCCAAAGCAACGCCATTGGCTTTTAGACCCCCAGAAACAAAAGCCCTTTTTCAAGCCCCTGCGAAACCAATACTCTTTCGGGCACTAATTCAAAGCAGGCCGCAATCCCTATGACCCCTCCGAAAAGGACGCACATTACACCCTTTCGCTTCGAATACGAGATCTCAAGGAACTTCGACATCCTGGTTTTCTATTTCGAGTGCAGATGGCCGAACGAAAGGGCTGACCCCAAAAAATAAATAAGAAGACTCTAGGTCGCATTCCCTAAAATATTGGCTCATGGGTTTACCATGCGACAATATACCTCCATTTCCCCATTAAAAATTCCAAAATCCTAAAATTAAAATTTCAAAAATTTAAAAATTTAAAATTTTACCATCAAAAAATATTAAGCAAATTACAATAAGCTAGGGCGCAATACGCCTTTCCAAAATTACCTCCATTTCCCCATTAAAACATCGAAAATCCAAATATTTAAAAATTTAAAGTCAAAATACAAAAAATTTTACAATCAAAATCATAAAGAAAAATCAAAATGTGCTGGAGTGCACGCTGCTTTTCTTCCAGCCCCTAAGAACCAACCTCTGAAAACAGAAGTTTCCTCCTATAGTATAATCAAACACATAGAAAAACATCATATTGCATATAAAAACACAATTGTCCATATAGACACAATAAAATAAAATAAAAATATAAAACAATCATGGTGAATAAAAATATAAAACAAAATGGTGACTTCAACAAAACAGAGAGTCTGTTGCTTATGTTGCACTAGGCTGTAAGTCACTCAAACTAAGTTACTTTTCTCACTGATCATGTTTTTTAGTTCTTTTTGTATTCCAAAAGTTTTGCAAATTGTCCACCAAAAAGTTTTGCAAATTGTCCACCAAATTTGCAAGTTTATCACCACAGTAGCTGTTTACAAGGTATAGATGAGAGTGTCTTTGGTTTACCTCTCCGTAAACAGAAACCACACATGAAACACCAAGTCCGCTGTCTGACAGTATAAATTGACTGGAATCTGGAACTGTAGAAAAGTGGAACGTGGACAACTGTAGAAAACTGTCCTGTAGAAAACTGGAAACGTGGGCAAATTTTCCCAGTATATATAACTGGAACATGTAAATTGCTTGTAACGTAAGGAATGTCTGTGCCTATAATGTTTATATACCGTGTATTTGGCCTAAACTGAAAAAGGCTGCTGGAAAATGCTCCATAAACGCAAGGATTGCTACCCATTGTGTAGCACATTTGTACATATTTTTATGACCAGTGTGCGTATTGTGACAGTTTTAACCTCAGTACTGAAGAAAACCGCAGTCACCCCTCACAGTGCAGGACACCGTTCTTTCGTGTGGTATCGTGCACTTTCTGCACCTCGTCCTTAGAGGGAAAAAACAAAGACCGGTGGAATCTTCTGCACCCCGTCAGTAGAGGAAAACCAACATAGTAATTGTCTCTGTGCTGATCTGAACGACATATCGACATATTACAATGCCGTATTCAGTCATCAAAAATTGTTTATATAATGTTGGCATGTGCCAACATCCGGTCACCTGCTGACCCGAGATGAAAATTGTTGAAATGAACATATCATATAGCACCTTCCGTGCGCATCACCTTGGAGTTTTCGTGCTGTACAAGCTGCTTCAACAGTATTATGAATAATTTTATACAAAATACCAAATATATATATATATAGAGACTGGCCTTAGTGACGACAAAGTTACCACCAAGAGACCTAGCCAATATGCACTTTATTCTTCTCTCCCTCCGAGAACAAAAAATGTTAAAACAAAATGCAAAATTTCTAAATGCATGAACATGAAAGTAAAAATGTATAAAATTTTACTCCCTTACATATAAAACTTTATTCCTTTACATATAAAAAAAAACTCTACTCCTTTACATAGAAAAAACTTTACTGCCAAAGGCAACTTTACGTTAAATAACATGTTTCATATACCATGAAATTCAAAATTCAAAACCATAAAATATCACACAAATTTCCATAATTAAATTACATGATCTAAACTAAAAATTTTCTATCCAAAGAAAAAAAAATTCAAACTCATCCAACACATTAAAATATCTCATTAATTGCAAGTTACAGAAAATTATCCATTTCCTGCCAAAAAATGAATGTTTCAAACCCATTCGAAAATGTTACATTTAGCTATGTCTAACCCGTCGCTTAATACTTGACTTTAACTCAAAATTACAGTGTCTTACTGCATAAAAAAACTCTTTTTTTTTTCTTCTATTTATTCTCTAGTCTGTATGAAAAAAAAAACAAAATATCTCCCAAACGTGTACCTTTCAGAAAATAAAACCCCACCTCGCAAAATTTTGCCTGATAAACGAAAATCCTCTTCTAACTTTCGAAGGGAAAATTTACCCTAAGTGCTAAAATTTTGTTTCATTAAGCAAAAACATCTTATTCCCAATTTTCTCACTTCCTTTATTTACTCTACAAAAGGATTTTATCACACTTTTTATGAATATTTTCACCACTTTATGCATTAAGCCTTATTTTCCTCAAATAAACACTAGCCTCACATTAAAATATAAATTTTCCCCTTTTATAAAAATGAAATACCATTCACCTTCAATTTTATATCTTATCCATTCCATCTATCATGAAAAATACCCCTATCATTCTAACCACACTATATCCTAGCGTAATATTTACTGCAAAAATACATATTTAGCCATGACCATTTATGTAGGTAAAGAGATAACACCCTAACAATAAAACCAAATCACAAGAGAAAACACCATATATTTTTCCTTTCTTTTCTTTTTTTTTTTTTTTTTTTTTTTAGAAACACTACTTAAAAAAAAAATGATAAATTAGTGATATTATTATCCAACTGCATTCTCCCACAATTACATTTTATAACCTTTTATCTTCCAATGCTTTGTTAGCGTTCAACATACCTGAAGGAAAAAAAAAACAAGAAAGATCAATCATGCTTAAAGCATTGATTATGAAACACTTTCCAACTTCAATGCAATTTTATTTAAAAAAGTCGAAAATGCAATACATTCGTCGGTAATATTTTAAAACTTATCACGATACTACATTGATTTATTATATTTGAAAACTTAGACCTTCATTGAAAAAAATGAACTTCATTCAAAAGACGGCATTGAAATATAAATTGCGTGGTTTAAATATCTCTAAAATGCAATACATTCCACGGTAATATTTTTAAATCTATCATAATACTACGATAATTTATTATATTTGAAAACTTCATCGAAAACAACTGAAATTAATTCAAATGACGTCATAGAAAAAATAACACGCCTGGATCTCTCTATAAAAGCAGGATTTCATTCATAACTTTCTCCATTTCATTCATCACAATACTATAATAATTTATTTTATTTAAAAATTAAGACCATGGAGCTACAATTCATAAACTTTATGCTTAAAACTTCATCGAAAAATATCGTCCTTCTGTTTATAAAATCAATTAATATTTCATTCATATCAGCCATGCAAACTCCATGGACTGAATTATTTTGTGTTAAAGAAATACAGTAATTCTAATACAACTCATTCTACATATTTTGCTGTTTACATTTTACATAGGTGAAAAATAGGCTTAATTGTAGAAATAATCAAATTTGAATGAGAATTTAAACTCAAATATATTGTCATTGTGTTGTTTTAGTATGTAGATGCACAGAATTTAAGCAGAAATAAAGTAGTTTTAGGATGGATACAACACTCAATATGAATTAAAAAGAACTTTAAAAAATCACGAATTTGAAACAAGATGGATGCCATATCTCATTTTGAAGTGGGTCATGTGATCGTTTCATATCATGGTCACGTGATCGTTTCATATAAGATGTGTAATTATTATTTTAATTTTTATTTAAAAAACTACTGAATATATTTAGCTGAATTTTTTTTTATATATTTTATGGAACAATTTGACTATTACCTAAAATTTTCGATGCAATTTGTGAATTTTAAATCCGCTTAAAAAATGTTAGAAAAATTAGGTCCCATAGGGCTCAATGTATTTCATTTTTTCAACCCGGGTTCAATCCAAAACTAATTGTGTGATATTATTCATTTATATTCCCATAGGTCCTACAGACCGTCTGAACAACATACTAAAATTTCATTTTGATTAAGTCATTTTTACGGCAGTTATCGTGCTAACGGACAGACAGACAGACAGACAGACAGAATGAACAAAGTCATAAACACTTTTCAACTTTGTTGTAAAGTGTTAAAAACTAGCAAATCTCACCTTTCCTTCCTAAACTACCCATAGAAACTAACAAAAAAAAATCTCCATGCGTTCAGAAAAAATGCCGGAAACTGTCACTTACAGTACTACGTGTAACGATTTAAGAAAATTATTGTATCCAAAAATTGATTCCCTTTTGAGCCCCGTTGTAATCTAACAAACCTATCAATTTTCTATTCCGAATAATTTATTAAATTATGTGTGTTTTAACAAAAGTAAAATATAAGTGAATGTAGGAAAGTACCCTTTATAGACGATAAAATATTATTGAATAACAGTTAAGAGATACAAAAAAATAATGAAATACTTTTTCTTTTTTTTTTTATTTATTTTTTAAATAAATCCTTTCAACGTTATGTGTCATCAGGAGATGAAAAAAACCCTTTGTTGATTACCCAAACAGTCTAATTCAATCCTCAAAATATAGAAATATACACTCTAAATCCCCAAACATCACACAAATCTGCCCGCAGAAAAATATGTGCCTAAGGTCAAATTATATATCCTACCAACCATTGTTAAAAAGGCCTATTTATTTATTTATTTATTTATCCAACTTAAAAATTTACTCTTTTTGTTGTTTGTTTTTTGTCTGTTATCTTCGTTACTTTATTAGAATTCCCTTGTAGACAAAAGTTTCCTTAGTAATTAAAATTTTCTTTCCACTTAGGTTACAAATTGAATTTATATAATATCTATTTATTTTCATTATTTATTATTTTTATAATTACCTTTTTATCGAAAAAACAATATACTTATTACTTTATGTATTTTAATTCCCAATAACCTAACTAACTCTCTCCAGCTGCAACGCCATTCTATTACTCACTGGTAACTTAAGCTTCCTCTGCCCAAAAGAAAAAAAAAAGTCTCTCTACATGTAAAAGTGTCATCACCCCTCTTTGAAATTTATGTTCTCCTCGGCTAACTAACTCCCAGCTCCCGTAAAATATATCTGCTAAAACCACTCCTTTTTCTTTGTAACCATTCTGCGGGTCCTGTGTTTTGTCTGTGAAAATGACTCTTTTTGGAATGTGAAGAAAACCCTCATCGCGACGTATCAAATTTCACCCCTGTAGTCAAACCGAAAACTGTTGTCCCCTCTGAAAAACAGGTGTTGAAAACGAGGATGGGAAAGCTATAACTAAAAACTGTGGCCTGAACGAAAACTTTGGAGACCCTTGTGTTTGCCATGAAAAGGAACCGTCAAAGTTAAGAGAAAATTCTGTTGCCCTTAAAAAAAAGATTATCTAACCTACTCACATTCTATATATTATTTTCAGAACCATTTGTAAAATTTTTGTAAACTCGTACCCATAACATATAAAAGATTTATTATAATCTCACATTACTTCTAATTTCAGCAAAAATTTGTTCTAAAACTAAAAATCACTCAAATGCGTATAAATTAAATAATCTTCGCGACCAAAATTATAAAATGTCAAAAGAAAAAAAAATTTCCCAAAAATACTATACCAAAAATTTTAACTGAATACGACAAAACCACCCAAAAAAATTTATTCAGTGTAATTCACCCTAGGAGTATGTCTGAAAGAATAATTTTTATTAGTGCGAGAAACAGACACTTGTTGATGTGTATCGATCGGAGTAGGTAATAAGGGCGATTTCGAACCAGATGTATGTGTGTGTGTGTCCGCTGTATCTGAGATGCTAGTGGGTGTATTTACATTTGAGGGTAAATTTTTGTCTGTCTCTTGGTCCCAAAGAAAAAAAGGAGTTTCGGATTCTCCGCTCGTCTCTTATTTTTTTGAAAGCAACGGAATACTCTGTGATTCCTCAGTTGTCTGCTGATTATTTTCGCTCTCCTCAATTTTTAAATGATCTCGCCTTTCAATCATCAAACGCAAGCGATTTATGTGTGCCCTAAAGGTCTTGGAATAAGGCATATTTATCTGTTTTATGTCATAAATAAATCTGTTTATTTTTTTTACAACTCTGTAAGGTCCCAGCCATTTAGTCTTTTTAAACGATTTCACGTGATTTTTCAAAAATACTTTTGATCCAATTTTAAGGTCCCTAGGTTTGGCCTTTCTCATTTGTTTTTCCTCTTGATCGGATTTTGCGAGCTCCAGGTTTTTGAAAGCCGCTTCATGCGCTTCTCTTAAAATTTGAATTTGTTTTGCAGCATAATTCTGAGGAGATATCTTATTTTCGCCATGTGGTTGCGGAGTTTCGAAAAAAATCGGTAGATCCCTTCCAAAAACTAATAAATTTGGAGATTCTCCCGTGCTAAGATGCGTAGTGGCATTATAAATCATTTTATGTGCAATCATAGCCGTGTCCCAATATGGGGAGTCCTCTGTTAGAGTTTTAATCGTAAATTTTAGTGAATTGTTTATTCGTTCTGAGATTCCATTGCACCAGGGCGCGCAAACCGAAACTAACTTCGTTACGATGCTTAGCTTCTCCGCCACCGTATTGTAGATTTCTGACGTAAATTGGGAACCGCGGTCTGAATATAGCCTCTGGGCTACTCCGAAAATAGAGAAAAAATTTAATAATTTAGCAGCAATAGTTTCAGCCCGGATGTCGGGAATGGCATATAATTCAATATATTTGGAAAAATGACAAATTACTGTAAAAATGTATCGATTATTATTTACACTAGATTTGAAAGGCCCCACTAAATCTACAGCTATTTGGGCTCCTGGAAAACTTGGTACAGGTACACGTCCCAGGGGCACGTATCTTTCTGCGCCCTTTAACGACCTGCACTTAACGCAAGACATGACAAAATTGCGGGTGTCCGCATACATACCCCACCCGAAATACCGCTCCGCTAATAAGCTGTAAGTTTTGTCTACTCCAGTATGTGTGACGTGTGTCACTGCTAAAATGTGCTTTTGCATATTTTTTGGAATCACAATGGTTTTCAAAAATTCCTCCCTCCAAGGTTTATTTTTATAGTGCCCGAGGTGCATAATTAATTTTGTTTCTTCGTCTATATATAAATTATGGAACTTTTTATTTGCCTTTCCAGTATTATTTTGAAGATATTCTCTGATTAAAAGTAATTCTTGATCATTCTGTTGTTGTTCCACAATATCTTGAATTGTGGGAATGGTTGTGATAACATTGACCGCAGGTTGGTTGTTTTGATTTGAATTAACATTGACCGCAGGTTGAGTTTTTTGATTATAATTTTCTGCCATGTGTTGTTTTACACTTATTTGTTTGTCTTGTTCCTCTTCAAAAACGTCCCTACTTAAAAAATCACATAATAAATTTTCCTTTCCCGGGACATAAATAAAATCAAACTTAAATTCTGAAATTTCCAAAATCCAACGCTGAAGGGTATTTGGAGGATTAGACATTTTTAAATGTGAACCGAGAGGCAAGTGGTCGGACAACACAAAGAACTTCCTGCCATTCAAAAATTTTTTAAAAAACATAATTCCATTGTGCATTGCCAACAATTCCGCTTTTATCGCTGCGTACTTTTGTTCTTGTGGATTGAGTTTACGGCTGTAATAGGCTATGGGTTTGAGCATACCATCTCTCTTTTGTAACAGCGCAGCTGACGCCGAGGTTAAACTCGCATCGGAATTTAGGAAGAAATCTTCGTCAAAATTTGGTTGAATTAAAATAGGTTTCTTAAAGAAACAATCCTGTAGATTTTTGAAAGCTTCGTCACACTCGTCATTCCATTCAAATTTCGTGCCTTTTCTCGTCAGATCGGTTAAGGGGGCAGTCTTAGCTGCATAATTGGGGATACAATTTCTATAAAAGTTACATACCCCTAAAAATCTTTTCAATTTTCTTAAAGTCTTAGGTATGGGGAAAGAAGAAATTTTTCCTATATTTGCATCAGAAGGGCTTATGCCTTTTTGGTTAATATTAAATCCTAAATAATTTATCTCCGTCATGCCAAATTTACATTTATTTGGGGAAAGCGTTATGTTTACCTTCCGGAATCTTTCTAAAACCAAAGTTAATTTTTGTTTTAATTCTTCATACGAATTTGCCGGGATTACCACATCGTCAATATAAGCCAAAATATCTTGTGAATGTAAATCCCCTAAAATTAAATCCATTACTTTTTGAAAAATGGGTGCACTCGCAATATGGCCGAAACATAATCTGTTATATTCAAATGAGCCAAAAGGGCTCGAAAACGCGAAATATTTTCTCATTCGTTCCGGGAGGATGATTTGGTGAAAGGCACTATGAAGATCTAACTTTGAATACAGCGCATATCCTGCCAATTTAGAAATGATGTCATTTATCTTAGGTATCTTATAAGGATATAAAATCGAAGTATTGTTTATCAGCCGAAGGTCTAAAACAAGTCTGTAGGTATTGTCCTGTTTCTTGACTAAGAGCAGACTCGACGCGTAAGGACTGTTTGTTTTAGAAATTACCCCCGCCTCTTCTAACTGTTGTAATTGCTCCTTTGCCGTATTGTGTAATGCGAAAGGAATATCATACGGTTTAGAACAAATAGCATGCTCATGAGATAATTCAATATTTGGTTCAAAAAAATCAGTTGCTCCAAGAGTTTGTAAGCTTTTCGAGAAAACGTCCGCATACGGCATAATAAATTTTAGAAAATCTTGTTTTGTTGATTTTTCCATATGCTCTAAATTAAAATCTTCTGGTTTTAAATCTTTTCTTCTTTTTTCAATAATTTCAGGGCTCGCTTGTACTAAATTTATAGTTTCCTTAACATCTACCCTTTGTTGCGTAGCTTTATTTTCGAATCTTTCTGTAATTTCAAAATCCTGTGTAAATCCTCCCAATTTCATATGTTTATTTAAATCTAAAGCATGAGTAGATATATTTTGCACCTGTATATCAAAAGAATTATTTTCTATATTTACAACAGCGCAGTTGATTTGTAATCTCTGATTATTCTCAATGGGTTCATATAAAACCTGCGTGTTATCCTCGCAAAAAGTGTCCGATACAACCCGTACCATTTTTGATTCATTCGGTTTCAGAGATATCTTACTTTTGACTCTAACAATATTAATCATCTTGGCGTCCTGATGTTCTATGTCCGCTTGTGGAAACCTGTGCTCCTCCTGGTTTATGGGGATTTTATCATTTAGTACTTGTAATTCATTTTTTTGTGTATCAATAATAGCATGGTTTCTTTTCAAAAAATCGTAGCCAAGGATTCCGACATACGTGTTAGGGAAATTTGCTGTCGTTACATAAAAAATTTGTTTGAAATGTTTCCCATTAATTTTAAACGGAATTTCAATTGTATTTACATAATCAATATTCTGGCCACTCAAAGTCGAAATTTTTACCGCGCGGGAAATATATGTAATTTTAATTCTTTGCTTTATGTTTTGAAAAGTTTTATAAGACATAATGGATACACTTGCGCCACTATCAATAAGCATTCTATAATTACTTTTATCAATTTGTATATATGTCGTTGGTAAATTTGGGATATTTTCAAAATTCGACGCGGATGCTACAATTTCATGTGTTTCTAAATCAAGATTTTTATCGGGATTTGTAATATCACTTGAGAGTTTGACCGTTTTGTCTGCCCACAAACCCTCGACTCTAGTTTAAATTACTAGATCTATAATTTTTAAATTCCCCCTTTCTCTCTGTGGAATAATCATTTCTATTTTCTCTCTCATAGGACTTTGTACTATTTTCCCTCTCCGTTTGCGAATTTTCAAACGTTCTGTTCGGCCTACTGAATCCTCTCCTGTCATTACTATTTCTTGCATAGAAATTGTCCCCTTTTCTTTGCTCGTGGGAGTTCCAAGGTTGCGGGGGGCGAGACTGCCTCTTTTTCTCGTACGAAAAGTTTCTGTGCGGCGAAACCGCTCTGGCTGAATAATCTGGCTGGTCATTATATTGACGGGCTGCCCTTTCTTTATTGTATTGATAACATATTTTCATGTAATGCCCTTTCTTCCCACAATATCCACATATACTTATTTCCTGGGTGTGCATCTCATTTTGTTTGACAGGTCTGTTAAATTTCAAACTATTTATCTCCTCCATTAGAGTCTGCATAAGTTGTCCGTTGAAAGCATTCTGTTCTTTCCGCAGATTATCCATAGCTTCGAACGGATCTTGTTTAGTAATATTATTTAGGGATGGGGCTAAATTAGCTTGTTCCAAATTAATTGCCAGTTCTACCGCTTTGTTAAAATCTTGAGGATTAGCGCGTATAATTTCGCGTTGAAAATCAGCATTTAGTGCTTCTAAAAATTTACTTAATTTTAATTTGTCTGTAATTTGCCTAGTAGATTCATTGTCACCCGTGTCGCCTATATAATTTAGCGTTAGCGCTGTAATTCTGTGGGCTAGAGATTTTATAGTTTCTCCCTGATTCTGCTTTGCTGTGGAGAAAAGAATTTGTTTTGAAGTTATAGATTGTTCTTTAGAAAAATAGTCTAGAAAAACTTTTTTGAAATTTTTGAAAGACGTTTCACGCCTGAGCTGCTGAGGATTCACATAAAAATCGTTAGCTTGACCTCGGAGTCTCGATTTAAAGATCGCGAGTTTTTCCTCATCGCTCCATGACCCAAGGATGCTTAAAGCTTCAAAGTTCTCTATAAAAACACTGCAGTCCTGTTCGCCATCAAAAGTGTTTAATAAATAGGTTAACCCGGGAATATTGGAAGAATTGCCCGTGGCACCGTTGGAATTTACCGTATTTGGCATAATTGAAAAATATTAGTGAACAAACAAAAATTTTAAAACCTCGTCTACATGTAACAATGCAATCAATGACATATCTATAAACCAAAATATATATATATATACACATAACTCTCACCAATTTTTTCTTTGTATTTTATCAATATAACATTAAAATAGCACATATTTTCATGGCAAATGAAACAGTTTCTACTTTTATCCAATGTTTAAAAATTTCTTCTAAATTTCTCATATTAAAATTTATTTATTACTAGGGAAAAAATTATTGCAGATATTGACATTTATTATTTGTTTTATTTTTACCATCCTTCAAAAAAAAATTTTCCTTGGTTAATGCACCAAACATAATTCTTATCCTGTTCGTTGGCGCCAATCTATTTTCCTTCGTTACTGAACCCAACAAAATTCATCCTGGTCTAAGGCACCAAATTATTTGTCCTAAGGTAACTTCCTTTTTAGGACACGCCCGGTAAGAGCGCGAAAAAGAAAAAGGCCGTGAGTATAAACACAAACATTAATTTATTTACACTATATAAATATTTACAAGAATTTGATTTAAAATATTTAAAAGACAACTTCCCATATTCCAAATGGGATAACTACCAATTTTAGGTAAGCAATTAAACAAATACAAAAGTATATGTAGTCTCATAGACTAAAATGTGAAAGATGGTAATTAAATAAAATGTAAACAATCCTATGCAATATTTTAAATATCCTTAAATCCGGAGAGAGAGAGAGAAAATATGCAAATCAGGCATAGACCCTTAAATGAGTAACTCACCGAGCATTCGCTGAATGAACAGCCTCTCATGGTTGAGGACAATGCTGGGGAGTATGACTTTTCTCACTCACAACACAAAACCTTCCCCTTGCTCCTTTTTTAAAAAACTGAAAAACTTTCTCTCTCCAAGATTTTAAAACACGCCCCTGAGGCGCACACAAACATCCCATTGGATTCAGGGTCTTAACCCCTTGACCCCAAAGCAACGCCATTGGCTTTTAGACCCCCAGAAACAAAAGCCCTTTTTCAAGCCCCTGCGAAACCAATACTCTTTCGGGCACTAATTCAAAGCAGGCCGCAATCCCTATGACCCCTCCGAAAAGGACGCACATTACACCCTTTCGCTTCGAATACGAGATCTCAAGGAACTTCGACATCCTGGTTTTCTATTTCGAGTGCAGATGGCCGAACGAAAGGGCTGACCCCCAAAATAAATAAGAAGACTCTAGGTCGCATTCCCGAAAATATTGGCTCATGGGTTTACCATGCGACAACTCATAAACATATTCACACATAGTATCTGAGATACCTTTTGCAATAGGAACAAATTTTTTAATCCTATGACTAGAATTTTTAATTTCATTTTAAAATAGTATAGATAATCAAGAATTGGACCCTGATAGTTAAAAAAATCTGATGTGGACAGCACATGACTTTCCCTGCAGATTCATATTCACGTTCTCGTTATTTCTCCAATAATTCATTATATTGAGTTTAATGGCACAAAAAATAATAGCCATAATTATTTAAAATTACACTGAATTTACACTTTTAATTTAATTTTTCTTCTCATTTGGTAACTGGACTTATTTTCAAAGATGGCGTAGTGAAAATGCAAAAAAAAAAAAAAAAAAAAAACTAAAATATCTCAAGAAAGGCTAGTCCTAGTGTAATGAAGTTGATCTTATGCTTTTCATCGTCAAAAATTACGTATAAAGTATAAAACAAGAATTTAATTGCTATATTTGAGCACAAGTAGTTTTTATTTTAGATTTTGACGATATTTGCGGGCCATTTCGCAAAAACAGCCGGGTTCTTTTATCCCGAACCATACCAAAAACTAATCAGCACCAGTGTCACACACAAGTGATTTACCTACCCAATTTTATAAAATTTGGTCCATTAGTTTTTGAGTTACAGTGAATATATACATAGCACAGATAGACACACACAGATACACAGACTCACAAAAACACACCCAGACGTCACACTAAAAATAATTTTTCGTATTCTAGAGATCCCGAAACGTGTGTATTCGTCGAAAACTCGAGTTTCGATTTTCGACACGATTCCAATACTTTCCCTATACATTACCATGTATTGCAGGGAAAGGTAAAAACAGATTAAATATTTATTAAAAATGTGAAACTTGGGGTTTGCAATTGGTAAAAATGATTTAGTTCTTGAAAAATCATGAGTGCCAGAAGCCATTTAAAAAAGTTTGCCAGAGATCAATTAATTGGTCTTTACAGAAGAACCAATGGAGATCGTCTTTCTACCTCTTGGATGGACTACCTTGGATGCCCCACTTTACTACCTCTTGAATGGACTTCCGAACCAACAGATTTGTCGCACCCATACTACGCGCAGACATGGGGAGAGTTTTGGGTGACGTCGCAGATCGAACACGCAGTTATCGAATGCCATTAATCACTGGGCTGTCCGGTCTGTAGGAGGAGATTTAATTTAGCCGTGTTAACCTTTTGCTTACGAGTGGGACAGCGTCCCTTCCAAAAGAAGAAGCTCTCAAAAAGACAGGTATTTGACATGCCCTATCCTAAACAGTTCGATCCCCCTTTGCAGACATTGGCGTCGCATCGAACTGTTTGGGATAGGGTATGTCAAATACCTGTCTTTTTGAGAGTCTCTTCGTTTGGGATGGACGCTGTCCCACCCGTGAGCTAAAGGTTAAGAGATTAGGCTAAATTTATTAATGAAATAGTAATAACATTTAAATTTCTTCGTTGAAATTCGATATACCACCTAAATGACCAGAAGCTGATGATGGCGAGTGTTTACTGCTGTAAGTACACAAAAATATTGAACCGACTTACCTGAACTGGGGATTTTGATGCTGCGCCGCCAGCATGGCTGAGAAAAAGTCCGCACCCTGAGGAACTCGCAAGTCGATGCTTGTTGAAAATCTTTCAGGAAGTCCCACCTTCAGTGTGTAGTGTATTGTGATCTTGGGCCCTGGACCCCATTGGGGATGATTTGTTGGCACTTAAAGAAAAAAACTGATGTCAGCAGCACATGACTTTCCCTACAGACTCAAATTCATTTTCTTATTATTTCAATATCAATTCATTAAATTTAGTTTAATTGCACTAAGTAACATTCACAATTATTTGAAATGACATTAAATTTACATTTTGGTAACTGAACATAGTTTCCAAAACCGGCGTAGTAAAAATGCAATAAATAAATAAATAAATAAATATCTCGAAAACAGCTTGTGCTAGAGTAATGGAGTTGGTCTTATTCTTTTCATCGTCAAAAGTTAGGCATAAAAGGAGCATTTAATGGATACATTTTAGCATGCGTATGCGTAGTCTTTTATTTTATATTTTGGCGATTTTTGCGGGTCATTTCGCAAAAAAGGTAGGTTGTTTTCCTCTGATTAGTACCAAATCTTATCAGCACCAGGATCACCCATAAGTGAGTCACCTAAAGAAAATTATGAAATTGGGTCCATCAGTTTTTGAGTTAGGCTACATACATTGCACAGACAGACACAAACGCACACACAGACGCCACACTAAAAATGGTTTTTCGTGCTCTAGAGGTCCTAATACGTGTGGATGTAGATCTACCGAAAACTCGAGTTGCGATTTTCCACATGATTCCAATACCTGTCCTATACATTAGCATGTATTGCGGGGAAAGTAATAAAACAGTATAAGAAAACAGAGCGTGATTTTGCACTCAAGTAATAAATAAATACAGGACATTTTAGAAAATTTAGGGCGTTCATCGATGCCTGGTTACTAAATTTTGCCAGACTATTGGATGCCAAGCTAAACTGGGGTAAAATATGGGAAAATTGATTGAAAACAAAATAAAATGGGCAATAAATGTGACATATATTTAGTTAAAACGTTACGCGGACTGGGATGACACAGTACAGTATATGATAAAATATTAAAATTAATAAAAAAAAATCCCAATAAACAGAAATATGCGTATAAAAATTAAAGAATAATTTCGTTCAAACGGCTGAACCATTGGATGCCATGCAAAGCCCACTTCCACGATAAAAACTTGCAATTCCCTTTCAGTAGCTCAACGGTAGAGCTTCGGAGATCATTGATTCGATTTCCGGTTGGGGCAGTAAGTACCTTTACAGCCTGATTAACGAAAGTTTACAGTAGATTACAAATGGTCGTTCCGCAATATGACCTCTTCAGATAATTGTTTTGACACACACACACAAAATGTAAAACATTTCATAGGTATCTGATTATTTGAAAAAGAAAACACATGTCTGGCCTACATAGGAGATATTCAAAATTTAAAACAATTCATAGATATTTGATTATTTGAAAAAGAATAACACATGTCTGGCCACATACATAGAAGATATTCAAAATTGAAAACAATTTATAGATTTTTGATTTTTTGAAAAATAATAACACTTGTCTGGCCATATCTAGTGATTGAAGGTGCGAATTCTCGACATAGAATGTCACAGTTTGTATTAAATAAAAGATAGAGATCTCGAGTGGCTTTTATAAGTTTCAAAAACTAAAAATATATATAAAATTTTGGTTATTTATTTTTATTTATATATTTAAAAAGGATGCAAGCTACAGAATAAAGTCCCTGTAACAGCGCGCAATATAAAATCCAATACAAAAATATACAAATTAAAATATTACAAAATACATTAGAATGCAAACTTTAGGAAAAAAGAAAAACAGGTCTGGCCGTTTCTAGCTTTTTAGGACTCGGAATTCGCGAAGCAGAAAGTCGCGGTTTGTATTAAATAGGAGATACAGATCTTAAGTGGCCGTAAAAATTTAAGCAATTTAAAAGAATGATAAGATGTTAATTATTCGCAGCTAAATGGCAAGATGTCTGGAGATTTACACCGTCATCTTCATAAATGCAATTCTTTGTGGTTTATTCCGCAAACGAGGTATGTATGATCGTCAAGATGGCAGACAAGAGGTTTAGGTGGGCAAAAATTCACGTTGTTGTTGTTGAAACCCAGACCGTCCGACCTACCAGAAAGGTGTAAGGTAACTGTTTGGACGGTCGGGAAGTGCCACCCAATTTAGACCGGAACCCAGTGGGGGAGGCATCCACAGGGACCGTACCCTCCTTCCCCTACCACCAACCTCTCGGAAGGACTTTCGGACCCACATGTTTAACGTGATCGTACTCCGCATGAACACGGCGGCAGTTTTGGCAGTGGCTGGAATCGAACCCGGGCCTACCGAGTGCAACTCCAGCGCGCTAACCAATGGGCTACCGCGCCCGAGCAAAAATTCACGTTGTTGTTGTTGTTGTTGAGACCCAGACCGTCCGACCTACCAGAAAGGTGTAAGGTAACTGTTTGGACGGTCGGGAAGTGCCACCCAATTTAGACCGGAACCCAGTGGGGGAGGCATCCACAGAGACCGTACCCTCCTTCCCCTACCACCAACCTCTCGGAAGGACTTACGGACACACATGTGTGATTTCTGTTCAAACTAGTCTCAATTTTTGACATATGTGTTTGCAATTTAAAATACATTTCTTTAATACTGGTAATATGTCGAGACATTGTATAACTTTGATAGAGAATGACTTGTTGTTGTTGTTGTTGTTGTCGTGTCCCTAACATTACAATTAAGGAAGAATAGAAAATGACTTATTTAGTATATATAACTTTGATAGAAAATGACTTTATAAAAAAAATCTTTGAAAGGAAATATGTTTAAAGTGATTTTAACCAAGTAAAACCGTATGAAAAGCAAATGAATGGATTATAATTATTTTTGTATTGCATTATTACATTCATATCCAGGCGCAGCACAAGTCAGTATACGTAGTGTGCGGACACCGGCCATGTGTTAGGGAACAAGGGAAAGAGGTGCACTCAGCTCCGACTACAAAAACTCTGACATGGGCAGCACATGACTTTCCCTACAGACTCAAATTCATTTTCTTTTTCTTTCTATTATACTTCATTATATTGGGTTTAATTGCATATAATGACACAGATAATTATTTGAAATCACGCTGTATTTGCAGTTTTATTCCAATTTTCGTTTTCATTTGGCAACTGAACGTATTCTCTAAGGCGACATGGCAAAAGTACGAAAACACTAAAATGTCTCGAGAATGGTTAATCCTAGAGTTAGGGAGTTGATCTTATTATTTTAGTGGTCGAAAATTGTATATAAAATGAGCATTTAATTTATATATTTGAGTATACGTCGTCTTATTTTAAGTTTTGACGGTTTTCTCTGGCTATTTCGCAAAAATGGCAGGTCCTTCCTTTCCGAATCGTACCAAAATCTGATCATCATCAGAATATCCCCCAAGTGACTTATGTACTAAATTTTGTGAAATGTGGCCAATTAGTTTTTTATCTAGAGTAGATACGCACACCCACACACAGCTGTTACGCTAACAATAGCTTTTTGTGTTCTGGTGTGTTCAAAACGTGTAGATCCGTCGAAAACCGGAGTTGCGATTTTCCACACGATTTCAATACTTTCTCTATGCATTGCCATGCATTGTAGAAAAGAAAAAAGAAGTGGCTATTAAAAAGTGATTCTTAAAAACAAGTGATAGAAAAAAGAGTGATATCTAAAAATAAGCGACAGAAAAAGAAATAATACCTGAAAACAAGTGATAGAAAAGGAGTGATTTCTAAAAATAAGTGACAGAAAAAGAAGTGGTTTCTAAAAATAAGTGACAGAAAAAGAGTAATTTCTAAAAATAAGTGACAGAAAAAAGAAGTGATTTCTAAAAATAAATGACAGAAAAAGGAATGATTTCTAAAAATAAGGAACAGAAAAAGAAGTGGTTTCTAAAAATAAGTGACAGAAAAAGAGTAATTTCTAAAAATAAGTGACAGAAAAAAGAATGATTTCTAAAAATAAGTGACAGAAAAAGGAATGATTTCTAAAAATAAGTGACAGAAAAAGGAATGATTTCTAAAAATAAGTGACAGAAAAAGGAATGATTTCTAAAAATAAGTGACAGAAAAAGGAATGATTTCTAAAAATAAGTGACAGAAAAAGGAATGATTTCTAAAAATAAGTGACAGAAAAAGGAATGATTTCTAAAAATAAATGACAGAAAAAGGAATGATTTCTAAAAATAAGTGACAGAAAAAGGAATGATTTCTAAAAATAAGTGACAGAAAAAGGAATGATTTCTAAAAATAAGTGACAGAAAAAGGAATGATTTCTAAAAATTAGTGGCAGAAGAAGAGTGATTTCTAAAATGTAATTGTTAAAAGAGAGATTTAAACTAGATGGGAGCACCGAAAGCAAAGTTCAATGAAAGCGAAATTCAGTGAAAGTAAAGTTCATCGAAGAGCAAAGTTCATCGAAGAGTAAAGTTCATCGAAAAGCGAAATTCAGTGAAAACGAAGTTCAGTGAAAGAGAAGTTCTCGAAAGAGAAGTTCTCGAAAGAGCGAAATTCTGCGAAAATGAAGTTCATCGAAGTGAGGAGTTCAGTGAAAGAAAAGTTCACCAGAGAGCAAAGTTCAGTGAAAACAAAGTTCAGTGAAAGCGAAGTTCAGTGAAGCAATGCTAACCTTGTGGAGACGGTGGCGGATCACAATGGGTGTTTCTCAGATGCACCAAGCTTCTTCCACTTAGTACCGGCATAATATAGTAGGTGGCCAGCATGTCCCCGAAAGAACCATCATCCAACTGCTTCTTGACTAGATAATCTAGGGTCGTCCTGGGGTTCCATGACGTAGAATTGATCGACATCAGGGCCTGAAGAAGTAAAGTTAGTTCAGCCATTTGCCCACTCTATTACGAAAACCTGTGCTTCACTTCAAACCAAACGCGCTGCTGGAGCCGAAATAGTTTTGCGCGAATAATATTTTGCAAAATAAAACTCAGTATAGTAAACTTCAATTTTCTCAGGCTCATTTGTTTTGTTTGCATGCTATCAATGCGCTACCAATGACTCGCTCACTGTTTATAGCTAGCTAGCAATGTGGGTTTTAGCCTCGATTTCATCTGAAAACTTCGACCATAGACTTTACGTCAAAATAGCCAATTATTTTACTAACTTCTTATGCTGTATATAAATGAAACTTATATTATACATTATATGAGATTTATATTCAAGTTAATCTATAAACTTGCACATAAATATGTTACTTAAATACGTATATTTCCATCTATTCTTTTCAAACCTCATCAATCATTAAACATCTTCAAAAATTCCCAAATTCACCTAATTTACGAAAAGTAAAGTATCTCATACATATGCACCCATATTTCACTAAGGAGTATGTAAACTGATTAATCAAAAATCGTGAGATTTAAAATATTACAGCTTTCTCACCCATTAGAAAACCTATGTTAAAATGCTAAAATATTGAAATTATAACCGATATACTTTGAAAACAAAGATCTTGATTCAAAATCTAACTAAATACACTTATAGGGCTTTTAAGAAGCTATAAATTTTTGCTTATAGTCCCTAGCTAGCATTTTTAGTTTTTGAGATAGCATTTCAAACTTAAAAAACCGGAAAATTTCCAATCGTCTTAAACTCGACAAGGCGATTACTCAGAAACTATAAGATCCTTTTTTAAAAAGTAAATATATAGTTAGAAACTAAATTTCAAAATACATATTTTTGTGATTTACTATTTATATTTATTTTTTATAGTTTCGAAGATAAATTCGAGTGAAAGTAAGAGAAATGAAAAATAAAACACTCGCTCGGACAAATACATTTTGTAGTTTTGCCGAAAGAAAAAGTTCAAAATATTGAAATTAATTTTATATGTTCATAAGCGGGACCCTATTTGCGATAAAACAAGAAAAAGTATTTACATTTTTATCTCTTAGATTCGGAGGTATTAGCATCCAAAATATTTACATTTTTTTGTAACGCTCCCATTACTGCCACAGATACTTGAAGCACATCTGTTATTCGCATAAAAACAACTGATTTCGGAAAATTACATGAGCTTTTCATCAACTGAATTCAAGAAAAATTAGATCATACTTTTAAAAATACCAATGAATAAAATATTGCGAAATTAAGGAAAATGTAACAAAAAAAAAAAAAAAAAAAAAAAAAAAAACCAGTCGATTTCGGAAAATTTTTAACCGGTTCTAGAACTTGAACTGAACTTACACAACTTGCAACAAAGCAGATATATATCAGTTACCTAACTGACATATATGCACCTGAAACAGTTTGATACTTTTAAGCAACTACATTATAGAACTTGAACGGAACTTAAAAACTTCCTTGTAAAAAGCAGGCATATGTCAGTTAATGCCTCCGAAACAGGTTGATACTTTTAACCAACTACATTCTAGAACTTGAACTGAACTTACACAACTTCCTTGTAAAAAGCAGGTACATATCAGTTACCTAACTGACATATATGCTCCTGAAACAGTTTGATACTTTTAACCAACTGTATTCTAGAACTTGAACTTACAAACTTCCTTGTAAAAAACAGACATACGTCTGTTACCTAACTGACATATGCCTGTTTTTCATAAGGAAGTTGAGTAAGTCCTTGTCTTACAAGCAGCAGTTTGTTTTAAAGTCAACTGCATTCTGTTCCTAGCAACGTTGTCTTATGCCAGGTCGAAAACACTCTGCTTACCTGCGCTGCGAGTGCTGTGCTGTAAGTACTCCCGAAGCTCCCGTCATATCTCATTCTCCTATGCAAGTTGTTGAAGGCCTCCTCCACTTTTAACTTCAGCTCAGGATTGTATGGGTCTTGATGTTGGAAGCAGGCCAGGGCAGTGATTGCAAGGATTTCTCTGTCTATGAAAAATTACAAAAAATGACATTTAAAGAAAACAAGACAATTTTTTTATGACTAAAGTAAAAGACTGTCTATGAAAAATTACAAAAAATGACATTTAAAGAAAACAAGACAATTTTTTTATGACTAAAGTAAAAGACGGAAAGGGTCTGCACCCGTCTAAGAAAAGATACATAAATTACCATTTAAAGATAAATATAGATTTTTCATTAATACAATAAAGTCGGATAGGACCTGCACACATAGGCTAGGACCTGTACATAGGATAGGACCTGCACAAGAGGGATGCTAGGGATGCTTCAGCACCCCCATTACAAATTGCGCAAACACTCCTTTTTCAGGGGACGGTGGACGTTGATATGAGCAAAAATCGACTAAAAAAGGTTTTTTTCCTTTTAATATATAACATTATTTTACACATTTAACCTTTTGCTTACGGGTGGGACAGCGTCCATCCCAAGCGAAGAACCTCCCAAAAAGACAGGTATTTGACATACCCTATCCCAAACAGTTCGACCCCCTTTGCAGGCATTGGCGTCCATCGACGGGGGTCCCTGCAAAGGGGGTCGAACTGTTTGGGATAGGGTATGTCAAATACCTGTCTTTTTGGGAGGTTCTTCGCTTGGGATGGACGCTGTCCCACCCGTCAGCAAAAGGTTAAATGCATTTTTTTCGAAACAAAATTTTCAAAGGTTTTACATTTTTAAAATGCTCCATGCGTCTTAATTTTTGCCTGAGATGCATGAAATTTGGCAAAAAGACACCTCTCATACTTTTTAATGAAACTGGGTATGCATTTCATAATTGAACTTTATTAAGGCAATTAAAAGTGAATAAAAACCTAATTAAATGATGAAAATTAAATTTTAATGCAGAAAAATATTTTTAAAAAATTAACTTTCTAAGGGATTTAAAAATGAATACTCAAATTTGTTCATAATATGTTTCTGAGTGATCATAATGTAAAATGAATCAAAAATCTGAACAAATGACACGCAAGGAGCATTTTCAAATTTTCGTTAAAAAAAATTAAATTAAAAAATATATATAAAATTAAAACAAAATTGAAAGAAATTGAATGGTATTGTATATAGTAATGTTAAGAGGAATATTTATACAAATTTTCATGTTTCTAAGTCAATAAATAAATAAAAAAAAATTCAACGTCCACCGTCCCCTTAATTAACAATTGCCTCTTATTCCAACAACTTTCATTTCTCTCTCTCTCTCTGTGTTTCTAAAGTTGTTATTTTTTTCCCCTACGGATTTATAAGTCTGAGATCAGATATTTTTAGGGTTTCTGGCTAGACCCATTTTCCAAATGACTGCACATGTGTAAGGCTTCAATAACGGAATCTGTCGTGATCTCTCGCCTATCGCGGAAGGATACAAAGGCGTTAGTTTCGCATCGAGTTTGGCAAAACATTGTCAATATTCCATTGGCGTGTATGCTAGCTTGTTCACAGTTTTCAAATTTCTTTTTATTTAGTATTTTTTACGAATTAAGACCATGGCTATATCATGCAGAAATCGGTGGACAAAATATAAGGAATTAAAGTTCCACAAGGAAACTATTTCTTATTTTAAAACTATACATGACCATCCCAATTGTGAGCCCCTCCCCCCTATCACCCCAATGCATAGCACCCCCAATTATGAAGTCGCCTATTTCTGCACATCTGAGATTGCACTTTATAAAAGATAAACAGAGATTTCGTGCTACTACAATTCAATTCGGAAAGCCATACCGGAGGAATCCTCCATAAATTGCCATTTAAAGAAGATGAAATATATTTTATATTACGACAAAATTCGGAAAGCATTTGCATGTCTGGGAGCCATTATATAAATTGCCGTTTAAAGAAGAAAAACATAATATTTATCTTTTCTATTTTTACATTAAAAGTTGAAAGGTTTGTAAATTCGTAGATATGAGACATTTATTTCTCAAAAATGTTTGAATTCGGCTTTTTTTTTTTTTAAATTGGAAATTTCTTGACTTCATCTCATTCAAGACATGAGGACACGTTTCATTTCCGATTACTAGAGATTTTAACTTCTCACGATCAGCGTTGCAAAATAAAACCAACACAGTTTTTTTTTTTTTTTTTTTTTTGTAGATCCTTGCTATATAACAATCCAGTTTCATCAACGTTTAATTAGTTTTTAGTTGTATAAATTTTTCAAAATTTCAGCTGGGTTTTAATTTCTACACATTCCCGAATCAACTGAAACTATTTCACCTAAAAAAAAAATAAAAAATAAAAAACACGAAATTTTATGTTGTCTCTTATAAGATCGTACAGCTATCCATTGCTAGCTCATCTGTAATTTCCTTTGGGGGAGTATAGAACGAAAAAAAAATAATATTTTTAAAAAAATTAAAAAATTTCAATAAAAAAAATCTTCTAAAATTTGCATAAGGGATCATCTTCATAGTTATTTTTGCTTTAACTCAGAAATCTTCAAGGACATTCCCCCATTGATTATTACTAAGACGCCGATTTTGATGAAATCTGCATTTTTTTTTTTTGCACTTTTGGCATTTTTTTTTATTTTTCCTTTTATGGGCATTTTTGAGCATTTTCAGGGCATTTTTAGCAATATTTAGCATTTTTATAAAATTTCCTATATTTAGGAATTTTTTTTTTCATTTTTAGTTTTCTATACTTTCTGTTGCAATGGGTGTTTTTGCTAATTCCCGTCTTAGCATCTTTACAAACAAACCCCCGGGGCCGCAACACTTCTTCCCGTTTTGTGGTGCAAACAGGTATTTTCACGGTATAAAAACTTATATTCCGACAATAGAAGATCTTTTACATTTGAGAACATTAGGAAACACCCAATAATTCAATGTAATTCCGATGTTATCACGGGAAATTAAATTATCGCAGTTCAGGATAATAAAAGTTTTAAGTCAGGTATTTATACATATAAATTTTTTATTACAACAATTTAAATTATTTGTATTTACTCAAAACTTTCGAAATTTGCATCATGAATTAACTAACTTTATTTTTCATGTCGTTCTTTTTTTAAGTTCATAATAATGTAAAACTTTAAGGGCACTTTTTCACTATTTTAAGAGCACTTTTAGTGAATTTTTAGGTCATCAAAATCCGAGCCTTAATTATTACATACTCGGGTTCACAGAAAACGTTCATGCAGATTAAAAAAAAATAATGGAAGAAGGTCTGGAATTGAACAAGACAATCTTTTAAAAACTACTAAGGGTGGGTCTAAAATTTGAACTCTGCAGCAGAAAGGGCGAATTCTGATCGGATAGTCTTCTTCCGCCAGCATGTAATGTTCTATCGCTTTCAACCACTTTTCGTTTCAGTGTTATACACAGATTGTCGTTTTTCCTGAAACATCGATGAGTTAGGTGCGGTGTTCTATGATTTTAATCATAGATGGTTTTCAAAAAATATCCGGGGTTTTTTCTTCCACTAACTTTGAAAATGGTCTCAGATAAGCGTAATAATCATCGAATTTTGAATAAAATTTGGCAGTACATTGAGTATCACACGGATTAAACTGAAATTTGGTACATACCGAAGTTTCGAACGCAGCTGCATTGAATGGCGACAAAATCAACAGCTGATTCTATTCATAATTTTTATGAATATTAATTTGATAATTAATAATAAATATTTCAAATATGTTTAAATATTAAAATTTATATGAATTTGTTTGGGTTTGTTAGTGGGAAAAGTATGCAAAAACAATCATCTTGGAAAATTCATTTAAGTAAATATATATCTCCAAAACTGTAAAACCCATTTAGCATTAAGATCAGCAAATTTCAACTGCATGAAAATAAATAAAAAAAATCCTTTAAATATGGTAAATTTATTTTTAAAGTCGCTTAAAATGTTCTCTAAAATCTGAAAATGCAATGATCAACGGGGAGTTGTCCTTGAATATTTTGGAATTAGTGAAAAAAAAAAAAAAAAAAAAAAAAAAGATCCCTTAAGCAAATTTTAAATATTGATATTTGCAGCAGAAAACATTAATCCCTATCGAATGATATCTTCTGTTTTGTTCTGCGATGTAAATTGTGCAAGTATCTCGAGTGTGGATCTCAATTAGCATTTCTCATTTATTCGTATTCCATAGTATTTAGTTCTACTGTATCGCAATCGCTATATCAGCATGAAAAAAATTCTTTTCATATTTTATATAATTAGATTTCTATTGTATTCTATTGTATTCATTTAGGTGGAAACCACGGTTAACGTTATTTAGATTTGTCCTTTGCAAGTAAAGAAATGCAATGCAATAGCTTAATTTGTCTTGTTATTATTTAAAACTCTACCTGTTACAATTGCCCTATGCGATGTTACAATTGATAACGCTTGTAACACAATGCCGACCGCAGTATTATCTATAAAATTTATTTGAAATAGAGATATTTTATTTAGATGTTTATGAGATATATATTACAATGTTTTCTATATCAACTGCGAAAATTTTATTTTTTTATTGAAAAAATTAAATTAATTAAATTAAATTTTGGCAAACTTTTACAATTTTTCCCGGTTTTCTTTACTAGTAGCTACAAGAGAGTTCTACTAGCAGCTACAAGATACCTCTGATAGCAACTACAAGAGAGCTCTAATAGCAGCTACACGAGAGCTCTAATAGCAGCTACAAGAAAACACTAATAGCAGCTACAAGAGGCCTCTGATAGCAACTGCAAGAGGGCTCTAATAGCAGCAATAATAGAGCTCTAATAGCATCTAAAAGATCTCTAATAGCAGCTACAAGAGAGCTCTAATAGCAGCTACAAGAGAGCTCTAATAGCAGCTACAAGAAAGTACTAATAGCAGCTACAAGAGGCCTGTGATAGCAACTGCAAGAGGGCTCTAATAGAAGCAATAATAGAGCTCTAATAGCAGCTACAAGAGAGCTCTAATAGCAGCTACAAGAAAGCTCTAATAGCAGCTACAAGAAAACACTAATAGCATCTACAAGAGGCCTCTGATAGCAACTGCAAGAGGGTTCTAATAGCAGCAATAATAGAGCTCTAATAGCAGCCACAAGAGAGCTCTAATAGCAGCTACAAGAGATCTCTAATAGCAGCTACAAGAAAGCACTAATAGCAGCTACAAAAGGCCTCTGATAGTAACTGCAAGAGGGCTTTAATAGCAGTTACAAGAGAGCTCTAATAGCAGTTACAAGAGAGCTCTAATAGCAGTTACAAAAGAGCTCTAATAGCAGTTACAAGAGAGCTCTAATAACAGCTACAAGAAAGCTCTAATAACAGCTACAAGAGAGCTCTAATATCAGTTACAAGAGAGCTCTAATATCAGCTACAAGAAAGCACTAATAGCAGTTACAAGAGGCCTCTGATAGTAACTGCAAGAGGGCTCCAATAGCAGCAATAATTGAGCTCTAATAGCAGCTACAAGAGAGCTCTAATAGTAGCTACAAGAGAGCTGTAATAGCAGCTATAAAAGAGCTCTAATAAGAGCTACAAGAGAGCACTAATAGCAACTACAAGAGGGCTCTGATAGCAACTACAAGAGAGCTCTAATAGCAGTTACTTAGGAATAATGCGCATTTTATCCTCCGAACGGTTTATTTTGTGGCTATTCTTTCTCGTCGCTTCATATATCCGAGTAGGAAATTTGAAGCTATTATAAATAATAGTTCCTGCTGTTATAATACCCTAAAAATATGAACTTAATGGACACCTTTCGATTTTTCGTCGTGTTCTGTTGGATTGAGCAGACTGTATAGATCATCCAACTCGGTGTTTGTCACATTGCTGCCGCTGAGGCACAGCGACAAATAGACTAAAGGATTCAAAAGGTCTTCCCGGGTCTTTTTCGTACGCCACTCATTGATTAAAATCGCCGTTACATCAATGCCAAGGAAGTTTCTTGGGTCCTGACACGTAGCAAGCAGTGCGTTGATGTAGAGAGCCAACCTGCTGATACTCACCGGTTTCTTCCTAAAAAATAAATCCAATGAGAGTTTATCATTAATAACATGGGAAAGGTATAAATAATGATCCGAGAATCCAGTGGTGGAATAACAATTTTGAAGGTCCTTATACGCTATACTTGACATACGGGCCCGACGTTATTTCTTTCTATGATGTCACCTATATAAATAAAATTGAAAATCTGTCTGTCTGTATGTTTGTCTCATCACTGGAGAACGGCCGCATCGAATTTCTTGGTAGTTTTGAATGGTAGTCCCACTTAAAATGTAGTCCATGTTTCGAATTTCTAGGACCAGGGGTTGTCGATATATTAATAGAAAACCCACAATTAAATCTGCTACAGAGATAGCATTATGCAGCCGATATTTTATCTGTCAATTTATTTGAAGAAAATTATATCATGTCGCTTAGCAATAGATCTAAATCCAATGTATTTATGCGGCAGACTATTTTCATTAAATCTTTTCCGATTTAAATAATTAAGAAACGTATAGGGAGTATTCATGTGACGTCACGAGATAAGTACGTGGTTTACTGGCGAACATGTTTGTTCGTCAGTAGCATAGGTTTATACAGTCGTGTAAGTGTGATAGACAAAATAATTAATAATTATGGTTATGTGTGCAATTTTTGGGTGCGGTAAACGCATAGGATGAGATACTAGTATATCATTTTACCGATTTCTAAGAATTGTAAGGAGTGAAGGTAGCAAAATTAAAGAACTGACCATAAAAAGAAAGGAGTGAATGGTTGTCTCGCTTTCATCTATTGGACTTAACAGATGAGAAAATAAAAATCAGTCGCGTCTGCAGTTTACACTTTATCAAAGGTGAGTAAAGCATTATATTAGCATTTTAAATTTATTTATCTTTTAACATAATGCTTTTAATTTTCATTGAAAAAGTAATATGGTTATAATATCGATGTATATTTTTAGCGAAGTGCTATTAGTACTTCACTAAATATATAAAATATAGCAGTTCTATATATTTTTAGAGAGTATCTAGTTACCGAAAAGAAATTTATGAATTCATTTCTTCTGCTGCAATTAGCGGTAATTAAATAGATCAGTTTGAATTGATTTGGGTTTTTTAATTTTATACTGTTTTATACCATATGCTGTGTTAATTGGCTAAATTCTTAACGCATGCTATCAAAAATAGATATAACATTGAAAAATTATGTCCTCATTTGTAAATATATGTTTTTTTAAACAAAATAACTTCAATTTTACATTTGTGCTATAGATCAAAATCATGTTTTGCAATCACACTAACTATGCCAATGTTCTTAACTAATTTTCGGCTATAAATATCAATGCTTTTACTACCAAGTTTGTGATCTATAGCGAAAAGATCCTTAGCAACGCAAAATATAAGCATTTGTTCGTAATTTTCTCTCATTATATGAAACACAATATAAATCGTAAATCTTTGCCATAGTAGCCAATGCAGACATTACGTTTGCTTGTTCGCTGGCACGAAACTGCGCACTCGTTACTAGGAGCAACGTGACGTCAGTGAATACTCCCTATATAAAATAAATGTTATCAAAATTGCATTTTGACTCGATTACGGTATTTAGCTTTAAAGATTATGGGGATTATTGATATTTTCAATTATATAAGTCATCTGTTTTATTTTGGCAAAGATTTTTTTGAAAACATGTATTACAGCATGGGTAATCTTCTACTAATATACGGGTATATCTCCTAATCTACTTGAATATACGTAGTAAAGGTATACTCAATACACTTTTATCGCTTTCATTTGGACATATATTGATTGAATTTCCTATTTTCTGTAAATTTTCTTACAAACGTTAATGAGGATATTTTATTCTTCAGATCTGACTGTGACGATAATTTTGTATAGCGAGAATAGAGATTCTTAAGCATATTTTTAGGAGAATTAATTTAAATATTTTAATAGGATGTTTTGAATAACAATATCATTTAGAATACTATAGGAGTTTGCACATGATTATGAATTTTAAGTTTCTTTATAAAGTATATTCTGTACGAAGAACGGGTGTACTGCTAGTAAATTATAAACACTATTTGTGTACACTATTTGTGTAGACTGGATAGCCTGGGTAATAAATACGTCTTTAAGTCTTGATTAGTTGTCTTTATAAGTATTGATAAGTCTTGATTAGTTGTCTTTATAAGTCTTGATGAGTTGATTAGATACAGTTGATTCCAATGACTGAAAACATCGTAAATATTGTTTGGTCTTTATCAAAGACGTCAATATCTTACGATGAAGAGTTGGTGACATAGCTGATCGAATATCAAACTCATTTCCCAATAGATGGCGCTAAACTCAAGTGCGAGGTAGTTCATAATAAATTGGTATCATTAAAAAACACCCTATTCATGAGTATTATATTTTGCTGAAAGCTAGAAGTTCAGCACAGTTCGTGCTATAGAGGCTATGCAAAGAACATCATAGACCAATAGCTAGTGCTTAATGATGGGCTTTTCGAAGAATTTTATTGCTAATAGACAAATATTCATTTTTAATAGCGGTTTAATTTTGGTCCAAAGCACAGAACTTCCAAGGTAGAAAACTGTCAAGTTCTAACGAGACAAGGAATGTAAGTGCTTGTTAAGTAATTAGATATCGAAACCAATGCCTATGTGTGTAGTCCTTATCAAGGGTATTTGGAGTATACAAGTAAATTTTACATATGAGCCCTGTAAAGGCAGCTTGAAGTCCTTAAAGTTTCAGCATTGCATACTAAATTTCAAATCGATTTTCGTCATGGCAGCTGTTTTTGTGTTTCGTGTCTTTAGTTTTTCCTGCTCACCTCACTGTAAAACATTCTGCAACCTTTGCTTATTTTTTTCAGCTACTTTGTTGACAATTTCTGCAAACTGATAAGAGAAGCCACAATTAAAGCGTTCATGCAAATTCCAGCTTTATTTCTGAAATATTCAGTTAATTATCGTCTGCCAAAGAGTTTATATATATATATTTCAGTAACATGCTGGCAAATGCTTTACAGTGCATAAAGGATATATACTCGCCTATATAAATATAAAGATGTATAAGTTCGCTTATATTATAGTGATGTATTCTGTTGTATGATCTTGTTGATTCATCGCTTGCTTGTAATTAATAAATACTTATAAAACGTTTATTGGTGAAACGTAAAGTGCTGTTACTCAAGTTAGTTTTTTCTACACGATAATATTTAATAATTATACATTATTTAACGTACTGACAATTAATGTCCAAGTGAATGTAAAACCATCGGACGTTGGCATGGCTAAGGTCTCCTAGCTAAGACCCATTTGAAAAACAATAGTTGCTTGTATTTTCGAAATACCCTTTGTAAGGGCCACAAATTGGTAAGGGCCACTCTCTATTCTAAAACCAAAAAATACCTAGGTTCCTTTTTTCGTAAGATTTTCCGACAGAGGGCGTTAAACTCGAGAAGAACTGACTGATCCATTCGAAATTAATTAAAATTAGGATCAATTTTGAAAGTTATATAACTTTCCCACCACACACAATATATCTAGGATGTATTTACTGTTCGTGAGACTGAGCTTTTTCTAAGCACAAAGGGACATGAGGAATTCAATAAGACAAATCAAATAGATGTAAGGTAAAAAAGTTTTATACTCACTGCATATTCAACAACTGAACGCCTAAATGTGCTGCTAAACCTTTTTTCATCAAATTATTATTTATAATATTGGTCGAGAAACTATTTTCGACCAAAGACAAAGCGACCAATGCTCTGGGCGTATCTTTCCCCCAGCCATAAGAGTTATCCATGCGTTCAAGAAGCCACAACTCCGCTTTTTGAACAAAATCCCTGTAGGTGTTTCTAAATTGATATGTGTAATTCACCTTAAAGTAAAATGGTGGAAGAACACTATTGTTCCTCGCAGAAATATTGAGCAATTGACGAGACCTTCCCTGGTATTGTGAAGGTCCAGAATTTCTTTGACGATAGGTCAGCTGCTGAGAATATGGAATTGGTGTTACGTATGTTCTCTTGTTCAAGCGTGGGAAAACAGGCGCTCTGTAATGTATTTGTTCATCGGGATATATCCCTTGATTGTATCCATGTTGTCTATTTTGATCTGGCCTTGATACATAGTCGAGATATTGCCTATTGTCATAATGAGTGGAAGTTCTATACTGATTTGTACCTTCTGTTCGTCTATTTGCATAATAGTCTAATGTAGTTGATATCCACGGTTCTTTAGTAGACAATTGAGTAGTGGAAGCTGTGGTGGTAGTGGTAGTGTGAGGCCTGATTTGTTCCTGGCTTCCAGATTGACGGAGTGCTGTAGTTTCTAAACTAACTCTGTTAAAACTGTCTTCTGGCTTGAAAGCCGAGAAAGGATCGAAATCATCATCATCATCATCCTCTCTTGATGACGAATCGCTTTCCATTGCTTTATCACCTATAATTAAATAATACTTCATTAACAACTAATCTCAATTTAAAAAAATCTGATGTGGGCAGCACATGACTTTCCTTATATAATGAATTACTACTCTTACAATTAAAAAAAAAATGTTATTCTTATAGTAGATATTTATATTCTTTCCAAGTTATTGAATTTTCTTCAATTAGTCGCCATTTTTATCCATTTAACGAGATTTTCGTTAATTTGGCAACATTTAAAAATGTCGCCAAGTTGGCGACATTCCGCTAAATTCTTCGCCAAAATCTCGCCAAGCGTTATGGACGAAGAAATAAGTTATTCTTACAGCGGATAAATGACTATTGGCGTTCAAATACAAAAGTATTACTCAAAGTATCTTTTCTCGTGAATGGAACGAGTTAGATCCACGAGAATGATGTCACCCAATTTATCGTATGATATTACATATGAAAAGTGAACATGTTTCTTAACAGTGAATATATTTTTTTAATTTATGGGATTTTTTGATAAATTTATTTGAAAAATGTGCAATATCTCGAGAACGGTTCATTCTAGCGTTTTAAAGTTTATGTCAATCGTTTTCTAAGGAAAAATTACACAAGAAATGTCTATTTGCGTAACTTTATTAAAGGTTTTGATTTTTTAATGATTTTTTCAAAATTTCACTCGAAAATTTAGGGGGGTTCTGAACATTCGATTGTGTTTTAAAACAATAGGCTTCCAGTATTCACGGATTGTGATTTTTGTACCAAATTTCATTCGAATCGCTCCATTTGTTCGTGAGATATCGTCTCCACAGATTCACTAACACACACACAGACATCACTTCAAAAATGTTCGATTCGTGATCAGGGATGCTTGAAACGTGCTCTCTCGTCGAAAACTCGATTCGAATTTTCGACCCCGTCACACTACTTTCCTTATACATTATGTATATAAGGAAAGTAACGACAAAGTGAGTGCAAATTTAAAATTTTCTTTAGGTAATATTTGTATAAAACGTAACAAATTCGGTCGCCAACAGTGTGCCATTTTGAAACGCTCGTTCTAGTAAGATTACAGTATCGGCCGCGGTTAGTGATCGGGGATATGGCCTTTGATATACATCCGGGGAAAGCTGTCTCATTAAGGGGCGTGTTATTGTCTCATTAAGGGACGTCATCTTACTCTGTAACTCCGGTTCACTCAATTGGGGGAAGCATTGATTCAGTGCTTGTGAGCTTTAGAGAGATGAATTACCTCAACTCCCGGAACCTTTGACACTTAGTGTTTAGTTTCAGCTTTTGCAAAACTAAATGTATTTCTTTAAAGCCATACTTATTTTCACATAAACAAATGGTCACCTTTATGTTGGAATACCCGAAACTTTCTCAGGGGATTGACCATTTGAAAATTCTTCAGGAAAGCAGGTGCGACTAGATACAATAATTCGAATATTTTTTCCAGTTATTGCAGTCCTTTTCGCTTGGGATAATTGGAACATAGAACGGACATTCCATAGGAGTCTTTGCGCACTGCTTCAAAACCATCCAGTAAAGCAATAAAATTATCGTTACTCTTATTTTCTCACCATTTTAGAGATCCAAATTCGAAAGAAATTGACACCCGCAAACATTAAGATGTCGAATAAGGGAAATTTTTCGCTTTTAAGGAAAACCTGCAGCCTTCGTTTGTAGTATGAATTGGGCTGTTTAAAGCATACAGCTGTGAGAGACGCACTAAGAAAAAAAAACAACTCTGTAACGCCAATTTTTACAATGCACCACTGGAAGAATACAGCCGTCATCATCGTGACTAAAGATGGTGATAACTCACAATGGCGACGATACAGCTGTGAAGGTACCACATGACCTCCCTATTCAATTGGGATGTGATCTTGGCTGGTGAGTGTTCGCTTTAGTTAGGATTTCATGTGTGTTGGTGGCCGAGCCTCAGCTCGCGTTACGCAAAATCCATATTAATTACCCTCTCTACCTGCCAAGTGATCGGTCCTGCAATAATACCCTTGCTCTATAAGCTATGATACGACAGCTTTCTACGACTGGACGGACTCTCCGGTCGGAATCTTGTATTTGGCGAATAAGTAGCATTTATCATTTTACACTACATATATGCACAGCCTGTACTAGTTTTCAATTCACGGCTACGGAAATTTTCATTCCCCATACAAATGTATGTGACCGACTCATGGTTTCGAAAAAATAGAAGCGCAGTCTGACAAGTGGTGGAGCCTATACTAGGCTTGGACATGTGCACTATTTCAGGATTCTGATGAAAATCGTCATGAATTATTATCTAGAAAATTCTTGGACATGTGCACTATTTCAGGATTCTGATGAAAATCGTCATGAATTATTATCTAGAAAATTCTTGGACATGTGCACTATTTCAGGATTCTGATGAAAATCGTCATGAATTATTATCTAGAAAATTCTTGGACATGTGCACTATTTCAGGATTCTGATGAAAATCGTCATGAATTATTATCTAGAAAATTCTTGGACATGTGCACTATTTCAGGATTCTGATGAAAATCGTCATGAATTATTATCTAGAAAATTCTTGGACATGTGCACTATTTCAGGATTCTGATGAAAATCGTCATGAATTATTATCTAGAAAATTCTTGGACATGTGCACTATTTCAGGATTCTGATGAAAATCGTCATGAATTATTATCTAGAAAATTCTTGGACATGTGCACTATTTCAGGATTCTGATGAAAATCGTCATGAATTATTATCTAGAAAATTCTTGGACATGTGCACTATTTCAGGATTCTGATGAAAATCGTCATGAATTATTATCTAGAAAATTCTTGGACATGTGCACTATTTCAGGATTCTGATGAAAATCGTCATGAATTATTATCTAGAAAATTCTTGGACATGTGCACTATTTCAGGATTCTGATGAAAATCGTCATGAATTATTATCTAGAAAATTCTTGGACATGTGCACTATTTCAGGATTCTGATGAAAATCGTCATGAATTATTATCTAGAAAATTCTTGGACATGTGCACTATTTCAGGATTCTGATGAAAATCGTCATGAATTATTATCTAGAAAATTCTTGGACATGTGCACTATTTCAGGATTCTGATGAAAATCGTCATGAATTATTATCTAGAAAATTCTTGGACATGTGCACTATTTCAGCATGCTGATGATGCCCTGTTTACTCGACGAGCGGTCGCGAGATCTGTCGCCCAGTAATGAAATTTTCTCACTCGTTATGTTGGTAGATAGGCTCTTGATAGATGTGTTATAGATGTGTTAGATAGATAGATAGTTAGATGTGATAGATAGATGTGTTAGTATGTTGGTAGATAGGCTCTTGGTTGGCTCTTCTGGATCACTCTCCTAATGATGTTGATGGTATTTTGGATTCTATTGATTCAATTTACATATGAAATGCAAAACAATAGTCTTGCGTTTTTAGATGTCTTGGTCGTCCGCAACGATGATGAGTTTCTCACAACAATCTCCCGATTTTTTTTTCTGTTTCTTGACCTCCACATAAAAATTTCTAACATTCGCCTAATCAGAAAACAGCTGCGTGCTTTGCATGTTTGCTCTACTACGAATTTTCTTAATTCTGGAATCAACTACTTGGAAGCTTTTGACTGTTGCTGTCTATCGTGTGTTTTCTCCTAGATCGTGCTATTCAACATCCGTACTATCTAGATTCGTGCTATTCAGCATTCATTTCGTATTGATCGTGCTATACAGCAATTTCCTAAATCTTTCTTTTAACTTGTTTCTGAAAAGGATTTGAACAATATTATCATTTTACCATTTCTTTTCAAAAATCCGTCAGCAGACTGATACAATCCTTAAAAAAATTCAAGTATTTATACCTGCTAATAAGTTTAGGTTTACTAATCTTGAAGATCCCATAGCAATTTCTAATAGTTAAGGCATTTACAGTATTTCTTTCTAGTATTGTTTTATATTGGTCAAACTAAATGTGGTTTAAAATATCGTATTAAGGAAGACGAAAACTATGTCTGGAAATAGGAATTTAATAAATCTTCAATTGCTCGACATTGTTTTAATTTGGACTATAGTTTCTTCTTCCTCAAGGATTATACAAAAATGCACGCCAATCTATGATCTTGACATTTTGAAGCCCTTCATATTAAAATATTCTGGTAATTTGGTTGAGGACTTGTCCAGTACTCCATTTATTTTTTTTCTTCACTGTCTGATTGGGTGCCTTTTAATGTTATATTTTTTAGTTATTTTTGTTCCATTTTTGCTTATTTTTTATCTTATGAAACTCTTGTGTCAATTTGGTCTTTATTTTAGTATGGTTGGTACTCTCTTATATTTGTTTTGTTTTGTCTCATCTTGTTGGAACATTTTCCTTGTGTTTTGGGATAGTTCGATCTTGTGTGTTAGTTCTCTGTTTCAGAATGGTTGGGTTATTCTTCATTCTGCTTTCTGATTGGCTGGCTCTCTGAGGTGGACTGTTATTCCATGACTTGAGTTTATTGATCTATCTTACACTAAAGAAGGGGATCCACCGTATCCCTGAAACAGCTGTATGTTACTTTGTTTTATTAATTTGAGATTACTTATGCTATTTGAGACTTTTCTTATTAATACAACTTCATTCAATTCAGGGCACTAAACTGTTGCCCATTTGAAATAGGGAATATACACACACATATATATATATATGAAAAGTTTTAGAAGAACATGTTGTAAACAATTGGGTTTTCTCATTGTAATACTAATTATGATACAAGTAGACCAGAACAATATATGGAATCTATATGCATCAGGGTATTTAAAGAAATGTGAATAGCGGAAAATTTTCTAACCGTTGATTGTAGACGCATACTTCCAGTTGCAAAAATGCTTTAAATAAGGTAGGAAGTTATGTAATAGTAATTTAAATAACGTGCAATACTTTTGCAAGAAATTAAAATTTTATTCAGACGTTCAAGTAAATATTAAATTACAAAAATGTTGTCCATGCTTTATTTAGTCATACAACAACAAAAGAACTGAATCTTGTAAATGCAAATTTAAGACGACATAAATTGTCAAATTTCCTGACTTGCACCACTTTATCGTAGTTTCTCGATACACTTGTAATTTATGAATCCAGGACCCCGATCACAAATTGAATTGATTCACAGAAATCATTTAGTAGGTTTTAAAGCGATTTTTTTTCAGCAGTTTGCCTTTGAAACTATTAAAAACAGAAAGCTGATTCAAAGTTAAAATCTGGTTAAAAGTTATTTTAATCCTTAAATAAGATAAAAAACAAAACCCTAATAATTGTGATAGTTTTGATTTTGTCAGTTGTTTTTCCTTATAAAATCTATGGAATAATAAGCGCGTTCTGTAATTTCTAATTTCTGAAATCGGTTGTAGATTGACTGCATTCGCCGTAAATCACAATTCTCCCTCCCACAGTTCGGCATTACTGAACAGCGCTATAATTTAAACTCTAGTTATTTAGTAGAGTTACTTGGATGTTGAAATAATAATTGCGAGCTCCTGCTACAGAAAAATTTTACATCTTGCATAAAAAAGGAGATGTCTGTGCGTTCCTTTTGTCTGTGTTGCCAGTAGCGGGAAATCGAAGCTTCGAATCGTGGAGAAATTCTAATTCTTACGAAATTCGATATAGGGGCACTTCGGGTCCCGGAACAATACGGCATGTCGAGATATAAAAAAAAAATTGAATTTGTTTAAATGTTACAAACTTTTAAAGCCCTGAAAATAGACCATTTTATCATATTTATCGTAGCTCCAGACGATATTCCGTGCTCGACCATTTTGTCTCATTTATGAATCATTATGTCTCATTTGTCTCACCATTTTGTCTCATTTAAATATCGTCTCCATCGTAGCTGCAGACGATATTCTGCAATCGCGTTGTTCCAGGTGGTCTGCGAACGATGTCTCAGACTTTCTGTCTAGACATATACTGTAATAAATATTGCAATTTTCTAAATTTGAGAATTTAAAATAAAAATGCAAAATATTTTTAAACATGAATGATTTCAATACTGTTAAGTACGCTTTGAATTTGACTTCCATTGGATGAAAACTCATTTATATAGTAATTAAATTTAGTAGATAGTAATTTAATTTGTGCATTTTACTTCTGGGGTAAAGGATAGCATTCATTTTTTCTTGTGAATTCACGTATTTGCATTTAGTGTTTAGTTTTAGCAACCCGAATATCAGACTTCTTAAATATCAGTTTTCCAACTTCGCGAATTTAAAATATATAGCCAATAAAGCACGTAATATATATTTATGTGCCGCTCTGCCAACGATTGACGAACAAGATGTTTGTGCGCATGTGTGACGAATTTTAGTGTACTTATAAAGGGCGTATCTGTATTATATAAGTAACTCTAAGTACATTTTTAGTGTACACTAAATACAAGTACTTACAATCTTTTTCGTCCCAGCCGTCGTGGCAATTTTCGTATCCATCACAAACTGTCGCATTCGGCACGCATTGACCATTATAGCATATGTAATGCTTCTCTGGACTGCAGTTGTTCACATTAGTGTGACCTGACTCTGCAATAAAAATGCTAATCATCAAAATGCTGTAAAGAGAATGAGACAGAAATTAAGCTTTAATTGAGTGAATTTATACTTTCGACACAAGGTGTGCCCACTCATTTTAAATTCGTCCGCGCTCTACTGTTTCAATTAACTGGAGTTGTTACCCAACTCGACTTTCTCATATCAAAATTCATTTTTTTTTTTTTTTTGTTAAATTTTGTAAGAAAAAAATTTGATAAATCGATATCCTGGATTTAAATTATTACAACTATAGCGTGTCACCCTTCACTTTAATTAAAGGGCTTGAAAAAGTCTTTCGATTGATACGATACCATACTTGACAATGTGTTCCCCCCCCCCCCCAGTGAGGTGTAACTTGTCCCCCAAGGAAGTTAATAACGTCACGAACAAAATATTTTTATATCGCGGATATTTTTCACAACAGTAATTGGAACTATCAAGTATCGTGGTCATTGAGCCATAAATAAATCCTTTTATTCATGATTATATCAAATTGTGTCCTATGCTGATATATTAAAAAATAAATCTGGTGTGGGCAACACATGACTTTCCTTATATAATGCAATAAATTTACTACTTTTACAGTAAAAAAAATAGGTTTTTTTTTTTTATAGTAGATACTTATATTCTTTCCATGATATTGAATTTTCGACAATTAGTCGCCATTTTTATCCATTTGGCGAGATTTTCGTTAATTTGCAACATTTCAAAAAGTCGCCAAGTTGGCAATATTTCCGCCAAATTCGTCGCCAAAATCTCGCCAAGCTTTATGGACGGAGAACTAAGTTATTCTTATAGCAGATAAATGACTATTGGCGTTCAAATTCAAAAGTATTACTCAAAGTATCTTTTCTCATGAATGGAACGAGCTAGATCCACGAGAATGATGTCACCCAATTTATCGCATGGTATCACATATGAAAAGTGAACATGTTTCTCAACAGTTAATATTTGTTTTTAATTTATGGGATTTTTTGATAACTTTATTTGAAAAATGTGCAATATCTCGAGAACGGTTCATGTTAGCGTTCTAAAATTTATGTCAATCGTTTTCTAATGAAAAATTACATAAGAAATGTCTATTTTCGTAACTTTATTAGAGGTTTTGATTTTTTGACGATTTTTTCAAAGTTTCACTTGAAAATTTAGGGAGTTCTGAACATTCGATTGCTCATAAAAACAACAGGCTTCCAGTGTTTACGAATTGTGATTTTTGTACCAAATTTCGTTCGAATCAGTCCATTCGTTCGTCAGTTATCGTCTCCACAGACTCACTGACACACACACACACACACACACACACACACACACACACACACACACACACACACACACACACACACACACACACACGCACGCACGCACACACACACAGACATCCCTTCAAAAATGTTTGATTCGTGATCAGGGATGCTTGAAACGTGCGCTCCCGTAGAAAACTCGAATTCGAATTTTCGATCCCGTACCAATACTTTCCTTATACATTATTGTATATAAGGAAAGTAATATATAAAATGTCGCATGAAATTCAAAATTTTTCGCTCGAATTAATAAAAAAAAATTCTATTTGGTTCTAGATTTTTTGAAAACAAAGCCGGATACAAAGTTTGGTGAAAATCCATTAATATTTGTGGCCGCTATGGTCTACACCAGAAATCGACAACAGACATCACTCCAAAATTAATCACAACGTGTTTCAGGGGTCTTAAAACATATATTAACATCCAAATCTCGAAATCGAAAATTTTCGTGAAAACAATACTTTCTCAATATTACATATGGTTGGTTGGTTGGTTGGTTGGGGTTTTATGGCACAAGATCCAAAAAGGATAATGCTTTTTCAAACATATGGTATAGATCTAACAGTATGTGCAAGTTAATCCCAACATGCGAATAATCTAAAAGGTGATAAAAGTGGAAATAAAACATGACAATGGGAAAAGTGTAACAGTTAAAGCGAGATGATCAATGGTTAAAAGTCTATAACAGGTGAAATTAATTAAATATAATGGAAAAAGTCGATATCTAGTAAAAAAGGATAGAGCCCCGGATGAGGATTTTCTCCAATCAAGTTTGTCAAAGTGATAATATAAATCTTGAAATGTTTAAAACGAAAGTGTTTATATTTAGTACAATTAAATAATTTATGCTTTACACTCACAGAGGTTTGGAAATGATTACAAAATGGTTCGCTTCCTCCTGAAAATAAGTACTTATGTTTAAAACAAGTGTGACCAATGCACAAACGATTTAAAATTACATCAAGTTTCCTATACTGGAAACTAGTCCATTTATGTACGGGTTTTATATCGTGCAATTATTTATTTTGAGATTGCTGGTTCCAGAGATACTGCAATTTGTCATACATCTATATATATAAAGAAGAAAAGTATGTATGTATGAATGCATGTATGTATGCATGTATGTATGTACGTATATGATCTAACATCATGGGAGAACGGCTGAACAGAATTTGATGAAATTTGGTGGGTAGTCTTGAAATAGCCCCACTTAAAATTTAGTCCATGTTTCGAGTTTCTACAACCAGTGGTTCTCGAGATATTAGTGAAAAACGGCACTTTCGTTTGTCCCATCATCACGGGAGAACGGCTGAACCAAATTTAATAAAATTTGGTGGGTAGCTTTGAAATAGCTCCCCAGAAATTTAATCCAAGTTTCGAGTTTATGAGACCAGGGTTGTCGAGATATTGATGGAAAACGAAACTTTTTCCTAGGAGTTCTACTCTCTAACTCCATGATTTCAACGAAAAAGGTTAGAAATAGTTGGTTTTAACGTGAAAGTCAATTAAATCTCGTTCGTGAAAGTCAATTAAGTTTCGTGGGAGTTTATTGAACGCATTAGCCACTTTTGAAAATCTCAGGTTTGAAATATGAATTTAAATGGAAACTATCACCGTGGTTTATTTCTCATAGGCTTACTCAACAACGAAAAGTATTAAGAAATCACAAAGATCAATCATGCATAAAACATTGATTATGAAACACTTTCCAACTTTAATTTTATTTAAACATCTCTTAAATGCGACACATTCACCGGTAATATATAACAATACTGCAGTAATTAATTATATTTGAAAATTTAAAACTTCATCGAAAAAAAAAACTTGATTCAAATGACGTCATCGGAACATAAATCGACTGGCTCTCTGTTGTTGTTGTTGTTGAGACCCAGACAGTCCGACTTACCAGAAAGGTATAAGATAACAGTTTGGACGGGTCAAGTGCCTGGTCATTTGGAGAAAAAAAAAAGTTTGGACGGCCGAGAAGCGATTGGTTCTCCGTGTAAAAGCAGTAAATATTTCATTGATACATTTTTATTTCATTCATCACAGTACTACAAGAATTTATTTTACTTAAAAACTTAAAACCACAGAGGCCAAAGTAATTTAACTCTATACATAAAATTTCACCGGAGAAGTCTGCCATTAAATAGTCTGCTTTTCTATGTAAAATCAATGAATGTTTCATTCATATCATCTATATAGCAGATTTCTGAGCAAAATAATTTCGCGTTAAAGAAATTCAGCAATTCTTATACAACTCATCTTACAGCCTAATCAGTTTACATTCTCAGTAAAAATTAAGTTTCGTTGCAGAAATAATCAAAGTTTGATGATCATTTAAACTCAAATATATTGATTGTAATTGTGTTGTTTCAGAATACAGATGCACAGAAATTAAGCAAAAATAAAGTGGTTTTAGGACAGATACAACACTAAATTTAAATTAAAAAGAACTTTAAAATTCACAATTTTGATACAATATAGATGGTATTAATCATTTAAACTCAAATATATTGTAATTGTGTGTTTCAGAATACAGATGCACAGAAATTAAGCAAAAATAAAGCGGTTTTAGGACGGATACGACACTAAATATAAATTAAAAATAATTTTAAAAATCACGATTTCAACACAAAATGAATGCCATATTTTATGTTAAAGTGGGTCACGTGATCTTTTCATATAATGATCACGCGATCTCTTCATATAATGGTCACGTGATATCTTCATACAATGGGTGTAACTATTATTTTAATTGTTATTTTAAAAACTACTGAATATATTTTGCTGAACATTTTTTTACATATTTCATGGGATAATTTGAATATTTCCTAAAACTTTCGAAGCCATTTGTGAATTTAAAATTCGCTTAAAAATGTTTGAAAAATTATGTCTCATAAGGTTCAATATATCTCATTTTTTCAACCCGGGTTTAATCCAGAATTAATTGGGTGATATTATTCATTTACATTCCCATAGGTCCCACAAACCGTCTGAACAACATACTAAAATTTCATTTTGATAAAGTCATTTTTACGGCAGATATCGTGCTAACGAACAGACAGACAGACAGACAGAATGAACAAAGTCATGAACACTTTTCAACTATGTTGTAAAGTGTTAAAAATGGTTATTAACTGATAATTAATGGTTATTAATTATCAGCATTTTATGAGGAAGATTCTTTCTTATGCAGCTATGACTTATATAATGCAATGATTTTTTTTTCTTACATAATGCAATGAATTTACATCTTTCACAGTGAAAAAACAATGCATAAGATTCACGGCCCTATATGTTCCGGTGTAATTTTTATCAGAATTTTGCATCGTAAATCCCGAGTAACGGCGGGTAATCGCTGCTATCTATATAAATAAAAATGAAAATCTGTCTGTCTGTCTGTTTGTCCCATCATCACGGGAGAACGGCTGAACCGAATTTGATGAAATTTTGTGGGTAGCCTAGAAATAGCCCCACTTAAAATTTAGTTTGTGTTTTGAGTTTTTACGACCAGTGGTTCTCGAGATATTAGTAAAAAACGAAATTCTCGTTTGTCTCATCATCACGGGAAAACGGCTGAACCGAATTTAATGAAATTTTGTGGATAGCTTTGAAATAGCCCCCCCATAAATTTTGTCCATGTTTCGAGTTTCTAAGACCAGGGGTTGTCGAGATATTAATGAAAAACGAAACTTTTTCTTAGGAGATCTACTCTCCAACTCCGTGGTTTATCCAAACAGAAAGGATGAAAATCGTTTGTTTAAAACGCCAAAATGAAATAAAACTTTATTTCCGAGTTTGGTGCAGGATTTTTGCATTAATTAGTCACTTTAGGAAAGCATGAATTGTTTGAAACATGAATTTAAATGGAAAAATCTATCTCCATGGTTCACCTTTCACAAATTTTTACTCAACGATGAAAAGTATAAAGAAATCAAAATGGCTATTTAATTTCACATTTTATGAGGAAGATTCTATCTTATATCATGTTGTTCGGCAATGGAATGAAATTAAATGTGATGGTAATATTTATTATTATTTTTTCTATTTGTATAATAAATAAATGGATGTAAAAATATATTTTATAAATGAACGGTTTGATTGTTATTTTAATTATATATATTGCGGACTGCGTACATCACTTTCATTTATTTAAGCAAAGAGGTTTCAAGCTCATATATTGTGTATAGCTAATAAACTCATATATTGTGTTTACTCAATAAATGCATTTTGCCGATTGTTGAAGCAGAAAAAGAGTAGAACGGTTGTATGTATCTTCTAATACAATTTTAGTGTTTTCATTTAGTATATACAAACGGGATCAGGATATTTTATTCTTCAGATCTGCAAATTCAGAGCTACGAATTTAGGGGAATATCTCTAAATAACTTGGTGACTTTTCTTAAACTTTATCAAATTAGTGGAAATGTCTCCAAATTGATAAAAATGGCCCCAATCAATGAAATTAAATTTGTTTTTTTAGAATAGAGTACTGAAATGATGTTTCTGTAGCATTTGTCGGTCAGTCCATCCATCCTACTTAGTAACACATTTAAGGAATTTTTTTAATATATAAATCCATAAAAATATCACGAAATTGATAAAATCGCGCTTAATAAATGAAATTAATTGTGTTTTGTTAGGGGATAGTATTGTGATGATGTTTCGTCAATTTGTCGCAAAATGGGACTATCAGTTCTACAGTTCCACTTGGCGATAAATTTGGCGATTTTTTAAGTTATCGCTAAATTGACGAAAATGTCGCCAAATTTTCCCTGGAGATTGCATTATTCAGATGATATGATTTCTATCAATTTATTTGAAGCAAATGATATCATATCGCTTAGCAACGGACCCAATATGTTATGCGGCATACGATTTTTATTAAATCTTTTCCGATTTGAATAATAAAAATATGTATATAAAATAAATTTCATTGACATTGCATTTTTGACTGGATAATATCAATTACGGTCTTCAGATTTAAACATCATTATTATTGGTATTTTCGGGGACTGTTGATTCAGGGATTATTGATATTTTCAAATTATTATGGAATTGTTTTATTATGACGAAAATTGTTGAAACTCATATATAGTACGTTGTACGAGTAATCTTCAACAAATGCATAGGTATATCTTCTAATCTACGAGAATATAAGTAGTACAGGTATATTGGCATATATTTTGATAATTGGCATATATTGGAATTAATTGCGATCTTCTGATATTAAGATTACGGGGATTTTTGATACTTTCAATTTATTACGTCATTTTTTTTATTTTGGCAAATCTTTTTGAGACTCATATTACAATACGGGTAAGCTTCTACTAACACACTGGCATGTTTTCTAATCTGCGACAATATAAGTAGTACGGGGTTGCATATATTGATTCAATTCCTTTTTTTTTTGTAAATTTACTTACAAAAGGGGCCAGGATGTTTTATTCTTCAGATCTGCCCGTGAATATAATTTTGCATAGTGAGAACAGATATTCTTAAACTTCTCTTTATGAGCAATAAATTTAATATTTTAACAGAATTTGCACAAGATTGCGAATTATAAATTTCTTTATATTATATACTCCGCAAGAAGAACGGGTATGCTGCTAGTCTATATATATAAAGAAGAAAAGTATGTATGTATGTATGTATGTATGTATGTATGATCCAACATCACGGGAGAACGGCTGAACCGAATTTGATGAAATTCGGTGGGTAGTCTTGAAACAGCCTTACTTAAAATTTAGTCTACGTTTCGAGTTTCGACAACCAGGCGTTCTCGAGATATTAGTGAAGAACGAAACTTTCGTTTGTCTCATCATCACGGGAGAACAGCTACACCGAATTTAATGAAATTTTGTGGGTAGCTTTGAAATAGCCCCCATAAATTTAATCCAAGTTTCGAATTTCTAAGACCAGGGGTTGTCGAGATACTTGTGGCGATTGGAAGTTGCCGGATCCCGAACCAGGGATCTAGTGCTTACAAGACCGACATTATAATCACTGAGCAAAAGCTAGCTTTTCCTCTGTTCTTATAATTCGGGTACAGGTTCCAAGCATCTTTGATCAGATGTCTTTGCTGACGCACACTCCCTCACCTGATGAAGGCCTCGGTCTAATTTCGGCGAGGAGGGGGGGGGGGCGCTGAGAAAACCCCCGCGTGTCCCCCCGAAATGCAGTTGAGGGACTGAAGGCCGGAAGGCGTGTTGCCTCGGGCATGACGTCTGTCGTGGTCAACCAGGAAGGGAGTAGCAAGGCCTCTGACTCCGTGTGGTGCTGTCATCTCGTGTTGAAAGGTGAAATCGTTGGAGAGGAAGGTTTTCTTCGTGCTCATATGTCCAGGGTAACCCACTGTGGCGGAAAGGAGTCGCTGGGCCCCGAACCAGGGCCCCTTTGCTTACGAGACTGACATTATAATCACTGTGCAAAAGCTAACTTCTCCTTCGTTCTTATAATTCGGGTACAGGTTCCAAGCATTTTTGATCAGATGTCTTTGCTGCCGCATATTAATGGAAAACGAAACTCTTTCCTAGGAGTTCTACTCTCTTAACTCCATGATTCCCAACGAAAAAGGTTGGACATCGTTGGTTTAAAACGTGAGTCAATTAAACCACTGAGTTTTGTGGGAGTTTGTTGAACATATTAGTCACTTTTGAAAATCGCTGGTTTGAAATATGAATTTAAATGGAAACTCTATCACCATGGTTTATTTTTCCCAGGCTTGCTCAACAGCGAAAAGTATTAAAAAATCAAAATGGTTATTTAATTATCAGCATTTTGTGAGGATTGATGGTTATTTAATTATCAGCATTTTATATCATGATAAGTCATTTGACTCTGCAGTGGACTCTGATGATGCCGTTAATTACCCGCTGGAATTTCTGAACTACCTTGAGCCACCTAGAATGCCTTCTCATATCTTGAAGTTAAAGAAAGGATCACCAACAATGCTTCTGCGGAATCTGGATCCACCAAAACTATGCAATGACCCACGGCTCTATGTCAAAAATATTTTACCAAATATCATAGAAGCCACGGTATTAACGGAAAAGACAAAAGGAGAGGCCGTATTCTTACCTCGCATACCGTTGATACCAACCGGCCTACCATTCATCTTCGCACGAGTCCAGTTCCCAGTTAGACTAGCATTTGCCATGACCATCAACAAAGCTCAAGGACAAACCATTACGTTTGCTGGCGTAAATTTAGACAGTTCTTGCTTCTCTCATGGCCAATTGTATGTGGCATGCTCAAGAGCAGGAACTTCACAAAATTTGTATGTTTTAGATCCGGGAGGAAAATAAAAAATGTGGTTTACATGCAAGCAGCATTGCGGTAAAACCTAACAAATTAGAATAATGTCATTTAATTTGTTAACGTTTGCATTGTTGCCTAATGTTTAAGAGTCATTTTAGTTTTCCTTTCAAACTGCACATATTGACTGTACATCAATTGTGGACACCTAATAATCACATTCCGAGACGCTGCCCGGAGGGCCTAGCTACGAAGACTCCGGAAGCAGCTATATATAAATATATATATAACGAAGAAAAGGATGTATGTATGTATGTATGTATGATCCAACATCACGGGAGAACGACCGAACCGAATTTTATGAAATTTAGTGTGTAGTCTTGAAATAGCCCCACTTAAAATTTAGTCAATGTTTCGAGTTTCTACGACCAGTGGTTCTTGAGATATTAGTGAAAAACGACACTTTCGTTTGTCTCATCATCAAGGGAGAACGGCTAAATCGAAATTAATGAAATTTGGTGGGTAGCTTTACATACATTTAATCCAAGTTTCGAGTTTATAAAACCAGGGATTGTCGAGATATCGATGGAAAACGAAACTTTTTCCTAGGAGTTCTACTCTCTAACTCCATGATTTTCAACGAAAAAGGTTAGAAATAATTGGTTTTAACGTGAAAATCAATTAAATCTCTTGAGTTTTGTGGGAGTTTATTGAACGTATTATTCACTTTTGAAAATCGCAGGTTTGAAATATGATTTTAAATGGAAACTATCACCATGGTTTATTTCTCACAGGCTTACTCAACAACGAAAAGTATTAAGAAATCACAAGAAAGATCCATTAGGCATAAAGCATTGATTATGAAACACTTTCCAACTTTAATTTTATTTAAACATCTCTAAAATTCGAAACATTCAACGGTAATATATCACAATACTGCCATAATTAATTATATTTAAAAATTTAAAACTTCATCGAAAAAAACGACCTTGATTCAAATGACGTCATCGAAATATAAATCGCCTGGCTCTCTGAGTAAAAGCAGTAAATATTTCATTCATACATTTATATTTCATTCATCACAGTATTACAAGAATTTATTCTACTTAAAAACTTAAAACCACGGAGGCCAAAGTAATTTAACTCTATACATGAAACTTCATCGAAGAAGTCTACCATTCAATCATCTGCTTCTCTGTGTAAAATCAATGAATGTTTCATTCATATCATCTATATTTCAGACTCCTGAGCAAAATAATTTTGAGTTAAAGAAATTAAGCAATTTTTATACAACTCATCTTACAGTCTAATCAGTTTACATTGTCGATAAGTAAAAATTAGGTTTCGTTGTAGAAATACTCAAAATTTGATGATCATTTAAACTCATATATATTGTAATTGTGTTGTTTCAGAATACAGATGCACAGAAATTAAGCAAAAATAACACGGTTTTAGAACGGATACGACACTAAATATAAATTAAAAATAATTTTAAAAATTACGATTTCGACACAAGATGAATGGTATTGATCATTTAAACTGAAATATATTGTAATTGTACTGTTTCAGAAATCAAAAATAAGGCGGTTTTAGGACGGATACGACACTAAATATAAATTAAAAAAAAATCTGATGTGGGCAACACATGACTTTCCTTATATAATGCAATGAATTTACAACTTTTACGGTAAAAAGAATAGGTTTATCGTATAGTAGATACTTATATTCTTTCCACAATATTGAATTTTCGACAATTTCTCGTCATTTTCATTGAATTGAGTCATTTTTATCCATTTGGCGAAATTTTCGTTGATTTGGCAACATTTCAAAAAGTCGCCGACATTCCACGAAATTTGTCGCCAAAATTTCGCCAAGCGTTATGGACGGAGAAATAAGTTATTCTTATAGCAGATAAATGAATATAGCGCTCAAATACAAAAGTATTACTCAAAGTATCTTTTGTCATGAATGGAACGAGCTAGATCCACGGGAATGATGTTACCAAATTTATCGCATGATATTACATGTGAAAAGTGAACATGTTTCTCAACAGTTAATATTTTTTTTTTTAATTTATGGGATTTTTTGATAAATTTATTTGAAAAATGTGCAATATCTCGAGAACGGTTCATGCTAGCGTTCTAAAGTTCATGTCAATCGTTTTCTAAGGAAAAATTACATAAGAAATATCTACTTGTGTAACTTAATTAATGATTTTGATTTTTTAATGATTTTTTCAAAATTTCACTCGAAAATTTAGGGGGATTCTGAACATTCGATTACGTTTAAAAACAATAGGCTTCTAGTATTCCCGGATTGTGATTTTTGTGCCAAATGTTATTCAAAGCGCTCCATTCGTTCGTGAGATATCGTCTCCACAGACTCACTGACACACACATACACACACACATTCTGGTGGGCAAGACCTTTCACACACACATACACACACAGACAGTCATCACCTCAAAAACGTTTGATTCGTGATCAGGGTTGCTTGAAACGTGCTCTCCCGTCGAAAACTGGAATTCGAATTTTCGACCCCGTCACAATACTTTCCTTATACATTATGTATATAAGGAAGTAATAATTTTAAAAATCACGATTTCGACACAAGATGGTTGGTATTGATAATTTAAACTGAAATATATTGTAATTGTACTGTTTCAGAATACAGATGCACAGAATTTAAGCAAAAATAGGCGGTTTTAGGACGGATACGACACTAAGTATAAATTAAAAATAATTTTAAAAATCACGATTTCGACACAAGATGGATGCCATATTTTATTTTAAAGTTGGTCATGTGACCTCTTCATATAATGGTCACGTGATCTCCTCATATAAAGGGTGCAATTATTATTACTTTCCTTATATACATAATGTATAAGGAAAGTATTGTGCCGGGGTCGAAAATTCTAATTCGAGTTTTCGACGGGAGAGCACGTTTCAAGCATCTCTAATCACGAATCGAACATTTTGGAAGTGATTTCTGTGCGTGTTGTGTGAAAGTATGTGTGTGTGTGTCAGTCAGTCTGTGGAGACGATATCTCACGACCGAATGGATCGATTCGAATGAAATTTAGTACAAAAATCACAATCGGTGGGTACTGGAAGCCTATTGTTTTAAAACATAATCGAATGTTCAGAACCCCCCTAAAATTTCGAGTGAAATTTTGAAAAAATCATCAAAAAATCAAAAGCTTTAATAAAGTTACGCAAATCGACATTTCTTATGTAATTTTTCCTTAGAACACGATTGACATAAACTTTAGAACGCTAGCATGAACCGTTCTTGAGGTATTGCACATTTTACAAATAAATTTATCGAAAAATCCCATAAATTAAAAAATATTAACTGTTAAGAAACATGTTCACTCATGTATCACATGTAATATCATGCGATAAATTGGGTGACATCATTCTTGTGGATCTAACTCGTTCCATTCACGAGAAAAGATACTTTGAGTAATACTTTTATATTCGAACGCCAATAGTCATTTATCCGCTGTAAGAATAACTTATTTCTCTGTCCATAACGCTTGGTGAGATTTTGGCGACGAAATTAGCGGAATGTCGCCAACTTGGCGACATTTTTAAATGTTGCCAAATTAACGAAAATCTCGCCAAATGGATAAAAATGACGCTAAATCAATGAAAATGACGACTAATTGAAGAAAACTCAATATTTTGGAAAGAATATGAGTATCTACTATGAGAATAATATTTTTCTTAACTGTAAAAGTAGTAAATTCATTGCATTATATAAGGAAAGTCATGTGCTGCCCACATCAGATTTTTTTAATTGTTATTTAAAAAAACTACTGAATATATTTTGCTGAACATTTTTTTATATATTTTATGGGATAATTTGAATATTTCTCAAACTTATGAAAAAAGGTTTAAAAATTGTTGAAAAATGTTTGAAAAATTAGGTCCTATAGGGTTCAATGTATTTCATTTTTTCAACCCGGGTTCGATCCAAAACTAATTGGGTGATATCATTCATTTATATTCCCATAGGTCTCACCGACAGTCTGAACAATATACTAAAATTTTATTTAGATAAAGTCATTTTTACGGCAGTTATCGTACTAACGGACAGACAGACAGACAGACAGACAGACAGACAGACACAGAGACAGACAGAATGAACAAAGTCATAAACACTTTTCAACTATGTTGTAAAATGTTAAAAATGGCTATTTAATTATCAGCATTTTATGAAGAAGATTCTTTCTTATGAAGCTATGACTTATATAGTGCAATGATTTTTTAACACTTTACAACAAAGTTGAAAAGTGTTTATAACTTTGTTCATTCAGTCTGTCTGTCTGTCCGTGGACACGATAACTGCCGTAAAAATGACTTAATCAAAATGAAATTTTAGTATGTTGTTCAGACGGTCTGTGGGACCTATGCGAATATAAATGAATGATATCACCCAATTAGTTTTGGATCGAACCCGGGTTGAAAAAATGAAATACATTGAACCCTATGGGACCTAATTTTTCAAACATTTTTTAAGCGGATTTAAAATTCACACATTGCTTCGAAAATTTTAGGTAATATTCAAATTATCCCATAAAATATGTAAAAAAATTTCAGCAAAATATATTCAGTAGTTTTTTAAATAAAAATTAAAATAATAATTACACCTCTTATATGAAGCGATTACGTGACCGTTATATGAAGAGATCCCGTGACCCACTTTAAAATAAAATATGGCATCCATCTTGTGTCAAAATCGTGATTTTTAATGTTGTTTTTAATTCATATTGAGTGTTGTATCTGTCCTAAAACCGCTTTATTTTTGCTTAAATTTTGTGCATCTACATACTGAAACAACGCAATTACAATATATTTGAGCTTAAATGATCATCCAAATTTGATTATTTCTACAACGATGCCTATTTTTCACTTATGTAAAATGTAAACGACAAAATATGTAGAATGAGCTGTATAAAAATTGCTGTATTTCTTTAACGTAAAATTATTTAGCTCATGGAGTCTGCATAGCTGATATGAATGAAATATTAATTGATTTTACAGAGAGAAGGGCAATTTTTTTCGATGAAGTTTTAAGCATAGAGTTTAATTACTTGTTCCTCCATGGTCTCAAGTTTTTAAATAAAATAAATTATTATAGTATTGTGATGAATGAAATGAATGGGAAAATGTTATGAATGAAATGCTGCTTTTATAGAGAGAACCAGGCGTGTTATATTTCGATGGCGTCATTTGAATAAATTTTAGTTGTTTTTGATGAAGTTTTTAAATATAATAAATTATTGTAGTATTATGATAATGTTAAGAACATTACCGAGGAGCCAGGCGATTTATATTTAATTGACGTCATTTGAATGAAGTTCATTTTTTTCGATGTCAAAATATGTAGAATGAGCTGTATAAAAATTGCTGTATTTCTGCATGCTCTTAGAAGATAAAAACTTTACTTACGAAATCCCCACTTCGTTTCGCAGTATTTCTCATCACTTTCATCATTGCAATCTGTATTTTTGTCACACCAGTTCTCTCGTGGGATACATTGATACTGGCTGTCGCATGGCACCTGGTCCCCACAGTGGTTTACAACTGAAATGAAGAGTTGAACATCAATAACTTAAAATCTAGCTATACTCCCAGCACTCACCAATAGGGGTTGTTTCTAAAATTAGGATTGCGCTACCATTGCGTATAACTGCATCCACTGATCGGTTTAACGTTTATCTATTCTCTTCGGCATGGACAAGCCGATACCTGTGATGTCAGCAAGGGTTCCTAAAAAGTTTGTAAGCACTTGAATAACTTTGTAAGGAATGGTCTATGTGTGTGCATGTCAGGTTTATCTATAGTATAAGAACTATCAATAAGCACAATACACTTTGTGCGAATTGCACTTTGTAATCATTGAAGCATGGAGAATTTAGGGAGATATATTAGACGCAAGACAAAATATTTAAATTTTGAGACTGAAACGAAAATCAATTTGTAAATATTTTCGGGAAGGGAATTTTCATTGTAAAAGAAATGCGTATGATTTATAAACAAAACTAATGTTAATTTATTGCATTTGGCAATGTGAATCATTGAAGAATGGAAAATTTGGGAAGATATGACAGATCCAAGAAAGAATATATAAATTTTGATACCGAAATGGGAATTAATTTGTAAATATTTCAATAATTAAAAACATTTCGAAACATGAAACGCTTATTACAAAGCAATTCATTCATTCGTAATTTAATATTGAATGCATATAGGAAATTTATATTAGTCCCAATAACATTTCAATAATTTTGTTACTAAAATAACTTGTACATTTTCAACAAGAGTTCTGTCATTTCGAATTTTCAAACATTTTATTTCAACAGATCCTACCTTTAAACTAATACAAGGATTTAGTAAATGTATGCGACGAACCATCATTAAGATTTAAATTGCGCCGGATTGGCCAGAGCATATAAGAAACACGTAATTTAATTTCTTCTCCTTCAAGTTTCCAAATTCCCGATTTATTCCTCAAAATTCAAGGATTAATTTCCCATTCTAAAAATTTTCTAAATTTCTTTTTTCAACTCTACATAAAGCTCGATTTATTCCCGGGAATTAATCTAGCGATGTCAGACCTTTTTAGCAGTTCAACATACGTTAAAAATCTGATGTGGGCGGCACATGGCTTTCCCTACATTATGCGACTTCATTTCAAGCGTGGGACAATCCAGCGTTTAGTACGCAGGGATTGCACTCGACCATTGACGACCCGAGTTCGATTCCCGGCTCTGCCCAAACTGTACCCTTATTCACGCGGAGTACGGGCATATTAAATATGTGGTTCCGTAAGTCCTCCCGAGAGGTTGGTGGAAGGGGAAGGGGGATAATCCCTATGGATGCCGCCCCCACTGGGTTCTGGTCTAAAGGGTGGTTTTGTCCCGGCCGTTCAAACAGATACCTCATACCTTCGGGTAGGTCAGGCGGTATGGGTCAAAGAAGGATGACATCACTTTTTTCATAGCAAAAAATGGTGCTCAAGATCCACAGCACTATGTTTTCTGTATTGAATAAATACCACGTAAATTGAAATTGGGCATATTTGGCAACTATTAGTATAAACAGAATGACTTATTCATAATCACATGCAAAATATTCATCAAAATGTAATAGACATTTAATTAAAATCCTGTGAAATAAACAGCTATTGGCGGAATTCTTTGGCAACAAAATATAAAACTGTAATCAAAAGAAAATTATCTCGTAAACGAAACAAACTTGATCCTCGAGGAAGATGTTAACAGATTTATTGCATAATATTACATATAGAAAATGAATATATTTAATAATATTTACTAATTTTTTAAATTTATGCAATTTTTTCTTAAAAAATTAATTCAAAAATGTGCAATTTCTTAATAAATCTTTATGCTAGTGTTCTAAAATGTATGTCATTCATTTGCTATTAAAAATTACGCAGAAAATGATTATTAGGGATTTAATAGTGATGAAATTTCTGAATTTTTATTAATATTTTTGAGATCGTTCGAAAATTGGGCAATATCTCAAGAACAGTTAAGGAGAATGTTCCAAAATTTATGTCATTCGTTTTGTAATAAACATTATGTCTAAAATGATTATTTATTTATCAGTAGAGTGTTTTTATTTCTTAATGATTTTTTCAAAAATTCTTTCGAAAATTATGGGGTCTTCGGAACATTCGATCACGTTTAGAATTAATAGGGTTCCAGTATTAACTGATTGTAACACTCGTACCGAATTACGTTGGAAACGCTAATTCCTTGAGATATCGCATCCACACACACACAGAGACATCGCTCCAAAAACGCTGGATTCGAGTTCAGGGATATTTGAAACCTGATCTTCCACCGTAAACCCGAATTCGAATTTTCGACCTCCTCATAATACTTTCCCCATACATTATACTATGTATGTAGGAAAAGTAAAAATCGTACCTGACTTTCGGCATTTTCCATAGACCAAAATCGTCACAAGAATCAGAGATATCAGTAAACACTTGTAGTCCACCATGTTCTTGCATCGAAATTGAATGCTTGGAAGGAGTTAAAATGCAAACATGATCGACAGATAACCCCTATCCTTCTTCGTCGGTGTCGGTTTACTGTGTTTTTCCCAAAGTTTATCAAGTTCAATGTCTGGTAGCAAAGTCGCTACTTAGTTAAAGTATAAATATTTAGTCTGCAATAGACGTGAAACCCTTGAAGCAGTAGAGTGGTGATCTTTAGCCAGTAGCGTAGCAGATTAACTAGGAAGTGACACAGTTATCGCTAATCTCTATAGTGAAAGAGAATATTTAAAGTGGGTCTTTCATCGATTTTTTCATATATTTACATTCCGATGAGATTAGTTCAATGTCTGGTAGCACACCATTATAAGAATGAAAAAAAAATGTTTCTTTTTTTCAGATTTTAAAATACAAGTATATTCTTTTAAAATATTAGGGGGCTATGCCCCCTGCTCGAGCACCCCCTTTCGGGAGGCTTCGTCTCCTACTCGCTGCACTCGCTTCATATCTATCTTTCCTAAAAATTCTACTTTCAAAAATCTATTTTCTATCCCTACGTATTTTCCGCAGGAGGGAAAAGCAGGGATTTTTCTTAGACCAGGGAATCCCAAAACTGAATTCCCTGACCATTTCATGCCAAACTAAAGCTTAAATCGATAAACGGTTTATTTTATCGTGTTACCCTATTATTTCTCTATAAATGTACCAAATTTTATATTTTTGTATGCTATAGTTTTTACGGTACGAGACAGAGAAATCGCTAGAAGTGCCGCTACGAAAAAAAAAGTTCACTTCAGAAGTACATAAAGAGTAAAATATCTCAAAAACTACATCGAAATTAAATACAAAGAGGCTCCGTCCTGCAAAAATTTACCCATATAGGTATCTGTCTGCAAAAATTCGTGGTCTTGCTATTGTTAGTCTATCCAAGACGCGAACTCGTAGCTCAAATAGTTTGTCTTTGACTTTGAGATTAAATAGTTCTTCAACTACAAATCAAAAAACGGTTTATTTCAGCGTGTTCCCCAAAGCTTTTTCTACAAGTGTACCAGATTTCATATTTTTATATACAACAGTTTTTGTGGTACGAAGCAAAGAAACTCGAGAAACGAGAAATGTGTCAAACAGCTGCGGCGGCGGCATCAACTACTTTTTACTTTCCTTATATACATAATGTATAAGGAAAGTATTGTGACGGGGTCGAAAATTCGGATTCGAGTTTTCGACGGGAGAGCACGTTTCAAGCATCCCTGATCACGAATCGAACATTTTTGAAGTGATGTCTGTGTGTGTGTATGTGTGTGTGAAAGTGTGTGTGTGTGTCAGTGAGTCTGTGGAGACAATAACTGACGAACGAATGGACCGATTCGAACCAAATTTGGTACAAAAATCACAATCCGTAAACACTGGAAGCCTATTGCTTTTATATGCAATCGAATGTTAAGAACCCCCCTAAATTTTCGAATGAAATTTTGAAAAAATCGTCAAAAAATCAAAACCACTAATAAAGTTACGCAAATAGACATTTCTTATGTAATTTTTCATTAGAAAACGATTGACATAAATTTTAGAACGCTAACATGAACCGTTCTCGAGATATTGTTCATTTTTTAAAAAAAAATTATCAAAAAGTCATATAAAAAAAAATTCCTATTGAGAAACATGTTCACTTTTCATATGTAATACCATGCGATAAATTGGGTTACATCATTCTCGTGGAACTAGCTCATTCCATTCATGAAAAAATATACTTTTAGTAATACTTTTGTGTTTGAACGTCAATAGTCATTTATCTGCTGTAAGAATAATTTATTTCTTAGTGCATAACGCTTGGCGAGATTTTGGCGACGAATTTGGCGGAATGTCGCCAACTTGGCGACTTTTTGAAATGTTGCCAAATTAACGAAAATCTCACCAAATGGATAAAAATGACGACTAATTGTCGAAAATTTAATATCTTGGAAAGAATATTAGTATCTACTATAAGAAAAACCTACTTTTTTTTACTGTAAAAGTAGTAAATTAATTACATTATATAAGGAAAGTCATGTGTTGCCCACATCAGATTTTTTTTTAATATAGAGAGATAAATAAATATAAATTTATTTTTTCAGTTTGGCAACATCTTGGTGCCGCCGATGGATGCATCTGGTTAATCTGTGTTAATAGAAGCTATCTTGATATTATAACCTATATAGTGTCATGGCATGGCCGGATAAAGGCAGCTTTGGGGGCTACACAGGTCCTCCACCAGTTTGAAACTTTTCAAAGACGAAGTGAAAGATTTTAGATGGTCTGCAAGAGTCGGTATCTCACTGTAACTGTAGTGCAGAAGCCTACAATATCATAAACCGGCACTGCATAGTGTAGCTCAAATTATAATTATTCCCCATTTATATAATAATTATCTAATGCGTTTGTGCCTTTTCAAACCCTCATTTAGAAGCCCGGGTAAATTAAGGAAAAAATTGACTACCACTAAAAAAAGGCTACTTGAGATTTGAAGGGTAGTTAGGATCCTTCAGCAGAGTACCCTAGGCCTGACGGTACAGCTCCGGTTCTGCTGGAACTTGGTGCAAACCATTTTGAGATTTCGTAACTTTTCAAAAGGAGGTTTTAATTTTTTGTACTTGGCTGGGATTTTATTATACTATGAAGTGGTGTTTTTATAAGATTCAGGAATGCACACACAGGCCAGTGAATTAGAAACATGGGGACATGTATGCAAATGTAGGTCACGGACAGATGTGTGTAAATTAAATTGGTCATGGGATGTATACATCGCTATAAGATGTGTATGTGATATATGTGATCATAACATCGCTATAAAAATGCTGTCGGTGTGTGTTCTGAGAGAAGTGGAGCAAAAGGAAAACCAAGGTTTATAGATACAAGTTGGCCCATCCCAAGATACTTTAAACAAGAAATCTATGAAAACTGATAGATCTCATTGACTTCTTATAATAATTGGAACACAATGCAACAGCGCAGTTAGGCATTTTTGTGCTCACAAAACACAATTTATATACAACGATTAATCAAATTATACTTTATATACACGAAAATACTAATATATACATCTATAATACGTAAATTTATACTTAAACTTCACTTTTACGATAGAATTACATTAAAACAACGACTGACACAGTCTATGTTTCCTCATAGAACCGAATACTACTCGGAGAAACAGGTACTGCTCTTTGTAACTCAGTGACATCACAAATGGCAATAATGTCCACCCACTAGAATACTGTCAATAGCGGCATTCCGGTCTTTTGATCTCTGACCCCCTCCCCCCCCTTGATTAAAGAGATCTATTTAAGAGTTATAGAGAAAATGATTCTTTATGGACGTAAGATTTGGTATCACCAAAGATACAATATCAAACTTGTGAGCATTTATAGAGGTTGCTCACTTATGATAACAAAGTGCTATAAAACTACATCTACGAATGCTTTAGGGGTTTTAGCAGGTACAACCTTCATTGAATATAAAGTTGAGACGCAACAGTTTTTGTATAGAGTGAAGAAATTGAAAATGAATTTAGTACTTCATGGTGCTGATGTCTCTATAAATGATATTTACTTATTTGAATATCGCGTGAACTCTTATAATATATTAAAGTTAAATTACAGTGAAGAAATCCCTGAAGATGAAGGTGTGGATACACTGATGGATAGGAAAGATGAAGACAGTAAAGTGGGAGCCGAATTGGTGGTATATGAAAATGGAGCGGAAAAATATTGTGAAAACTATAGACCATCTAATAATTCAACAGTGTTCTTAGCGGAGTTATATGCAATTAGAGAAGTTGTCAGGTGGATTAAAAGCAATATGGAAAAGCGGAGTATTAAAATATATAGTGACAGTAAATCCTCATTATTAATTTTAAACAATGAGGAAGACAATAACCATTGAGAGAGTGAGATCAAGAGAAATATTTTGGAGTAGAACAAGTCAAGAGGAAAAATTGAACTTTATTGAATAAAAGTGCATGTTGGATACGTTGGAAATGAAAGAGCGAATACTTTAGCAGTGGAAACCAAAGTAGCATGGGTTCAGGTGAAAACGAAGATGAAGATGGCAAGAAAAATGGGACAGCAGTGAAAAGGGGAGATCCACTTATACAATCTACCCGAGAGTGAAAGGCCCAGACCATACAGCCAACCCAGGGGTTAATGGCAATTAAGTGTATGGCCGGATCTACCCGAGAGTGGATAAACCCGAGAGTGGATAAACCCGAGAGTGGATCTACCCGAGAGTGGATAAACTCAAGATGTATCAGTAACTTTCATTACAATCAATTTATGACCGGACATGATGTCTTTCCAAGTCATCAAGCCAAGAGATTTGAGAAATCTGAACTTTGTGAATTTGACAATCTAATTGGTTCTGTAAATCATTATATTTATGATTGCATTAAGTATAACTCTTTAAGAAATGAAATGTTTCTTATCAATTATAAAAATATGGAATTAAAGGAAGTTATAAAATATGGTAAAGTTCGAAAGGCTATGTGTTTGATTGTTATAATGTTTGATGTAAATAATGTAAAGTATGGCTTTGTTGATTATATAATTTTGTTTTGTTTGACCGAAGGAATGGTCTTTTTAGGTACAGACAAAGTCTAGTCTGTTGCTGTAAATGGTGCATTTAATAAAGGTCTTTTTAGACCCAAGTAGGGATCAGTCAGAGGATGGGTCTCTGGCTGAATTGTTGTAAATTATATTTGGTTGCGCTTTTGGCTGATTTGGATTTTGCTGCTCTACGGAGCGACACCTTGATTGTGTGAGTGTTGGATTGGCTCATACTCGTGTTAGACATTGGCGTAAGTGGAGTCGAGTGATGGGTGTCGTGGCGGCTGATTGTCGGACGGGTCGAGGATCTAATGGTTACCATGAAGTGGTGGTGGTGTGAGATTTTAATACTTTTTGTAGAAATACACACACGGGCCAGTCCCGGCCGTCCAAACAACTGCTCAAGTCTTAGGACGAGTCGGAGGGCCTGGGTCTTCAACACACCGACCGGTCAGTGGATTAGAAGCATGGGCACATGTATGCTACCGTTTTATTTACATTGGTCTCTCTGTCTGTTTGTGTCAAATCATGGGACCATTCTGGACATGAATTTGGGACAGGACGATCCACTCAAATTTCATAAAATATTGAATCGTCATCGCAAATACGCATATGTGTAAAATTTTAAAAACAGCTGCTCCGTAGAAGTGGCTCAACCGATTATCAAATTTTTAAGTCACTTCTACCGAGCAGATAGATCTTTGGAAATTTTACAAATATGCGTATTTGCGATGACGGTTCAATATTTTATGAAATTTGAGTGGATCGTCCTGCCCCGGATTCATGCCCAGAATTGGTCTCATTATCGTAAGATAGTTAAAGAAAAATCTGATGTGGGCAGCACATGACTTTCCCTGCAAACTCTGATTCACGTTCTCTCAATAATTCATTGAGTTTAATTGCACAAAATAACACAATAATTATTTAAAATGACACTGAATTGGCACTTTTAATTCACTTTTCGTTTTCATTGGGTAACTGGACTTATTTTTAAAGGTGGTGTAGCGAAAATGCGAAAAAACTAAAATATCTCGAGAACGGCTAGTCCTAGAGTAATGGGGTTGGTTTTATTCTTTTCGTCGTCACATATTACGTATAAAACAAGCACCTAATTAACATATTTGAGAACACGTAGTCTTTTGACGTAGATTTTAACGATTTTTGCAGGCCATTTCGAAAAAAAGAAAAAAGGCCGATTTTTTTTTTATCCGAATCGTACCAAAATCCAATCAGCACTAGGGACTTATCTACCAAGTTTTGTGAAATTTGGTTCATTCGTTTTTCAGCTAGAGTATATATAAGTAATTTTTGTGGGCCATTTCTCAAAACAAGGTAGGCTCTTTTATCCCGATTATTCGTACCAAAATCTAATGAACATCAGGGCCACCCACAAAGGACTTACCAAATTTTAAGAAATTTGGTCAAGTAGTTTTCAGTTAAAGTGGATACATACATTGCACAGACACACACAGACATCACGCTAATAACAGTTTTTACATTCCTTATATACAATAATGTATAAGGAAAGTATTGTGACGGGATCGAAAATTCGAATTGAGTTTTTGACGGGAGAGCACGTTTCAAGCATCCCTGATCACGAATCGAACATTTTTGAGGTGATGTCTGCGTGTGTGTGTGTGTGCCAGTGAGTCTATGGAGACAATATCTCACAAACGAATGGAGCGATTCGAATGAAATTTGGTACAAAAATTACAATCCACGAATACAGGAAACCTATTGTTTTTAAACACCTAAATATTGTTGTGAAATTTTTAAAAAATTCATCAAAAATTCAAAACATTTAATAAAGTTACGCAAATAGATATTTCCTATGTAATTTTTCCTTAGGAAACGATTGACATACATTTTCTAATATTTAGAACGCTGTGTGAAAGTATGTGTGTGTGTGTGTGTGTGGGTGTCAGTGGAGACGATATCTCATGAACGAATGGAGCGATTCGGATGAAATTTGATACAAAAATTACAATCCATAAACACTGGAAGCCTATTGTTTTTAAACACCTAAATTTTCGAGTGAAATTTTGAAAAAATCATCAAAAAATCAAAACATTTAATAAAGTTATGCAAATAGACATTTCTTATGTAATTTTTCCTTAGAAAATGTTTGACATACATTTTAGAACGCTAGTATGAACCGTTCTCGAGATATTGCACATTTTTCAAATAAATTTATCAAAAAATCCAATAAATTAAAAAAAACATTAACTGTTGAAAAACATGTTTACTTTTCATATGTAATATCGTGCCATAAATTGGGTGACATCATTCTCATGGATCTAATACGTTCAATTCACGAGAGAAGATACTTTGAGTAATACTTTTGCATTTGAACGCCAATAGTCATTTATCTGCTATAAGAATAACTTATTTCTCCATCCATAACGCTTGGCGTGATTTTGGCGATGAATTTGGCGGAATATCGACAACTTGACGACTTTTTTAATGTTGCCAAATTAACGAAAATCTCGCCAAATGGATAAAAATGACGCTAAATCAATGGAAATGACGACTAATTAATGAAAATTCAATATCTTGGAAAGAATATAAGTATCTACTATAAGAATAACCTATTTTATTTTACTGTAAAAGTAGCAAATTCATAGCATTATATAAGGAAAATCATATGCTGCCCACATCAGATTTTTTTGTGTTCTAGAGGTCCCAAAATGTGTAGATCCGAAGAAAACTCGAGTTGAGATTTTTGCCATGATTCCAATACTTTCCTTATACATTTGATGTATTGCAGAAAAAGTAAAAAAAAAAAAAAAAAAAAAAAGAATTCAATATTAGTTTTCACTTCTATATATATATATATATATATATATAATCCTATAGCCATAGGAGTTAAAAATGAGTCCAAAAAGCAGTTTCGCTTCTATATGCATATATAAAGGAGAAAACTTTTAATACATGATACTGCTCATTGCGAGTTATCAATTGGTGTTTTTATATATATACAGAACCTCTATAAATTTATTATAAAAGAGGTTTGATTGGATATCTGATCAAAAATTGATTACAAAATTGCAACAGACTAAAAAATATAAAATAAAATATTATAAGATAATTTAAGTTGCACAGTTTTAGTAAAATGCACTAATATACTGTTGTGATGGCTAAAAGACAATTTTTAGCTATCACAACATTCTTGGTCATATGCGGCTCAAAATAAAATCGTGGGGCGCCCATAAAAGAACTGTATTTGGACATGAACAGAATTTTAAGGAACAATAAAAGCGATTACATAGAAATGACATATGTAAGAATGAGGAATCGCTAAATCCAAATCATCAAAAAAAAATTTAAATGAATTGAATGTAATCATTGAATGTAAAATTCTGTTCATGTCCATGATATTCTACTGCTGATTAGATAGATTTTGGTACAATTCGGAACAAAAAAATTAGCCTTTTTTTTTGTAAAATGACCCACAAAATTTGTCAAAATTTAAAATAAAAGAGTGCATATGCTCAAATGTAACAATTACATTCTTGTTTTGCACGTAACTTTTTACAACAAAATGAATAAGACCAACCTCGTAACTCTAGGACTAACAATTCTCATAGTTTTTCGCATTTCTGCCATGCTTTGAAAATATGCCCAGTAGCCAAATGAAAACGAAAATTGAAATAAAACTGCATATTCAGTGAAATTTTAAAAATATATCTGTTCTGCTGTGTATTAAACTCAATTTAACGAATTATAAAAGAAGAGAAAATGAATTCGAGTCTGAGGGGAAAGTCATGTACTTGTCACATCAGATATTTTATGTTATCATCATGTATTACAAAAATAATGATAAAACTTATGCACTTAAATTATCCTTTCATTTAAAGTTATCTATGACATTAACTTGAAAGTATCTACAGCATTAACATAACCTAGGAATTTCTATTATCAGCATTCTTAGCTGTGCTAAGTCATATAAAATTTTAAAGTATTAATAAATACTCATTTGATAATACAAACACTGGAAATATTATAACTTCAGAAATTTTCATCTAATCCTCCACTTCTTTGAAGTTCTGATAACCAAATAAATGTAACAAATCTCAAGGATCTCAAGGACGGGGTTAGTGGAGTGCCCAGGAGAGGAAGAGTTCCTCCCTTTAAACTCCAGACGAAAAGGAAAAGAGACAGAAAAAAAAGGAAGTAGTAAAAGGTGAGTTAATCAACTAAGAGATGCTTGGGGGGGGGGGGGGGGGCGCGACCGAGGTCCTGCCCTTCCCCAAGTCTTCAGAAAACTGCGGTGTTGGGGCCCAAGCGGGATCCCAACAGAGAAGAATAAATAGGGGGATAGACTGGGGGCGCCCCGAGGGGCGCAGGGCCTTGAGCCTTGAGCAAGAGTTGTACCTAGCAGCAGAAGAGTTGTGAAAGCTTGTCAACGGAAAGCGAGTTCCCAAAAGCTAGGGAGGGGTACAGCAAACTAGAGTCTGCATCTAAAAAAAGAGCACAAGACTAGGCTGGACGAGACCGCTTCTTAGGGCGGAAGAAGATATCTCCCACCGATCGTGCAAGTAACGACCGGGGGCGCTTTCGCGTCGCCGGATTACCAGCCCGATAGTGGGGGATACTGTCCAACGTAGGGTTGTTTACGCTTCTCAGACCTCCGTGAAATTTGAGAGAAAGTTTTTTGACATGTTCCAAAAAAGGCCTAATTCTGAGGTCTCTGTGCAGGACGTCTAGCTGGACGTAGTTCGGCAGATTAGCAAACATACGCAATGCGTTATTCTGGATGACTTGAAGCTTCCTAAGGTTAGTCTCCGCTGCGGTGCCCCAAACAGGGACTCCGTACGTCATAATGGGACGTATGTAGGACTTGTATAGCAATAACTTAGTGCGGGTTGACAGGCGGCTATTCCTAGCCAAAAGAGGGTGAAGCAGGGCGAGTGAAGACTTCACTTTCTTACTAATTTCAGAGATGTGAAGTTTCCACGTTAATTTGGAATCAAGGTACACACCAAGGTACTTGTAACTGTTTTGCCAGGGAATGGGCTGGTTATTAAGAATAAGATTAGTGGAGGGGGTTTGCCGGGGGGAGGGGAAGGTGACAGCAGCACACTTACTAACGTTAACCTTGATACGCCATTTGATCAGCCATTGCGTCAGGTCGTTCAGATAACTTTGCAGGATGTTGTGCACGACTTGTGTCTGTTTGTGATGTGTGAACAGGGCTGTGTCATCAGCATAGAGGCCAATGGTGACACCAGGGGACTGCGGAAGATCATTAATGTAAAGGTTGAACAGCTTGGGCCCAACAAGAGAACCTTGCGGGACCCCGCTGAGAACAATCCTGGGAGAGGAAAGTGCGTCGGAAACCCGAACGGCAAAACTTCGACCAGTCAGATAAGAGTGCAAGAGATGGATAAGATTTGGAGGAAAAGAGCGTTCGATAAGTTTAAACAGGAGCCCATGTATCCACACCTTATCGAACGCCTTTTGGAGATCAAGAAAGACAATGGACGAGCTCTCGCGCTTGCTACGCGCCTCATGGACAAGCTCCACGACCCGCAGCAACTGGTGCTGAGTGGAATGTTTCTTCCTAAACCCATATTGTTCAGGAATAACAATATTCCTCAGGTCGCAGAACTCGTCCAGGCGACGCAGTATAACAAAATCGAAGAGCTTCGAGAGACCAGAGAGGAGAGAGATTGGACGGTAGTTGACCGGAAGAGAGGGGTCAAGACCTGGCTTGGGGAGGGGGGCAACAATGGCCACCTTCCCAGGAAAGTAATTGTGCCGGAGGAGGAGATTAAAGAGCTTGACGATGTAATTGTACAGTAAAGAAGGCAGGTTCTTTAACATCGTCGATGTGATACGATCCTTCCCAGGAGCTTTGTTCTTCTTGAGTTTTTGAATACGGGGCTGCAGTTCGCTGAAGGTGACATCTGTCAGTGTGTAAGGAATAGCTGTTGTGATGAACTGTTCAACCTTGGCGTCCACGATCGCAACCGTCCTAGGATCGATTACGTCGTGGTGTGGTTCAAACTGACTTCTAAGACTGTCCGCAAGCAGTTCAGCCTTCTGTGTGTGAGAGGTTGCCCTGGAGTTGGGACCTTCAAGGGTCGGAATGTGTGTTTTGCGCCTACGAAAACGTGAGGCTGCCCTCCAAATGGTGTTGTCAGCAGTCGTTAGGGACTCAACATATGTGTTCCATCGTGCACTTGTATAAGCTTTGATCCTGGACCTCACCTGAGATCTTGCAAAGTTAAGTTCAGTCTTGATGGCAGGGTCCCTGCTGACCTGCCAGTCTCTACGCAGAAGGTTGCGGATTTTGATCATCTCCCTGATGTCCTGAGGCAGTTTAAGGTGATCCACCCTGTTGCTCTTGGGCCGAGAGGATGCAGAGTAGGCATCTCGGATCATTTTCTCAAGATTTCCCACCTCTGCATCCAGTTGGTCCACAGTGTTGGCAACGGGCGCGGTAGCCCATTGGTTAGCGCGCTGGAGTTGCACTCGGTAGGCCCGGGTTCGATTCCAGCCACTGCCAAAACTGCCGCCGTGTTCATGCGGAGTACGATCACGTTAAACATGTGGGTCCGAAAGTCCTTCCGAGAGGTTGGTGGTAGGGGAAGGAGGGTACGGTCCCTGTGGATGCCTCCCCCACTGGGTTCCGGTCTAAATTGGGTGGCACTTCCCGGCCGTCCATACAGTTACCTTACACCTTTCTGGTAGGTCGGACGGTCTGGGTCTCAACAACAACAACAGTGTTGGCAACGGGGGGTGGGGGGAGCTCCTCAGCGAGGAGTTCTTTGAACTTTCTCCAGTTCGTACTCAGCTTAGCAGGCTTGCTCAGGCAGAAGCTGTCCAGTTCTATGGTGTAAACAATGGGGAGATGATCAGAAGGAAGTTCGTTAAAGGCCTCCATGCAATAGGTATAAGGCATGTTGCTGGTGACCGCAAAGTCAAGCACATTGTCACAGTGAGTGGGATCACTCGGTGCAACAATCTCCAAGTTCCTCTCGTCGGTCCAGCGTTTGAGCCGGCGGCCGCGAGGGTTGGCGAAAGGGCAGTTCCAGGCGGGGTGCTTGGCATTGAAGTCACCAGCGACTATTGCATGGAGCGAGATCTTGAAGAGAGACTGCAGGTCACAGATGACAGAGTTGACAGTGGCTCTCGGTTGAAAATAGCCCGACACAATGGTGATCACAGGATTGTTAGGCAGGGCGAGTTGAACGATGGTAGCCTCTCCCTCCAACATGGGGGGGGGGGAGGGGAGGCGAGAGTGCGGGATGCCGCAGCGAACGTAGATTGCTGTGCCACCTGCGGGGCGATTGCTAACTAGAGGCCTGTCGTCATTGTATAAGTCATAGTTAGCAACAAATGTTCTATGATAAAATATATATGGTCAGCATGAGGCAAACTCATAAAGTTTTATTTGTGATGTCAAAAATATACGAATATTACAACAAATTAAACATTTACAAATGATATGAATGTTTATTGGATGCTGTTTATAATTTCTTAGTTTATTTTTCAACAGCGGCTGCATACGTTTTTAAGTGAAATTATGAAACTCCACTTGGCAGTATTTTGTTCAGACATTGTATATCAAGGCTGGTTAGACAATCATAGAAGCTTGGGATTCTGCAGACATAATAGACAGATACAGATTCTTTGAAGTGGTCCGACACTCAAGAGTTTCCAGAAAGAATTGGATGTAGAGTCAAGGATATGGGCACCTTGAATTCGGTGGTATAACTCAATATTAAAAATAAAGGATATAGTATATTACAAAATTTGTATTTCTGGTGTTTATCAAGGAATTGTTTAAATGTATCGGCCACTTCCGACTCAAAAATCTCGTCTGTAACCAGCTTACCTAACAAATTACATATTTAGAGAAAAAAAATGCATTTAGTATTAAAATATTTATTCACTCATGTCCACCTCCCCTCTTAAAAAATACTTATGGACAATGACGGCCACCTTATCAAATGATGTGCTTTCAGGTACATTGCAGCTCACCTACCAAATTACGTATTTGGAGAACTTGAGAAAAAAATGAATATTAAAATATTTATTCACTCATGTCCCACCTCTCCTCTCAAATAATACTTACAGACAATGACGGCTACCTTATCAAAATAATGTGCTTTTCGGTACATTGCAAGAGTTTGAAAAAATTCCTTATTAGCATAAAAAATACAAGAATTTGCAAGCATTGTCACTTTGAAAGCATGCTGTTGATTTTAAGATCCCTAATTTAAATGTAACCATTACACTTATTTATGTCATATTGAAGAAGTTTATATAAGGTCTATCAAGAGAGCATATTACATCTATTTCCTGATAATTTCTTTAATTCATAATTCTCTAAAAAAATAATAATTTTTAGGAAGTATGGCAGAATATCTTATAAAATAAAAGGCCTACAATAAATTGACACAGTGCATAACAAGTTGCTAAAACCGTGACTGGTAAAACAAATTGAGATGAGATTGTAATTATGAAATCTGTCACTAGATGGCATGCCTATTGGCAATTTATGGAGTCTATTTAAATCTATAAAAGATTCCACAATATTTTTCTCTTACAAGAAAACTGAGGACACTTTTCTACTATAGTGAGTCCCTCCCATACTTTATACATAAAGTATATTATACAGGGTGTTTAAAAAAGATTGCATGCCAAAATATATCTTGAATGATTGATTACAAAATACTTAAAAGGTAAACTTTCAGTATTACAATAGATTTGGACAAGTGATCGAAAAAATACAAAATTAAACTTTTTATACAGATTCTCTAAAAAGAAAGTTCCAAATAGAAAATTATTTCTTTTTCATTTAAAGATGTTTTGGAACAGCTTTAGTATAAAGAATCTTGGCATAATTCACCATTTTTTGATGACTAAAAATGTCGCCAAGGAAAATGGTGTTTGAATAGTGATAAACGTCATATTAGGCTTAATGTGTAAATAATTGAAAAATATTAAGTAAAATTTAAAAATGCATAAAAAATGCAAATATTATACAAAAATGAAATTTAACACATGTCAGCATCGTAAAAAAGTATAAAATAATGTATAAATAATTTATATCATAAAAAAACGAAAGATCGTACAAAAGTGATTAGAACAACAAGTGTTAGGCTTGTGTAAATAGTTAACATATATATAAGTAAAATTCAAAAATGCATAAAGAAAATTTATATTTCATACAAAAATGAAAAATAGCACAAGTGAACACTGTAAAAATGGATAAAATAATATAGAAACAAAAACTTTACATAGGAATGGTTATTCTCAGTCGAAGGCCGCAATGTGAAATCAGCCAATTGTGCAACAGTTGATCCATAGCAATTCGAACATCGACCTACGCCCACTTCACTGGCTTACTTCTCTATGCTTGCCCACTAAAAAACATCACAGAATCTGGTCCCATTGGCTGTCGGAGGTCCTACGTAGCAACAGCTGTTTGTGCAATAGATGTTCCATGGCTGATAGAACACAGGCTGTGTGGATCATGAAAATCAGAAAAATTAAATTATGACTACACAAAGAATGTAGTTGAAATGAACCATTTCAAATCAAAACCAAATACACGCTCTTACATGCATATTATTTGCTCTTACAACGCAACACAGATAGCTAAACACGTAATTGCCCATCGCATCAAGGAATTACAACGTAGTGCCATTAATCGCACCAAAAATTTCACAAAATACAAATTTTTTATATTAAAGCTGTACCGAAGCTGTAATGATTTCATTTCACGTTTGAGGTAATGATGGAATTAAGGAAGTCAAGTTTAGGGTTAATATATTTTTTTAACTTTTGTAAAACTTATTACCCACTTTTTTATACAAAAGAATATAATATAAAGTATAGTTTTCACAAAATTTTTGATTTTGAAATTATGATGAAGTTTATGTTTTAGGACCTTATTGAACACGTTTCGACTATTTTTAACACAATGTCCATGTGTGATCAATTTTTTGTGTACACAATAGTTGCACACAAATATTAATAGTTTTTCACAAAACGTTATATTCAATTTTGTTAATGAAAAATCCAGAACTTTTTTGATATTCGAGTGAAAACTTTGAAATTTATTCGAATCTTTTAATTTTTTTAACATGGCAGAATAGGACAAAATTTAATATAATAACGCATAAAAGGAGTTATTTATCATGAAACATTTAGTTTCAATCATTGTAGTGAAAAATAAGCACAATGTAATATTTGTGTTTATGACATCATCAGCACCCCATGGAGGGAGGGGGGGGGGGGTACCCTCTTAAATACTAATAAGAGTGTGATCTCTGGATAGATCAAATGAACCAGCAGCAGCTGGCAAAGTGACATGTTCGCAGACAGGTGGTTCGTAGTTTGTATCCAAGCTAGAAGAGTGGTTCTTTTCTTAATGGTCTACTACAGTATGTTTAGTTAATTGCATAAATTATAACATTTTATTGGGATTGGATTGGAGACACAGGCTCACGATCAGTGCCACCGACAAAATTTTCAGGCCCCTATGCAGTAAATGCACTACTCTACTACTACACATTTTAGAAGTTATTGACCCAGGAACTCAAGCCTCCCAGGCCTATATGCAAAATATTCTTTTGCCCCTACTTGTTGGCTGCCCTACTCATGACAGGTTTACTTTCAGTTTATTTATCAGTTGATGCATACACAGCATTTCTTTTCCATTTTCTGCCTTCGTAGTAATTTTTCATTGAACTATTGCATAATCACGACAGCAGACGATAATTTTCTGAAAGGTTACTATGAATGTTTTCCGTTACAAATGATTTTTGTTAAAAGTGCAAAGAAAATTATTAAATGATGCTTACTACAATTTTCCAGCAAGGATATAACTAAGAATGCATAAAGGCATCTCAGTAGAAATACGATTGACAGAAAAGTTTTGATTTATGGCATAATTTTTTTTTATTCATGTATTTCTATACTTTTATATGTGTGATTACAATATGAAATTTTGTTCAATTTTTTCCTATTCCCTATAGAAACATTTTTCACTCTCTTTAGAATAATGTAAATTATTTATTATTCCATGATCATTCTTTTACCATGATTTTCAGAAGAGTGCATAAAATATTTATTAACATGCGTATTATAAATGTGTTTGCTTTTTATTACTTATGAAGGTGTCTATCTAATTAAGGCTGAAATAAATTTTATACGTTAATTTTACAGAAATTATGAATTTGTTATATGTCATAATAGCAATCTAACATCGGTATCGGATTATATAGGTTCTTTTGTAATCTGATAGTATCAGTTATTTGGCATCGAATTTTCTTTAGTTTCATGACATCCTTAATATTTAGTCATGCAATATTTTTAAAACATACTGTATATTAATATAGAAGAAAAATACACACTTGTGTATTGAAGAAAAAAGACAAAATCCGACAGTTAACCATTAAAAATCCTCTAAAAATTTTAAGCAATGTAAGAATTGCGATGAATTAAACCTTTTTTTATAATGACTAGATATAAATTTTATGTCATTGTATATTGAACAAGTTCATGTTGAGTTAAATGGCACATCTGTTCACTTGTTTCGGACATATTTCACATACAAATATTTTACTTGTACACATAATTTTATATCAACTTCAGTTTTCTTTCAGCTAAAATTTTTAAGCATTTCATGTGACAGACTTATTATACATATTATTGATTTCAAATATTTTATTTAGCAAAGGCTTTCCTATATATATTTTTATATTATTTCACATTATATTTTATATTATATACTATATTTTCACATATTTTATATTATATACTATATATATATATATTCCTATAAAAGTACAATTTACATAAATGGTTTTTAACCTCAGAAAGTTATATTGATTTAAGTCATCCATTTTCCACAGATAATTTTCCTTTGAAATAATTTCACATACCAGCAATTTTTCAGCTTTATGCACAGCTTTATGTTGCTTCATATCACATTTCTGTTAATGAACTTTGATATATAACACATACATATGGTATTTTATCAGTGTGTTTATCTATTTAAATTGTCTTTTTGCACACATACTTTGGTATATTTCACATACATTATATTTTTCATTTGTGTACACAAACTTATTTTTCAAATCACCTCTATGAGAAAATTGCAACAAGATGTTTCATATATGAATGGTTTACCACTTGTCAGCACAAGTATATTGTATTAAATTAGCAATTACTGCAAATGCTTTCTGGCATATTTCACGTAAAAACATCAATTTATTAAGTTCAAGTATATATTAATTTAAAGCACTAGTATGAGCAATGCTTTTATATATTTTTCTGGTGCACACAGTACAGCAGCAACTCTGTTTATCACCTGATGCAAAGCAATCTTGACTATGCCTCTTTCGCTATATGTCGTATCGATAGAGGAACTACGACTGGTGCAGGGACTTACTCACACAATCTTTGCACACATTTGTTTAAAGAAACCAATTGTTGCTAAAATGTTTTCTGATATATTTCACATAAGGAAAGTTGAGTGTACATTACTTTTTCATGTAAAAGTCTTGACATAACTACTTCGTATACAAAATACTTTTTAAGTGTGTCCAATTAATTGGTTACTTAAATTCTATGAATATGCAAATGTTAACTTAAAACTAATAATAATTACAAAAATAACATAAAACTTTGGAAACAACATTATTCCATCTTTATACATTGCATCATAAAAGCATCCGCCACCCTTCTGCACACCAATTGCCTCTCAGCTTGTGTTGTTGTTGAGACCCAGACCGTCCGACCTACCAGAAAGGTGTAAGGCAACTGTTTGGACGGCCGGGAAGTGCCACCCAATTTAGACCGGAACCCAGTGGGGGAGGCATCCACAGGGACCATACCCTCCTTCCCCTACCACCAACCTCTCGGAAGAACTTACGGACCCACATGTTTAACGTGATCGTACTCCACGTGAACACGGCGACAGTTTTGGCAGTGGCTGGAATCAAACCCGGGCCTACCGAGTGCAACTCCAGTGTACTAACCAATGGGCTACCGCGCCCCCTCTCAGCTTGTGTAAAAACTCTGATTGCCTACCTTTGTTTTACAAACTATAAAAAAATGTTGACTTGGTCATTGAGTCACTTACACAAATTCTTTGATATAATTCACATACATATGGATTATCCCCTCCTTGTTTAAATTTGTGTCTAAATCACCTTTATGCATCAACGCTTCATTATATTTCCATTTCAAGACACAAATATTTATTTATATTATTTTGATGTGAGCATGTGTTGATATATTTTAATCTAACAATTTTAAACTTAGCTGCTCATGTTAATCTATTTAAAAAAAAAAAAAATGTTGTATATGCTTTGACATATTGTACATGCAAATGATTTTTCACTTGTATGTACAGTTTATGCTTATTCAAGTTACTTTATTCTGCAAACACTCTCTAACATATTTCCAACTAAAATGGCTTCTCAACTGTGTGCACGAGGTTATATTTATTTAAACCAACCTCATTTGAAAACTTTTGGACATATTTATTTCACATGAAAAATATTTCTCACCTGTGCACACATATTTATGAATAATAAATTAGTTTTGAATGCAAATATTTTCTGGCATATTTCATAGACATATAATACTTTACTTGTGTACACTAGTATTTATTTAAACCTTCTTTAGGAGAAAATGTTTTGACATATTTTATACATGAAAAACAGATACATTTTGCAGATATATTTTAACACAAATTGTTTCTCATCTATGTGTGAAAGTTTAAGAATTCTTATCCTACTTTTGAATGAAAATGTTCTCTAGCTAATTTCACATACAAAGAAATTCACACCTCAAATTTATGAGTATTTAAAATACTTCCTCGATTAGAAATTTTCCAATACTTTTTACACACATGGTTTCTAACCTATGTAGAAGTTTGGATTTATTTAAAACAGCTCATTTCACAAACTCTCTCTGACATCGTTTCTGAATTATGAGCACAATTTTATAAGTATTTAAATTACAGTTTTGTGCAGAAGTTTTTACACATATTTTACACTTAAATGGTTTCTTACTTATGTCCAAGCTTGTATTTATTTAAGCTAGTCCATAAATGATTTTCATATTTCACAAACAAAAGGTTTGTCATATGTATTATCATGTTTATTATGAGTATTTGAAGTATTTTTAGTGGAAGAGTTTCTTAATATGTTTCATACACAAATAGTTTCTCATCTGGCATGCACAAGTATATGTTCATTAATGCTTTATGTCATATTTCACATACAAATTGTTCCTCACCTATATGCTCAAGTTTGTGATGTTTTAAATGACATCTTTGTGAAAATGCTTTCTGACACATTTCACATACAAATGTTTTCTCAACTGTGTGCACAAATCTGTGTTTATTTAAAGTACATTTTCGGGAAAACGCTTTCTGACACATTTAACATACAAATGGTTTGTCACCAATGTGCACAAGTTTGTGTTTATTCAAAATATTTTTTTGAGAAAATGCTTTCTGACAAATTTCACATACAAATGGTTTCTCACCTGTATGTGCAAGTTTGTGTATATTTAAACAATGCCTATGTGAAAATGCTTTCCGACATATTTCACATACAAAGGGTTTCTCACCTGTGTGTATACGTTTGTGTTGATTAAAATCGCCTCTTCGCAAAAATGATTTCTGACAAATATCACATACAAATGCTTTCTCACCTATATGTACAAGTTTGTGAGCATTTAAATTAGATTTTAGAGAAAATGCTTTCTGACATATTTCACATACAAATGGTTTTTCACCTGTGTGCACAAGTTTATGTTTATTTAAAGCACATTTTCGAGAAAATGTATTGTGACACATTTCACATACAAATGGTTTTTCACCTGTGTGCACAAGTTTGTGCTTGTTTAAAGCACCTTTTTCTGAAAATGCTTTCTGACACGTTTCACATACAAATGGTTTTTCACCTGTGTGCAGAAGTTTGTGTTTATTTAAAGTACCTTTTTCTGAAAATGCTTTCTGACACATTTTACATACAAATGGTTTCTCGCCTGTGTGCCCACGTTTATGACGTTTTAAACGACATTTCTGTGAAAATGCTTTCTGACATATTTCACATACAAATGATTTCTCATTTGTATGTACAAGTTTATTAGTGTTAAAGTACATTTTAGAGCAAATACTTTCTGACATATTTCTCATACAAAATGTTTTTCATCTTTGTACACAAAATTGTGATTTTTTAAATGACCTGTTAGTGAATATTATTTCTGACATTTTATAAATAAATGCTTTTTCATGTGTGTGAATCTCACATACATATAGTTTTTTAAACATGTACACACCCATTTACGATGGAATTTTTTGAAAATCTTTTCCAGGGCATTTTACAGGTAAATTTTTTTTAAATATTTAGTGTGAACGAATTTATTTATTAAAATAACTCTTGTATACTTAAATATATTCTAGAATACGTTACATTGACATTGTTTCTTCCGAGTGTACACAAAATGTATATTGAAGTATTTTGCATAGATGCTTTCTGACATATATTGTTTGCACATATTTTTCACCATCTGTATGCACAAGTTTGGGTGTAAAGAGAAAATTTTTCATTACATCCTGACATTTTCCGTTGTTAATGACTTTCATCTGGTCTCAATAGTTTGTTTATTTAAATCACTCTTTTGTGCAAATATTTTGAAACATGTTTCACCCACAAATGGTGTATTGCTAGCATGTGTCAGTATATTGTTTAAAATATATAAGTAGTATTTGTTTAAGAACATTTTACTTAAATAAAAGAAAAAAAATTGCTGACTCATTATGTTATATTTTCCATGTGATTTCTTTAACACATGTTTGTAATGGCAAATATTCACTTAAACGTTTTCTAGTAGGAAATGCTTCACATTCAGTCTTTTAACGTTCTATTTTAATCAACATGTTTATCACATTATTCATTTCATAAATATATTTCATGATATAGTCAAATGGTACTTTCCCAATACACAAACAAAGATTGTTTTAAATTAACGCCAACATATATATACTTATTAATACAGAATACTATATTAGTTTATACTTTATTCAAAAGTTGAACGAGTCACTATGATTCTTATCATGTCTCCTTTTCCTCTTTAAGCTCGTCCGGAAGAAAATTTAATGCACTTTGATTGGGTAAAATAAGTGACATGATTTCTTCTTTAATTTTTAGAAGTCCTGTGGACATATATTGAAACAGAGTGTCCAAATTACTACTTTCTACGGCTCCGCCGGGTCATTGTGACGTACACCCAAACGTCACTTCGCTTCCCTTACATCCTATTTTCTTTCTTGTCTCAATACATGCATTCACGCCATTATAGCTAGATATAATTTTTTAAACAATTTAAAGTTATTTGATGTATTTCAGAAAGAGGATTTTGATAAATTCCCATTTATATGTTCTGAAACACGGAGATTTTTTTTTTCTTCATCGTATTACGAATGTATATCTTTTTCTATTTACGTATGTATAATTATCGAAACTCATTCAAACTACGATTCTTATTAATTTGAGCACATAATGGTGGATTTTAAAACATCAGATTCATTGTAAATTTATCTTGCTCGCATTTTTAAAATCGTTTTAATCATCAGTATTTTGTGTTGAATTCGAGTTCTTATTACTTTCAAATTTTCTAGAACATATTTAAAGCTCGCAAAGATGAATGTCAAATATTCTTATTCTGATTTTAATGCTTTCTTGCCACAATTACAAATGACAATTAGTAAATACTACTGCATGATTTATGTATGTAGTTACAATATTTCACAACTGCCTAATATTTCACCAGAGTTGGGCAGTATCGAAAATACATGTATTTGAAATACATTTTCAAAATACATTTGTATTTTGTATTTTAAACTAAAAAACTAAGTATTTTGGTAATGTATCGAAAATACATTTTCAGAGTACTTTGTATTTTCAAAATACTCAAAATACATTTCTGCAGGTTTCAAACAGCAGATGAGTGATTCGCAAAAGAGGAAACGGTTAATGTGTATTCTGTATTTTGTCTAGTCATTGAATGCATTTCTAGGAGTCAATCTAAACAGCCTTTAGCAATTTGTTGCTGAATTAATGAAATATTTAGTATCTGTGATGGACTCTAAAAAGTATAGTTTCTGCAATTGTTTGGTAGATGTCTCTTTCCTGTCTATATAAAGAAAAGGGACATTCTTTGTGAAAACAGAAACACAAGCAATCCCAGCTCTGCTATGCATTGTATATATTTAAGTAAATTAAAGAGATGTAATGCAGTTAGTTATTGCAAAAATGTGAGAAAAGAAGGAAAATACTGCCGCACGTGATGCAAATATATTTTAGGAAGTATTAGATGAAAAATCTTTCAAAGTTATATCATGATAATGCAGTAGTAAGGCGGAATGCCAATTATGCAAACCAAAATGTATGGTTATAAATAGGAATTTCGAAGCCACAACAAATTTTAAACTAAAGGTAAGATTTTAGTTTTATGTAGGAGTCCCTCGATTTAACGAGTATGTATGCTAGACCCTTGGCATTTATTTAAATGAGGTAGTGCTATATTATGTAATAAGTTTTATTGCTGACAAACATTTGCTATACATTTTTTCAGAAAAATGCTTCCTTGGAACATCTCTTTCTTGGGATCTGCTATAGAAAGCTCAGATGATGACTGATTTGAAGTTAGAATCATATTTCGAAGATGTTGGAGGTTCATTATGGATTTCTACCCCCCCCCCCCTCCTTCCAGTTCTTTTTTCATTTCCAATTCAAAAATTATCATTTTACTTGAAATGTCTATATCTCAAAACTGGCTATAGATAGAGCTTAGATGATAACTGATGATATGGATTCTGCAGGATTCTCTATGGATTCACTATGGATTCTGCAAATTCTAGAGGATGTTGGGTGGTTCACTAAGAATTTGCACTTCCGGTTTCATTTCCACATCTGGTTCAAAAATTTTCTATAAAACATCTAGTTTTCAGAATTGGTTATAGATAGGGATAACAACTGAAATGGATTCAGCATGAAATTTCCGGAGCAGAACGGGGTTTACTAAGGATATCCACCTTCAGTTCTTTTTCCACTTCTGGTTAAAAAAATGTTTTTTGACACTTTATTTCTTAAGATTGGTTATAGATAGAACTGAGATGGTGACTGATATGAATTCAGCATTAAATTCGAGAGATGGTTGGGGATATACTAAAGATTTTCATTTCTGTTTTTGTTTTCATTTCTTTAGTTTTATTTACTTTTATTTTTTTTTCACTTTCGATTCAAAAACATTTCCTTGAAACATCTATTTCTAAGGACTAACTATAGATAGAGCTTAGATGATGACTGGTATGGATTCAGCGTCGGGGGAATTCACCAAGAGTTTTGATTTCCAATTTTGGAGGTGTCGCTACCAGTTTTCCTGAAAATTCGTATGACTGTAAGAAATATGTATACAAAAGAGAATTAAGATGCTTAATAGTTACGTCAAAAATGGAATATACAAACCATTTGTCACCATATGACGGTTTCTTCATAATTTTTTTGTTTATTATTACATCTTTGTCTGTTATATAAAATGTGTTCTCTCATAGATTCATTTATTACTTTCCTTATATAGTACATAGCACAATGTATGAGAAAAGTATTGTGACGGGGTCAAAAATTCGAATTTGAGTTTTCGACGAGAAAGCAAGTTTCAAGCATCCTTGAACACGAATCAGACATTTTTGAGGTGATATCTCTCTCTCTCCCTCTGTGTGTGTGGAGACGATATCTCACGAACCAATGGAGCGATTTGGAAAAAAAATTGGTACAAAAATTACAATCCGTGAATACTGGAAGCATATTGTTTTTAAACGCAATCGAATGCTCAGAACCCTCCTAAACTTTCGAATGAAATTTTGAAAAAATCATCAAAAAATCAAACCCTTTATTAAAGTTACGTAAATAGTCATGTTTTATGTACTTTTTCATTAGAAAACGATTGATACAAACTTTAGAATGCTAGTATGAACAGTTTTCGAGATATTGCACATATTTCAAATAAATTTATCAAAAAATCACGTAAAATAAAAAATTAACTATTGTAAAATATGTTCACTTTTCATGCAATATCATTTGATAAATTTGTTGACATTCTCATGGATCTAGCTCGTTCTATTCATGAGAAAAAATTCTTTGCGGAATACTTTTGCAGTTGGTCGCCAATAATCATTTATCTGCTATAAAGAATAAATTATTTCTCCGTCCATAATGCTTGGCGAGATTTGGGCATCGAATCTACGGAATGTCACCAACTTGACGATTTTTTAAAATATTGCCAGATTAAAGAAAATGTTGCTAAATCGTTAAAAATGATGCTAAATCAATGAAAATAATGACTAATTGACGAATATTCAATATCTTGGAAAGAATATATGAAACTACAAGTACTATAAGAATAAACTATATTTTCGTCCGTAACGTTTGGATAAGATTTTGGTGACGAATTTTTGAAAATATTTCTAACTTGGTGACTTTTTAAATGTTGGCAAATTGATGAAAATGCTACCCAATTGATATAAATTATTCGTCAAATTGATGAAACTGGTGCTGAATCAATGAAATTACAACTAATTGATAAAAGTTCAATATCTTGGAAAGAACATAAGAATACACTAAGAATAACCCATTTCTCCATCTGTCCGTCCGTAAAGCTTGACGAGAAATTTAGTGGGACATCGCCAACTTGGCAACTATAGTGCTAAATTAACGAAAATATCGCCAATTGATAAAAATGATGCCAAATGATAATAATGTTTAGCAAATTCTAATTTCCGTCATATGATGGGCATACATTCTAATATATAAGAAATGCTCTTCTTTCCGCTTGTCTGTAACAATTGGTGATGCATTTGGCAAACTTGGTGGATAATGTAGTAAAGTATCGCCTACTTGGCGATATTTCACCCCAGATTGAAGAAAATTTCGTCAAAAAAAAAATGACACTAATGCAAAAATGACACTAAATTGGTGAAAATGATGCCTAATTGATGAATTAATTATTAAAATATTTTAATACATGAACTATATCATTTATTGAGGCTGCTATCAATATTGATAATTGTTAATTTAGAGTTGTGTGAAATTTAAGTTAATTAGATACTTTGAAATAGTATTACATATTGTCATCCGGAAAATCGCCAAATGTACAATTCAACATTAAAAACACAGTATCATCGATCTTATAGTTCTTCCGAAAGATACAGTCCCTGTGGATATTGCCCCCACTGGGTTCTGGTCTAAATTGGATGGCACTACCCTGCCATTTAAACATATACCTTACACTTTCGGGTAGGTCAGATGGTCTGAGTAAAAAACATGAAGGCTCCCAGGCCCCTATGCAAAGTATTCTTTTGCCTTACCTATCAGTGCCTCTGTACTAGGCTGCAGTTTGAGAGGTATGCAATACTGTTTTAAGTAATGTTTCGATAATAACTGAATTACAATTAAAATAAATTAATGATATTTGCAATTTATTGAAGTGAAACCCCGATTTTGTAATACAAACATTATATGCAGGAAAACAAAATACAAGGAAAACTCCATTCTAATTAGAATATAAAAATCAAGAAAAATATGTAAGTTGAAGATAAATAGACCACTTATCAAGCTTTACTTTTCATTTGATAAAAATTTAATCAAGAATAGTTTCAAATATATATTTGTATATTACATTCAAGATTGATTTGGTTTCCATAAGAATTTTTTACCTTGGCCTTAATACATAGACTTGTAAATTTCTTTATTATAAACAACTATGCTACTTCAAATTTATACAAAAAAATTGAAGCAAATAATAAGTAAATATCAAAGAATGTAAGGTGAAGTTGAATAAATTAAAACATCAGGATATTTGAAGTCAAATTTCCTATTAACTATTAAGAAAACAGCCACTTCCTTATAGCTTAGACATGCCTATCAAAGGCTTTCTGTAGCTCGAGTATAAATTGTGTGCATCGTCCGATGTGTGTAGACAGAGAGAGATTCGTCTCTCCTGAAAATCCTGCTTGACGCTTAGCTTTACTAGACAAAGTAAACATACTTTGTTTATTTACAAATTATTTGGATAGATGTTATCTCCCTTGTCAGCCATGAAACCAAAATAAATAAAATATTTCTACAAAATTAACTCTTTATAAAAACTTAAAACAAAATTGTAACATGTTACATATATAAACGTGCAAGGTTACCGAATTGACTTTGAAATGAAATGATAAATGAAATAAGAGTTTCATTTAACCAATATTATGAACTATTCATTGTCAGTTAAAATCATCTATGCATAAGTACTGCCTTAAACGAAATCAAAATTTTATTTTGTTTTATAATATTGTGTTTAGGCGAACAATCATTGTTCATTGTTTTACATTGAAGTACATGGTATAAATAAATCAAGCCATTGCTACATCAATACCACTGTGCACCAATTAAAAGATAAAATATTGTGGCAAATATCTGGTGTACATAGCAGAATACAAAGTACCTCAAAAATCACTTGAGATTTGTTATAGGTCCATTAAAGCACTTTAATTGCAAGTAAATATTTGTGAATCCTTGTGATTCTGTAAAATAAGCATTGGGATCTTCTGTTTTATATATTTTGGTACTTACGTATTATCGCAACCATGCCAACCTCCGGGATAACTTGCCGAATTGGTAATATAAAATAAAACCAAAAAGTAATTAATAAAACCATAATTAATAATTATAATTAACCATTATTAAACCATAATTAACCATTAATAATTACTTTTTGGTTTTATCTTATATTACCAATTCGGCATGGTTGCGATAATACATAAGTACCTATATTTTTACTTTCCCTGCAATACATGGTAATGTATAGGGAAAGTATTGAAATCATGTCGAAAATCGCAACTCGAGTTTTCGACGGATCTACGCGTTACGAGACCTCTAGAATACGAAAAAACTATTTTTAGCGTGACGTCTGTGTGTGTGTCCGTCTGTGCCAACGAGTTAGTATATATGGAGAGAGCGCAGTCCAATCTGCTCCATGTTAGAAATATGGTCAAACATAGAGCAGGTGCTAGTGGTTGAGGAGGAGAAGGCCATTCATCATTTGGCGATTTATCGCCTAAACTGTGTCGTGTACATTCTGTTTTTTTTTTAACTTCTAGAGGATGAGGGGGAACGGGAAGTTGTTATACGTGTTATACGTTACAGGATTTTAAAGAATATGTATGAAGAAAAATACGAAATAGGATTAGAATATTTTATTACCAAAACATTTTATTACTAAAGAATAATTTTGTTAATAAAGTTAATTTCGTAAAACAAATTGAACTACAAAGCAATTGCAAATAAAATATGATATGAAATAGATTACAAGTATACAAATTGAAGAATATGCATAATATATTTAAAAATAATTAAAAAGTATATGGAAAAATTGTATGCATGCTTGCGTAAAATGTAGAATTCTCCACTTTTATCTTTGAAAGTTGTGTTAGCAGTATCCATATATGCTTTGAGGCGTCGTAATACGACTGAGTCATTTTTACATCTAATTTAGCGTACTGTCAAATATAAAACAATGTAATATTTGCAATAATGAAATATTTGACTTTATTTATATATTATTTGTTTATAAAATTACATTTCAAAATAAAATACAAAATTATATCTAAATTCATAAATAGGGGCTCTATTGAAATAGCCACTATTCTTAAATTGTCAAAATGTGTTCGGAAGGTTTTTGCATGCTTAATCGATATGGAATTTGGAAATTGTTTTAAAATGTTTTTCTATAAAGTATATATAGGAAATAAATAGGATTATAAAATATTATGGCACAAGATACAAAAATTGCATTTAAATATAATAGTTTCAGAGATTTGGTTGCTAATAATTCGTTTGAAAAATGCTTTAAATACATATTGTGAAATTTGCATCCAGAATTGAGTAGACCCACACACCATAGACCCAGTAAGCACAATTACAGTGGACTAACTCAATGTGGCATAAAAATATCAAATGTTGTACATATTAAATATTAAAAACTTATAGGAAAATTTGCAAATCAATCTATCCAAAATTATTTCTAAAAATTTTAAAAACAACTGAAGCACATTAGGACTAAAATTATAATTAAAGCTATGTGCAGAATTAAGTTTTAATGACTTTTAAATACGAGGCTCGTCCACAAAATAAGTTTCCCTGGGGTCGTTTACAGAAAAGAAACACAATTTCATGGAAATATTTATTGCAACAGATACAGCAAGTGTTCAGCTATTTTTCAACATATTCACCATCGTAATTGAGATATTTGTCATACAGTGGGACCAACTTTTGAATACCTGTGTCATAGAAGTCTGCCGCCTGGAATTTGAACCACTGTGTGATAACCATCTCTGCCTCTCTGTCATTCTCAAAACGCTGACGCTGACCGGACAGGAATATCTTGAGGTGTAGGAAAAGATGGAAATCACTGGGAGCGAGGTCCGGGCTGCCGGCACTAAACATCCCGCGCCGCTTGTTCTGAATGGCCCGTCGCAATTTCTGCAGTGTTTCGCAGTAACGCTCAGCAATCACCGTTTCACCTCTGGTCAGGAATTCGACGTGAAGTCCCGTCTGTCCTAGAACACCATGCACATCACTTTCCGCGCCGACAACGTCTGCTTGAATTTCGTCCTACAGGGAGATCCACTGTGACGCCAATGCATTGACTGCTGCTTTGTTTCTGGGGTAATGTGGGCATAATGCGTTCCTGCACAAGCTCCACAAGGTCGTCCGTAATGATGGATGGCCTCCCACTGCGCTTCTCATCATGCACACTTTGTCGACCTGCCGAAAATTCTCTGCACCAGCGAGGCACCATCTGCTGGCTCATGACGTTAGGCCCATTGACCCGGCACAGCTGACGATGAATTTCGATCGGCGCTATGCTCTGTGCATTCAAAAATTTTATCACCGACCGCACTTCACAGTCGGCGGGAGCTGGAATAAGAGCCTTCATATTCAACAGCTGCAGCGATGCTACTGTGAGAATGCGGGAAGCACCGTTAGTGCATGCGCCATGCTACGTCATTGCTCTATCACATATGCACAGTCGTTTCGCGCAATATAAGGTTTGCTAGCTGTGGGACGAGTGGGAAACTTACTTTGTGGACGCGCCACAAAGTAAGTTTATTTTTTTATTAAGTTTTTTTTTTTATTAAATGCTTCTGCATTTGTAATGTAAAGTATGTAAGGAAAAATGTATGATGTAAGTAAAAATATTTATATTGGTAGAGCTGTTTCTAGTTCAAGAAGCCTATTACTTAAATTATGATGAGGAGAATGTGAGGTTCTTTTAGAGAGTTAAGATTGCTCATTTAATAGATTGCTAACACATGATCAAGAAGTCGGTTATTGAAATACTTCTTTGGGCAAAGCATATTTCTTTCTCGAGAACTAAACAAGAGTTGTTGTTGAGACCCAGACCGTCCGACCTACCAGAAAGGTGTACGGTAACTGTTTGGACGGCCGGGAAGAGCCACTCAATTTAGACCGGAACCCAGTGGGGAAGCATCCACAGGGACCGTATCCTCCTTCCCCTACCACCAACCTCTCGGAAGGACCTACTGACCCACATGTTTAACATGATCGTACTCCGCGTGAACACGGCGACTGTTTTAGCAGCGGAGGGAATCGAACCCAGGCCTACCGAGTGCCAATTCCCGCGTGCTAACCACTGGGCTACCGCGCCAAACTAAACAAGAGTGTAATACCAAAATACTTCTTGAAAACACTGGGGGTTTGGTGATACATCCTTTGATTTTTAATTTGTGAACAGGGGAAAATATATCTTTTTAATCGAGATGGTTATATGAAATTAATTCTAACCAGCATCGGTACCTATAGAATTTATCCGGAGGGATTCAAGGATGAGATTAACAACATCGACTAGTTTGATGTCCGCCTTTGTGATTTTGAAGTGCCCCCTTGTCATCCCCTATGGGCGTCTATGCTAACTAGTAATACTTATTAAGTACGATTTACTCTGAACTAGAAATGAGATCACACTCATATATCTTTATATAAAATGCACCGAAAAGTTATGATGTTAAATCTAGCTGACATTTTCAATGAATGTAAACTATTATTATATTTTATTTTGAACGTAACATTTTATCATACGACACGTCTTTACTCTCATTAAAACTCCTATTTTTCTTCCCTAGCCACCCAATCTTGCGAGTCGCCAACCGTCGCCAAGTTCTACCTCGAAGGGAAAACATACGAGGATACCGAAAATAACTCTATAACTATCAACAAAGTACTCCAAATGTTTTTTTAAAGTGTTAGAATGACATTATAAGTCTTTTGCAATATCACAAACACCAAAAATAAAGCAAAACTTCTAATTATACAGCATTAAAAGCAATGAAATTAATAGCCAAATGAAATGCACCACGCTAAAATCTAGCACAATTCCTTTTTAACTATATTTGTAAGATATATAATGAAAACAAATCTTATCCATGAAAAGAGCAAAGCCCTCCTTGTACATGCTTTTACTTGCAGCCGTAATTCCAACAGTACATAACCATTATTTTACCATTTATATTTCTGGAGTACGCTCTCGGTGTGAAATTGCCATTGAAATGTATAGGGTCACAGTGGGGAGAAAACGCGTTCTCGGGAAATGCGTCCGTACAACACCTGCCTTTATCTTTGACTATGATTGCAACCCTTAAGCTCTCTCCATATAATACTACCTCGATGGTCTGTGCAGATTTTGTATCCTCTCTAACTAAAAAACTAATCCACCGAATTTCATAAAATTTTGTAGGTAAGTCATTTGTGGGCGAATCTGGTGCTGATTAGTTTTGGGTATGATACGGGATAAAAGAATCCGCCTTTTTTTTGTGAAATGGCCCGCAAAAGCTTGTATCCACTCTAGCTGAAAATCTAATGTACCGAATTTCACAAAATTTGGTAGATAAGTCGCTTGTGGGTCACCCTGGTGCTGATTAGATTTTAGTACGATTCGAAAAAATTAACCTGCCTTTTTTTGCAAAATGGTCCGCAAAAATCGACAAAATCTAAAATAAAAAACTATGCATGCTGAAATATATCCATTAAATTCTTGTTTTATGCGTAATTTTTAACGAAGAAAAGAATAAAATCAACCCCATTACACTAGGACTAGCCATTCTCGAGATATTTTAGTTTTTTCGTATTTTTTCTACGCCACCTTTGAAAATAAGTCCAGTTACCAAACGAGAACGAAAATTGAATTAAAAGTGAATTAAATTTAATTAAAATAAAGAGAACGTGGATATAAGTCTGCAGGGAAAGTCATGTGCTGCCCACATCAGATTTTTTTAACACAAGCCATTGAAAAGATGGCCCTGAACCATGTATAACACTTTTACCAAACTTAACAAAAAAATAAAAGTACTTCCTGATTATATCGGCCTCCAAGCATGAATTTCCAAGCGACCACAATGTATCGCCAAGGTTGGTTGTAAAATTTACGTTTAATTCTAAAACGCTTATAGCCCTAAAGAAACAGCACGTGTTTATATTATCGTCACATTGCTTTTTAGACCTTGGTGAAATCGTAATTGCGGGGGTCCGTTATAATAAGAAAGTACAAAAAAAAAATCATTTATTTTGTGACATAAAAACCGAGTTGGAGGTATATGCCCAACAATTTTACGTAACTATCTAAGGATCAAATTTGATCAAAATCCAACAAAAATTTTTAACATACGGTACAGTGGTCAATTCTAATCTAGAAAGCAGGTCATGCAAAAGTGCATATTACATTTCAATCCCTGTGTTACCAATTGCACTATAATACTCAAGGGATTTAATGGCGATAATAGTAATGATAATAATGTTACTGCTATTGTGTTATATATTTTAACCTAAGGAAGGGGTTTTGTCGATAAATTTGGTATAGTGGTGCCATGCTAAAACCTACGACAGCATTCGCCATTGATAAAATAGTATTATTTATTGACTTATATAGCTAAATAAAATTATTTTTAAAACAATTGTAAGTGTGTTGAAATTTGAAAGTGAATTTTGGTCACTTATTTTTACTTTCCCTGCAATACATGGTAATGTATAGGGAAAGTATTGTAATCATGACGAAAATCGCAACTGGAGTTTTCGACGGATCTACACGTTTCGAGACCTCCAAAATACGAAAATACTATTTTTAGCGTGACATCTGTGTGTGTGTGTCTGTCTGTCTGTCTGTGCAATGTATGTATCCACTCTAACTCAAAAACTTACGGACCGAATTTTATAAAATTTGGTAGGTAAGTCACTTGGGCATGACCCTGCTGCTGAATAGTTTTTGGTACGATTCTTAAACACAGAAAACCCGTCTTTTCTTGCGAAATGGTCCGTAAAAATTTCATGTATCCACTTTAGCTAAAATACTAATTGACCAAAATTGACAAAATTTGGTAGACAAGTTACTTGTACGATACTGCTGATTAGATTTTGGTATTAATCGGAAAAAAACAACCTGCCTTTTTTTACGAAATGGCTCTCAAAAATCGCCAAAATCTAACAAAAAGCTATGTATGTTCAAATATATCAATTAAATGATTGTTTTATACGTAATTTTTGATGAGGAAAAGAATAAAAACAACTCTATTACTCTAGGACTAACCGTTCTCGGGATATTTGAGATTTTTCGCATTTAGTTATGCCACTTTTGGAAAAATGTCCAATTACCAAATAAAAACAAAAATTGAATTAAAAATGCAAATTTAGTGTTATTTAGTTCAATTAAACTCAATCTAATGAATTATTAAAGAAATAAAGAACATAAGAATTTGAGTCTGCAGAGAAAGTCATGTGCTGCCCACATCAGATTTTTACTTTACCTGCAATACATATCAATGTATAGGGAAAGTATTGGAATCATGCCGAAAATCGCAACTCGAGTTTTCGATAAATCTACACACTTCGAGACCGCTGGAATACGAAAAAACTATTTTTAGCGTGACGTCTGTATGTGTGTGTATCTGTGCAGATTTTGTATCCACTCTAACTATAAAACTAATGGACCGAATTACATAAAATTTATTAGGTAAGTCACTTGTTGTTGTTGTTGAAACCCAGACCGTCCGACCTACCAGAAAGGTGTAAGGTAACTGTTTGGACGGTCGGGAAGTGCCACCCAATTTAGACCGGAACCCAGTGGGGGAGGCATCCACAGGGACCGTACCCTCCTTCCCCTACCACCAACCTCTCGGAAGGACTTTCGGACCCACATGTTTAACGTGATCGTACTCCGCATGAACACGGCGGCAGTTTTGGCAGTGGCTGGAATCGAACCAAGGGCTACCGAGTGCAACTCCAGCGCGCTAACCAATGGGCTACCGCGCCCAGGTAAGTCACTTGTGGACGAATCTGGTGCTGATTAGTTTTGGGTACAATTCGGGATAAAAGAACCCGCCTTTTTTTTTGCGAAATGGCCCGCAAAAGCTTGTATCCACTCTAGCTAAGAAACTAATGGATCGAATTTCACAAAATTTGGTAGATAAGTCACTTGTGAGTCACCCAGATGCTGATTAGATTTTGGTACGATTCGAAAAAAAATAACCTGTCTTTTTTTGCAAAATGGCCCGCAAAAATCTAAAATAAAAAACTACGTATGTTCAAATATATCCATTAAATACCTGATTAATACGTAATTTTTAACGAAAAAAATAATAAGACCAACCCCATTACACTAGGACTAGCCTTTCTCGAGATATTTTAGTGTTTTCTTATTTTCTCTATACCCCACCTTTGAAAATAAGTCCAGTTATCAAATGAGAACGAAAAGTGAATTAAATTTAATTAAAATAAAGAGAACGTGAATATAAGCCTGCAAGGAACGTCATGTGCTGCCCACATCAGATTTTTCAGTTTTGTTTTGTAAATAAACAATACAGCATGTCAGTAAATTGCAAAAACTCTAAAATACCTATCACTTTTCATTAATAAAAGTTTTGAAAATACTCTTTGAGATTATTTGTAAATAAATGTAAAAATGTTATTCAAAATAAGAAAAAATTACGGACAATATGTGAAAATTCTAAATCAGACCATATAGGGCAATTTATATAACAAATTCAACAATAAAACAGCCTATCTGATATAATAAACAAATCGACCGAAATATTGCAGTACAAGTTTAATACTCTTCCAAGACTTTAAATTCTGTAATTTTAACATAATTCAAAAGCGTTCCTTATGGTTTAAAAAGTTAAGAAATTTGTAGCATGATATAAACGAAATATATGCATTACATACCTAGTAGTGTATTGTAACTACTCCCAAGTGTCTTTCAAACTTTCACAGACTTCGATAAATAAGCGAAATCGGCTTTATTTTCCCTATGTTGAAAAATCTTTCAAACTCTCTTCCTTCAGGAAAGAAATATAAAAGAATTCCATCATAAATAAAATTTCATCTGTAAATATCGAACGATGCAGAAACTGCCGCCATCTTGTTCGACTATTTAATTAACTGTTATATATTTAAGTGACTAAAATCGGAGACTTAAATTAACGGCCCTTTATTTGGCTTCTTTAACGCCGTTAAAGTGTTGGTGAGACGCAAAAAAGTGCTAATCAACCATTAAACCTCTGTTGTATTTTAGCGGACGTTGGTGAGATCGGCCCTGAATTGACATTTTTAATTCAATTTTCGTTATCACTTGCTAACTGGACGTTTTTCAACTATATCGCAGCATAAATGTGAAAAACTAAAATATCTCGAGAACGACTAGTCCTAGTGTAATGGGGTTGGTCTTATTCCATTCATTGTTAAAAATTATGTATAAAACAAGCATTTAATTAATGTATTTGAACATACGTAGTATTTTATTTTAGATTTTGACGATTTTTGTCGGCCATTTCGCAAAAAAAAAAGCAGGTTACTTTTCTCCGTATCGTACCAAATTCTAAGCAGCATCAGGCTAACCCACAAGTGACTTCTCTACCAAATTTTGCGGAATTTGATCTATTAGTTCTTCAGCTAAAGTTGATACAGGCAATTTTTGCGGGTCATTTCGAAAAAAACAGCGAGTTGTTTGTTACCGAATCGTACTAAAAACTAATCAGCACCAGGGTCATACACAAGTGACCTACCTACCAAATTTTAGGAAATTCATTCAGTCCATTAGTTTTTGAGTTAGAGTGGATACATATATTGCATAGACAGACAGACAGACAGAGACACACACACACAGACGTTACGCTAAAAATAGTGTTTTCGTGTTCTAAAGATCCCGAAACGTGTAGATCCATCGAAAACTCGAGTTGTGATTTTCCACATGATTCCAATACTTTCCCTATACATTACCATGCATTGCAGGGAAAGTAAAAATCTGATGTGGGCAGCACATGACTTTCGCTACAGACTTACATCGACGTTCTCTTTATTTTAATTAAATTTAATTCAATTTTCGTTCTCATTTGGTAATTGGACTTATTTTCAAAGGTGGCGTAGAGAAAATACGATAAAACTAAAATATCTCGAGAATGGCTAGTCCTGGTGTAATGGGGTTGATCTTATTCTTTTCTTCGTTAAAAATTATGTATAAAACAAGCATTTAATGAAAATATTTGAGCATACGTAGTATTTTATTTTAGACTTTGACGATTTTTGAGGGCCATTTCGCAAAAAACAGGCAGGTTATTTTTTTTCCGAATCGTACTAAAATCTAATGGGCACCAGGATAATCCACAAGCGACTTATCAATCGATTTTTGTGACATTCGGTCCCTCAGTTTTTCAGCTACAGTGGATACAGGCAATTTTTGTGGACCATTTTGAAAAAAAGGCAGGTTCTTTTATTCCGCATTATACCCAAAACTTATCAGCATCAGAATCGTCCACAAGTGACTTACCTACCAAATTTTATGAAATTCGGTTAAAAAGTTTTTGGTTAGAGTGGATACAAAATCTGCACAGACAGACAGACAGACACGCAGACATACACACAGACGTCACGCTAAAAATAGTATTTTCGTATTCCAGAGGTCTCGAAACGTGTAGATCCGTCGAAAACTCGAGTTGTGATTTTCGGCATGTTTCCAATACTTTCCCTGTACATTATCATGTATTGCAGGGAAAGTAAAAATCTGATGTGGGCAGCACATGACTTTTCCTGCGGACTTAAATTCATATTTTCTTTATTTCTTTAATAATTCATTAGATTGAGTTTAATTGCACCAAATAACACCAAATTTGCATTTTTAATTCAATTTTTGTTTTTATTTGGTAATTGGACATTTTCCCGATAGTGTCGTAACAGAAATGCAAGAAATCTCAAATATCTTGAGAATGGTTAGTTCTGAAGTATAATGCAGTGTGTTATATTCTTTTCCTCGTCAAAAATTGCGTATAAAACAAGAATTTTATTGATATATTTCAGCATACGTAGTCTTTTTAGATTTCGGCGATTTTTGCGGGCCATTTCGTATAAAAAGGCGGGTTCTTCTTTTTCGAATCGTATCAAATTCTAATCAGCACCTGAATATTCAACAAGTAACTTATCTACCAAATCTTGTGAAATTTGGTAAATTGGTATTTTAGCTGGAGCAGATAAATGAAATTTTTGCGGGCCATTTCGCAAAAAAAAAAAAAAGACGAGTTCTGTTTTTACGAATCTTACCAAAAACTAATCAGCACTAGGGTCACATCCAAGTGACTTACCTACCAAATTTTATGAAATTCGGTCCATTAGTTTTTGAGTTAGAGTGGATACATACATTGCGCAGACACACACACACACACGTCACGCTAAAAATAGTTTTTTCGTATTCTAGAGGTCTCGAAACGTGTGTAGATCTGTCGAAAAGTCGAGTTGCGATTTTCAACATGATTCCAAGGATTCCAATACTTTCCCTATACATTACCATGTATTGCAGGGAAAGTGAAAAGGACAAAAATATTTAACTGGGATAGAAGCATTCAGGTGAATGCTTCTATCCCAGCCCTTATCTAAGAAGATCCTGAAATACTACAGTAGAAGTAGTGTGATATGATTGTTACGGTTTGAGGATGCCGATGTCCAAAGTATTGTTATCTAAGCTAAATCTATTATCTAATTTTGCATACTACATAAGAGGGTTAGATATAAAGAAAGTTAAAAAAAGGAATTTCTCTTCCATTCGGCTGATGAATTCGCATAAATAATTCTAACCACCTCCGAACGTTTTTGAGAATTTCAAAAACTGTTGTTACTAATACAGTATTAAGAGGAATGGAAGTTCAAGAAACTGTAGAAAAAGCTTTCGGTTTAAGCGATGAGAAAACTATACAAGATTTAAATGTCCACGAGATATTTGCAGGGATATCAAAGTTAGAAGCAAATGGTTACGGCGATGCACAAAGTAAGCCAATATCTGTGTTTGTTGGTGCAACTAGATGTGGTAAAAGTACATTAATAAACTTATTTTTAAACAACCCGTTAATTGTAAAAATCGATGAAGATGATGATGTGCCGCCTTTGATGCGCAAGATTGTATTGGTAGAGAGGCAGAAAAGCAAAGGTAACTTTCCTGTAATAGGGACAAAAACTACGTCTGAAACAAGCGTTCCTATGAAATATTTAACGAACAACGGTGGAGTCATTTGGGATTGTCCTGGATTTGGAGACAGCAGAGGTCCTCAACAAGAGATTATTAATGCTTGGTTTGTAAGCCGGTTATTTAAAACCTCACGGGGTGTAAAATTATTTAACCTTTGTTCTGCCCAGTCTATTACTAATAACCACAATGTTGCTGAATTTCGAGGTTATGTACAACAAATAATAGATCTTTTTGGTGAAGAAAAACTTGGTGGAATAAAACAGACTTTGGTGTTTACAAAATCAGATAAGGGTGCTTCTGCTGAAGACATAAAGGAATGTTTGATGTATTTAATAGAAAATCATTTTCAAGATCAGAAGGCAGTATTTGACTTTTTTAATAATGCTCAAGTTATGCAAATAGCTAATGCGACAAAAGAAGATATAGGAAAAATACTTACAAAGAATGATGTACCAGAACTTAATATTGCATATAAAAAAATGGAGTATCAACCAATATTACCACATGTGGGGATCGATCAAGGTGCACAAGTATTTTTGTTCAAATCTATTGAGAGTTTTTGCAAAGTTGCTGCAGATAATATGAAAAATGCATATAAAAAAGCATATAAAGCTACGTTGACAAAAACATGTCAAAAAATTTTTAAACAAGAATGTTCTGAAAAGGATCTTATGAAGTCATCTGATCAGTTTACAAGAGCTAAAGGGCAATGTCTTAAGGTCGTATTAGATGATCCTATAATATCAAAGGAGTTAAATCTTTTAAAGGATATTACTAATTTTGTATTAAACATTGTTAGTAAGGATGATAACCTAAAAGGTGGTGTAGAAACAAATATAGATAATATGGTAAAAACAAACATAAAAGTGGTAGAATACTACAATAATATGGTGATGAATTATGAGTTCACCATCAGCTTTTTGAAATTCTTAAAAAGTAACTCTAATAAATTCACAGCTAAAGAACAATTTCATAAAGAGTGGGATACTCAAATCAAGACTTTGAATGGACCTAAAACTAGTGATTTATCAAAAGAAATTACAGACTTATATAAACAGGCTGATAAAATGAATGTAGATTTAAATAAATTACACGAGCAAGGAAAGTTGGAAGCTAAAAGAAGATTGGTCATGGAGTATAATAAAGCACTAAAAGAAAATCTAGAAAAGATTGAGAAATGCATGCAAGATTTCTTCAATAAACTTAACGTAACAAGGCTTTTCAATTTTGGAAATATTTTTCCAACATATGAGTCTGTAATACCATCAGTAGTTAATAACATAGGTAATCAAAGAAGTTCTACTCCTGATGTTCCAGAGCTAAAAGAAGTTAAAATGAAAGAGTTATGCACAGTTCTAGATAGATCTTTTGCGGATTATCTTCAGGCTCAACCATTATTGGGGGACATATATAGTTATTGGGGGTAACGATTGTTTGATATTTATTTCACTTAATGGACTAATTATTAATATAAGAATATTCCTTTTAAGCAAAACAACAGTATGGTTATTAGTTTGATTTTCAACTTTTAAAATTTCTATTATTATTTACTGTTGATTGAATCAATGCCAACTAAAACTAAATTAGTGCCAATCATCATTTATTATAATTGATTGAATCTTTACTTAATCCTGTGTAGGACATTTTTTCTTTTTTGAAAATGATATGTAATATTCTTTCCACACAGCTTCTAGAAAAGCAGGTTTTTCAGGACGTTTTTGATTATTTAGTTTTCTAATTTTGAGGAGGAAAGGAGATAATGCTTTATTTTGAAGAAAAAGATACACAAGAACTAGAAGGGTACAAGTAACATTTTACTTATTCTCACAAAACAGCACGTAAAACTTTCATAAGCCTATTCTTTCAGCATTAAAATCTGTAAAATTTACAAAAATATAATAAATAGTTATTTTTGCAAGTAATTCGGTTAAAGGAAAATACTTTAACAGCACTAAACATTATTTTTAACCCAATGTCCGCCTAATTGTCTCTTATCTCATGGTACTCATCTATTCAATTGTAAATAGAAATTTTATAAACAAAAAAAAAACCACACACTTTATTTTACAAAATGTTTTAAATTCATATTTATTTCTTCTTTAGTTCTACAGGCCTCCACTACTCCAATAATGTATCTCCACCATTCCCTTTTCAGAGCAACAGTCTGCCTGCCCCAGAATATATAAGAATTTCATTTACTTGTTTTTAATACCATTGTCTTATCCCTTATTGTAAGTGGTCTGAAGAGCACATGTAAAAATAATAAAATAAAAATTGACCCAACATGAGGCCTTTATATAATAAATCCTTTATAATTAAAATAGGTACTAAATAGATATTAAATACCCCTCGTTCCCTGTTCCATATACAAGATAAGCAACTGAAAACTGGATTTCATGTTGTGAAAGCCTGGTAATATATTAACCCTGTAACTACACCCAGAAATGAAATTAAAATTTAAATGTTTTAAAAATCATATATTTAATACAGGTACTAAATCACTTGTTCCCTGCATTTACATACATAGAGTATTAATGGTGTAATAGATGAAAAGAGTCAAACTGACAAAACAATTGGAGTTGGGCCTTTTCTGGCTCAAAAATTTTTTTGAGCATAACACATGCAAAAGATAAATAAGTGAAAAGTATTTCCGAAACCATGTTATATATATATATTATAAAGATATATTAAAAATATTAAAGTTATATATATATATATATATATTATAAAGATGCATGAAATAAAGAGCAAATATTTTTTTATTTGTGTTCACAGAAGTGTTAACTATTAAAAATTCGTACTGTCAGTCCAAAGCGTCAAAATTGTGTGCATCACATTCCATTTTAAGATTATTGCAATGCACAATTACATCATTTTCTGCACACTTTTGATAATGGTTATAAAATTATATGACCGTAGCATAATTAAAATGTGAATCGTATAAAAATATTTATTTTCTCCATGAAAATTTTTGGAGTCCCGGGGACACAATAATAATGCTGTAAAATGAGTATCAATAAAAAGGTTGAGGGAATTTACATACTATAGGGTGTAAACAGGAGTCTTTCATATTTCCCTTTCAATTATCAGCAGCAGTGGTTGAATAAAACCCCATTGATCTAAACCATGTTGTTTTTAATTGTTGAAACCATGGTTTTTCAGTTTAAGAAAAAGTTATTCCACCCCATTTTATTTTCAACCTTGGTCAGCAAGCATATTTTAAACATTGTTAATATAATATTTAATAATTTATTAAGTTATAAGTAGTTTTTTTTATCTTATAATATTTTTATATCACAATAAATCCAACTGCTGCATGCGAGAATAAAACTTTCTAAATGAAAGCAAGCATATGAAAAGTATATTTTTTTTTATAAAAGTATATATTTTATAATGTATTTTTTTTACACCTATAATAAACAGTAAATTATTTATGATTGCGAAAGGGTTTAGAATTTCAAATTTATTTTTCATTTATTATTTCTTTTGTGCATTGTTTTAAATTTGTGATTTAGAAAAGTAATTTTTTTTTGTTATAGATAACATAGAATTATTTTATAACTTTTCAAAAGCACAGGTCCTCAATGAAAATATTAAATTACAGTAGCTGACTACAATTAGGTACTAGAAATTTTTATGTATAGAATATTTATATATATTTCTAAATTTAAACTTTTTTTTTAACCATATTAGTTAATATATATATATGACTGTACTGTAATGCAAGAATAAATACTTTTAAAAGTAACTGGGCACATTATTCCAGCTTAAATGTAATATTTAAGAATAAGTTTAAAATTTTTCACTGCGGAGACATTTTTCAGACCACCCACATCTCTAATTCTGCATATTATTAAGAATTTGTTCATATTATCATTATGCTTAACTGAAAATATGATTTTATAATTACTTTTTCTGGTAAAACAATGAAAGAATACACTTCCTATTTTTAATTTCTTAATCTTTTAAAAAGAAATCAAAACACTTTAAATGTTTGTTCACAGGCTGAATATTATTGTATAATGTGGTACTATACTGGAGATTATGCTTTAATTCGATTAAAGCTTTATCTCTCACTGAAACTGGACTGGTGTTTTTTGTCAGCAAAAAACAGTGTTTTTTTTTCAGGACAGTGGCTAAAACTGGAAAAAAATGGCAAAAGTGTAAAATGCGTTTAGCTAACCACAATTGTGAACAGCAATAAATGTCATATATAAAATCAAATTTATATATATATATATATATATATCCTGATAGCGTTGTTTTATTCATTTTGCTAGTTAAAAATAAAATTAGAAAATAAAACTGTAATGTTGAAAAAAAAGTGTAATGTTGAAAAAAAGTGTTAGAATTTATTTCTTTAGTGGATGTGATGTATATGCTTATTGTTTAGAAATTAATAAACATTCATTTCTATCACATATTCATTTGTTAATTAAAAATATAATTTGAAAATAAAACAACTATAATGTTGAAAAAATTGAAGTGTTAGAAGAATCCATTTCTTTAGTGGATGTATATTATTAACTTGAAAGTATCTACGGAATTAACATATTCTAGGAATTTTTTTTTTATTATTATTATCAATCTTAGCTGTGCTAAGTCATAGAATTTTAAAATATTAATAAATACTCGTGATAATACAAATACTGGAAATATTCCAACTTCAGAAATTTTTATCTAATTTTCCACTTCTTTGAAGTTCTGATAATTAAATAAATGTAACAAATGTGCCATGATAAAATATATATGGTCAACATGAAGCAAATTCAAAGTTTTATTCATGATATCAAATGTAACAAAAACATTAATAGTATAGCAAATTAAACATTTACAAATGATTTAAATGTCTATTGGATATTGTCTATAATTTTTTGTTTTGTTTTTCGACAGCGGCTGCATTCGTTTTTAGGTGAAATTATGAAACTGGATTAGACAGTACTTTCTTTTGTTTAGAAGATTACTTTGAATCCCAAGATTGCAATCGTAGAAGCTTAGGATTCTGCAGACATGATATATGCAGATTCTTTGAAGTGGTCTGACACTCTAGAGTTTCCGGGGAGAACTGGAATTAGCATCGAGGATATGGGCATTTTGGATTCGGTGGCATAACTCAATGTTAAAAAAGGAAGGATTTAGTATATTACAAAATTTGTATTTCTAGTGTTTATCAAGGAATTCTTTAGATGTATCGACCACTTCCGAATGAAAAAGCTCGGCTGTAACCAGCTCACCTAACAAATTCCGTATTTGAGGAAAAAAATGCATTTAGTATTAAGATATTTATTCACTCATGTCCAGGGCCGATCCTAGGGTGTCGGCCGCCCGCGTGCAAAGACCTAATGTGCCGCCCCTCTAGAGAATTTTTCATATTTTGACTTAATACTTAACGTTGACGTTATAAATTCATCTACCTGTATAAGAGTAAAAAGTAAAACATTAATAAAAATGCAAATAAAATTTGAAGTGCAAAATTTTATTTTTTGGCCAGCTAACAGGTTATAATAGCGACAAAATATTTTAACAAAATAATAAACAAACAAAAATATTACCTTTGAAATGAAAATAGACATTTTATAATTAGAAATGCAAAACAACAGTATTTACTCAGAAAATATAATCTAATAAAAAAAGTACTAAAGCATAAATCTCATGAAACGAAAAGTATATAAATCAGTCCTTCTACAAAGACTACCTAATAATTAACTATAAAATAACTTTTCGGGCTTTCTGAGAAGCAAATTTGTCAATAATTTCGGTGAAATCAATTTTTTCAGAGATTTCGGATTCAATAGAGATGATTCCCAAATCTGAAAGCCTTTCTTGTGTCATATTATTTCTCAAGTAATTTTTAATAATTTTTAATTTACTAAAACTTCTTTCACCTGAAGCCACAGAAACAGGTAAGGTTAAAAACATTCTTATTGCTAGAGCAAAATTTGGAAAACAGGGAATGAGATCATTTTTGACTATAATTTCTAACATCTCAATTGGCTATTTTTTACCTGGAAAAATATCTTTGAATGAAGTTATTTCATTAAAGAGTTGTATACCGTCTATATCTTTCACAATACTTCCTTCCTCCTGTACCTGTAACTTAATATCTAAGTCCATGCAGGCTTTCATGAGATCATCATTAGAAATGTTGTGAAACTCATACAGAAAGCAGAATATTGAATGGAATTCAGATAATAAGGTAAATCTTTCATTTACCGAAGAGATCGCGTGATCAAGAATTGCAAAATAGAAAGCAGTCTTGAATTGTTGGAAGGGATTTGAAACTGGTTCATCCCTGCCCTCGCAATCAAATAAACTGACCCTTTTTCCTGAGCTTCGACATGGGAAATTCGGGATCAATGCCTAAATCTCTAGCAAGTGTTGTTGCTGAATCGACAAATATTTTTAAATTATCGTCAGATCTTTGGGAAACTAAATATTTTTTAAGATTATCTAAGCCTTCAATGCATTCCGCGATGTTTAATTTAAGATTTTGAAGCATTTTACTCAATACATCAATTCTTGAAAATAAATCATGCCAAATTAAAATTGAACACAAAAATTTAAATGTTTCAAGACTTTTAATTATTGATTCAGCACCCATTTTTGTTTTCGTGTCTCTGGTGGTATCTTCAATTAAGGCATTTAATGCGGTAATAATGTTTTTTAAGTCTTGTTTTAGAGGTCTAATAGCATTGATACGACTTTCCCACCTTGTTTCACTTAATGGTTTTAAAGTTAGACTTTTCACGTGTTTTTTTAGTAAATCCCATCGATATGGGGACGCAGACAAGTAATTATATACCTCTTGTACCATATAAAAAAAACCAGAAATTTCGCCACTGGAGCTGGCAGCGTCATTAACGACGAGATTTAATGTATGAGCCGCACACTGCACGTATAATGCTCTAGGATTGATATCGAGAATCCGTTTCTGAAGCCCTATATTTTTCCCCTTCATGTTCGATACATTGTCGTAGCCCTGACACCGTGTATCTTTAACTTCGAGCTGCAGACTAGGTAATAGCTTCTCTAATAGAAAATTGCACAGACCTTCTTCAGTGGTATTAGTCACTGGAAAAAATCCTAGAAAAAATTCTAAAATATCTATCTTACCGTCAGTACTGTTCACACATCTAATTACAAACATTATTTGTTCTGTGTGGCTAATATCTGGTGTAGAGTCAAGAATTATAGTGTAATATTTGGCTTTTTTGACAATGCGTGTTATCTCATTACAAATAGATTCGGCTAAAATATTAATTATTTCATTTTGAAAATACTGCCGTAAGTAGTGTGGAATACGTGTTTTGTTATCTTTGTATTTACTGACATTATTAAGGTGTTCTGAAATAACTGGATCAAATTTGACCGACATCTCCACTGCCTTTAAAAAATTAACATTATCTCTATGATACAACTTCGTACTAGTTCCTCTGAATGCTAAATTTTGACTGGCTAAAAATTGTACTACAGCAATCATTCTTTCAATGATGGCGGGTCATCGCTTTTTCTCTCGATTGTAAACATTTTGTTGTTCCGCGTCAATAGTACAATTTTTTTCCAGCCTCGTCTTTACTTCGCACCACGATCTTATAGAGTTTGTTTTAGAGTATTTTCATGCTTATTAAGGTAATCCAAACAATGACGACAATCAGAAAAGTCAGTACTTACAAGTTGTGTTGAACTATCTTTACCAAACAATTTACATGCAAAACAAAAAAACGATTTAGTTTTATGGAATATCAGAGCCACGCGCGATTTATTTTCTCCCCGTTCACTAAAGTTTTGTTATAATATGAACAGCTAAATTTTCTGCCACTCTCATCGACCGGAAATTTAAAATTTGCTACTTGTTTGGGACCATGTTCTACCAATAAATCAATATTTTTTTCGTTAAAATGTTAGGCCAAGAATATTACGTTACCTTCATTTTACTCTCGATAGTAATGCCCAAAAACTAGATAAATTGGAACCCGTTTTAGATGCATTAGTTTCAAAATTTAAATCTGTATACACTCCTGATAACTGATTTAAATCTATATACACTCCTGATTAACTGATAACTACTATTTTATTCAAGGTAAGTTATCATTTTTAATACGCTAAAATTTTTAATATTTTGATAAAAGAAAATTTGAAAGAAAAATATACATCAAATAGAAAATAAGAATTTCCTTTATTCCTGAAAATAGTAGAATGATGTGTTGAACGTGTGATTTTTAGTGAATTTTTTTCGAGAGTTAGGCTTAGCGCAATAAAATTGCCGTCTCCTGGGAACAGTTCGAAAAAGAAGCGCTCCGTCCTTTGAGCCGCCGCAGTTCCGGAATGCCGCCGTCGCGAAAGGGTTAACTTTGCCGAAATAATTCAGTTCTAATCTACAAAGGAGACCGCTAAAATAAAGTTTCTTTTGACCATTGATCTGCGAGCCGCGTACCGACCGTGGTATACATAAATAAGCTGCCGCACAGTGGAACGAAACATCCTTAGCCGTCTCAAAAATATGCCCCTTGGTTATTTGTTTAGATAGAAATTTAAAATTCGGTATCCTTTTCTACGACGTATTGCCGGCTCTGCCACGAATTCTGCTATCAAATGAAGGACCAACAATGGACCAACACACTGTGCACTAACATTCTATTTTTCTTAAACTATGGGGCTTATTTTGATTTTTCAATAACTATTTAAAATTCAGCATATTTATTAGACTTAAAGTTTTAAAAAATTTTGTTTGATAGAACTATATGCGGCCTGCGGCCGCCCCTTGTTTTGGCCGCCCGCGTGCGGTGCACGCGCTGCACACCTGCTAGGATCGGCCCTGCTCATGTCCATCTCCCTTCTCAAATAATACTTATGGACAATGATGGCCACTTTATCAAAATGGTGTGTTTTCAGACACATTGCATGAGTTTGAAAAAATTCTGTTTTAGCATAAAAAAATACAAGAATTTGCAAACATTTTAATTTCGAAAACATGCTGTTGATTTTAAGCATCCCTAATTTGAATGCAATCAGCACACTTATTTAGGACATATTGAAGAAGTTTATATAGGGTCTATCAAAAGAGCATATTACATCCATTCCCTGATAATTTTTTAGAGAATTATAAATAAAAGAAATTAATAATTTTTAGGAAGTATGGCAGGATATTTCATAAATTAAACAGATTACAATAAATTGACACAGTGCATAACACATTGCTAAAATCATGACTGGTAAAATAAATTGCAATTAGATTGCGATACTGAAATCTGTCACTAGATGGCACTATAGTAGTCAGTATCCCTTTATATTTATAAAAGGATTCTGCAACATTTTTTCCTTACATGATAATTGAGGACACTTTTCTACAATGAAGAGTCCCTCCCATACTTTACACATAAAGTATATAAAAGTTTAAAAAGATTGCATGCCAAAATATCTTTTTAATTATCACAAAATGCTTTAAATAAGGCAGAGTTTTAGCATTACAATAGATTTGGACAAGTAATCAAAAACATTCAAAATTTAACTTTTTTTTTTTTATATAGGTTCTTTGAAAACTAAGTTTCAATTAGAAAATTATTTCTTTTTCGTTTAAAGATCTTTTGGAATAGCTTTAATATAAAGGATCTTGGCATAATTCGCCATTTTTTGGTGATCAAAAATGCCGTCCAGGAAGATGGTGTTTGAATAGAGATTACAAATGTAATGTTAGGCTTAGTGTTGTTGAAACCCAGACCGTCCGACCTACCAGAAAGGTGTAAGGTAACTGTTTGGACGGTCGGGAAGTGTCACCCAATTTAGACCGGAACCCAGTGGGGGAGGCATCCACAGGGACCGTACCCTCCTTCCCCTACCACCAACCTCTCGGAAGGACTTTCGGACCCACATGTTTAACGTGATCGTACTCCGCATGGACACGGCGGCAGTTTTGGCAGAGGCTGGAATCGAACCCGGGCCTACCGAGTGCAACTCCAGCGCGCTAACCAAAGGGCTACCGCACCCGTTAGGCTTAGTGTGTAAATAATTGAAAAATATATAAGTAAAATTCAAAAATGCATAAAAAATGGAAATATTAAAATGAAATTTAGCACATGTCAGCATTGTAAAAAGTATAAAATAGTGTATAAATAATTTATATCATACAAAAACAAAAGATAGCACAAAAGTGATTACGAACGCCATGTTAGGCTTAGTGTGTAAACAGTAAAAATATATAAATGTAAAATTCAAAAATGCATAAAGAAAATGTAAATTTCAAACAAAAATGAAAGATATCCATTTTCACAGTGTTCACATGTGCTAAAATATAGAAACAAAAACGTTACATAGGAATGGTTGATCTCTATTGAAGGCCGCAATGTTGTTGAGACCCAGACCGTCCTACCTACGAGAAAGGTGTAAGGTAACTGTTTGGACGGCCGGGAAGTGCCACCCTGTTCAGACCGGAACCCAGTGGGGGAGGCATCCATAGGGACTGTACCCTCCTTCCCCTACCACCAACCTCTCGGAAGGACTTTCGGACCCACATGTTTAACGTGATCGTACTCAGCATGAACACGGCGGCAGTTGTGGCAGCGCACAAACCACCGGACTACCGCGCCCGAAATGCGCCAACAGCACGCGGTGTTCCCAGGTGGTCACCCACCCAAGTACTAATCGCGCCCGATGCTGCTTGACTTCGGTGATCTAACGAGAACCGGTGTTTTCAGCACGGTAGGGCCGTTGGCGAAGGCCACAATGTGGAAACACTCGTTTGTGCAACAGCTGATCCGTAGCAATTCGAACATCGACCTACGTCCGCTTCACAGGCTTCCCGCTCTATGCTTGCCCACTAAAAAACATCACAGAATCCAGTCCCGTTGGCTGTCAGAGATTGCACGTAGCAACAGCTGATTGTGCAATAGATGTTCCATGGCCCAAAGCACAGGCTGTGTGGGTGTTAACGTGAAAATCGAAAATTTAAATTTTGATTCTACAAAGAATGTAGTTAAAATGAACTGTTACAAATCAAAACCAAATACACGCTCTTACATGCATATAGTTTGCTTTTATGACACAACACAGTTAGCTAAACACGGGATTGCCACATCGAGCCAAGGAATTGCCCCGTAGTGCCATTAATTGCACCAAAAATTTCACAAAATACATATTCTTTATACTAAAACTGTACTGATCCTTTGGAAAAAAATTGTTCTTTAATAAATAAAATTTGCCATGAAAATAACGTAATTCGATACACAAGTGGTGTACGTTATAGGACTAACCACTTTCACCAGAATGAAAGAAACGGTGAAAACAGATTTCAGGGGTTACACAAAAATTAAATATTGTTAGATATAATGCGAGATTATGATGCTGTGGTTAATGATTTCATTTCACGTTTGTGGTAATGATGAGGGTTAAGGCGGTCAAGTTTAGGGTTAATATATTCTTTACCTCTATGTAAAAACTTATTTCCCAGTTTTTACTTTTTTTATACAAAATATATAGAGAAAGTATAGTTTTCACAAAATTTTTCGATTTCGAAATTTTGATGCAATTTGTGTTTTAGGATCTTAACGAACACGTTTTGACCATTTTTAATGTGATGTCTATCTGTGGTCGATTTTTTGTGTACACAATATCTGCCACAAATATTAATGATTTTTCTAAAACTTTATATTCAGTTTTGTTAATGGAAAATCTAGATCTTTTGATATTCGTGTGAAAACTTCGAAATTTATTCAATGTTTTTAACATGGCAGCATAGGACAAAATTTGATATAATCATGCATAAAAGGAGTTATTTACCATGAAACGTTTAGTTTCAATCTAGATCCTCGAGAATGACGTTGCATAATATTGAATATGGAAAGTATTCGTATTTGACACTAATTTTATAATTTGTTTGATAAAATTTGAAATACCTACAATATCTCTAGAACAGTTCTTGCTAGTGTTTGTTCTAGGGTTTGTATCTTTAATTGAAACATGACGCCAGAAAAGGTTATTTATCATTATTGAAGGCAATGGTTCATCAATGAATTTTTTAAATAATCATACGAAAATCTTCCGAACATTTAACCGTGTTTAAATTCAGTAGGGTTCCAGTATTAAATTGATTGAAATAATCTTAAAATTATATTTAAAATGCTTCAGTCGTTTGCAAGATATAGCATCCATAGATTTACCAATTATGGGATTTATTTAGAGTATGATTTATTTAGACTTTTCAAAAACTTTTACATTGAACACTAAAAACATTACCAATAATTTACCAATAATTTTAAATGCAATTTATACTATTAAAACTTAAAGTGCCAAGCAAAAATTACTCTTTTTCCGTAATTTCTTATTTCAACATTAAATATGGATTTTTGAAATGTTTATAATTCATTCATTCTCCTTAAGGACTTATTGAAATGACATTTTTCGGTTAATGTACTTAAAGAGCTGAATTACTCCGTTTTCCACATAATATTCCAAGTGGATTTTATTAATTCTGAAGAAAAATACTGGGAAAGGATAGTGGTTTGTTAATGGAACCATGGAAAATATTGTGAAGGATCTTAATGGGATAATTTTTGGAACTATAATAATCGTTCAATGTCATTAGATATTGATTTTATGAAATTGTTTGAGAAATTGAGACTAAGATGGGAAGATCCAGATATTTGGTTTAGATTCGAAATTTTGTATTTTATGTTTTATTTCATAAATTGCATTCTCTTTTGAGTCTATAAAATTTGCTACTATAGTTTCACTTTCAATTGATAGTTTTGTTGGTATAATATCAGTTATAAAGCTGATTTTAAGTAAGCAAATTCTTTATACAGAGGTCAGCTCTTTCTATACTTTTGTGAGATTTTTTGTCAGGGCGTAAGGAAGAGTACAAAAGTTTTTTTTTTCAGAAACAGAATAATGCTAAATTTTTTGTAATCCTGATCGTTCAAGATTTAGGAGTTATATTCAACGCCTATTGCTAGTAATTTCTTTAGTAATTGGTTTACGCCATATTTAAGTCTAAATACATTCCTAAATTGTTTGTCATTTTTAACTGGTATTAATTTACCATATAGTTTAAAAATAGGATTTATTTAATTTATTTTACCACCAAAAACTAAAATTGCCGCTTTTGTCGTTTAAAAATGTATGGTTCAAAGTTGAACAAACTTCGAAATTTTCAAATAAAGTTTGTTTCTTTAAATTAACTAGGGAAATTCCGAAGAATTAAAGAAAATTTTCTGCATATACTATTTGGTTGATTTTAGTAAACTCCAAATCTTTTGAAATTTTATACTCGCAACCAAGTAAAGGACAAAGACGCTAGGCCTGTCGGCAGCCTTTTGATGTACGAATTTCTATGTTATGTCTTTTCACGACCCACATGTATTATTCAGTCTGTTAAAAAGAGTATTGTATAGATTATAAACATTTATACATATAATCTATACAATATAAGCAGATTGTAAGAATTACGACATTAAAATGTTTAATATTATCAAATTTTTCCTCAGTCTAAATTTGTGTATTGACAGAGAGTTTAATTAATATAATCTAGAATATAAGATATTGCTAGCTCTGCCTAAAAGTTTTCCCGAAGCCAAAGAGATTGTTAAAAAACAGAATTGTTTGCATAGAATTTGAACAATTTGATTAAAGTAGCATGCATACACAGCGAGGGATTGCCACAGTTAACGTTTTATTGAGTTCAGGGATGCTTAAACTCTCTTGCGTTGAAAACTAATTTGAATTTTCGACTGCGTCACAATATTTTCCTATACATTATACAGGGTGTCTCAAAAAGATAGAAACGGGCTTTAATTCTTTACCCGTTGGAAATAAGTGGACAAATTTAATTGCAAAAATGTTGAATTGAAAGTAAGGTAGGCAATGAGACTACGTTAATGAAATATTCCTCCCATTCATTTCAAAAAGTTACTTTTTAAATTTTTATACGACCCCCTTAGACAAATTGGGTCAATCAGAAAATTTTTATTTTTAATGCAACAATATCATTAAAACCGCATATCTGCATCTTTAAAATTGAGTTATATTTAATTGAACATTGTGAATGGGAACCATACATCAAATTAAAAATGTAAATGTGTGACATATCACAAAAAGATAAAACTGAATGGCAATACATAGGATACCCAACAGCGTAGCGAGTACCACTACTTTATATGATCTGTCTGTAATGCTTTATTTAGATGCATTTGTGATAAAAGTTTTGACCCATATTAACGTATTTTTGATCTGAACAATTTCCATAGTCAACTTGTTTATGATCCCTATTTTGACGGATGAAACAGCCTTTCACATGGTACGGAAAAGTGGCATAAGTCAGATTTTTTTCTTTTATCATAATTCAATTGATTTTAAAGATATAGATATGAGGGGTTTTTAACACTTTACAACATAGTTGAAAAGTATTTATGACTTTGTTCATTCTGTTTGTCCGTTAGCACGATAATTGCCCTAAAATGACTATCAAAATGAAATTTTAACATGTTCAGACGGTCCGTGTGAATATAAATGAATATCACTCAATTAGTTTTGGATTGAAAAAATGAAATACAATGAACGCTAAGGAACCTAATTTTTCAAACATTTTTTAAGCGGATTTAAAATTCACACATTGCTTCGAAAGTTTAAGGAAATATTCAAATTATCCTATAATATACATATAAAAAAAATTCAAATATATTCAGTAGTTTAAATAAAAATTAAAATATAATTACATCCTTTATATGGAGAGATCACGTGATAGACTTCAAAATAAAATATGGCATCCATCTTGTGTCGAAATCATGATTTTTAAAGTTCTTTAATTCATATTTAGTGTTGTATCCGTCCTAAAACCGCTTTAATTTTGCTTAAATTCTATGCATCTACATCCTGAAACAAAGCAATTACAATATAGTAGAGTTTAAATGATCATCCAAATTTGATTATTTCTACAACGAAGCCTACTTTTCACTGATGGAGGATGTAAATACCAAAAGATGTAGAATGAGTTTTATAAGAATTGCTGCATTTCTTTAACGCAATATTATTTAGCCCATGGAGTCTGCAATATAACTGATATGAAACAATCATTGACTTAACAGAGAAGCAAACAATTTTTTGATGAAGTTTTGAGCATAGCGTTAAAATCATGGAGGTACAAGTAATTTAAGTTTTAAATAAAATTATTATAGTATTGTGATGAATGAAATTAAAGGGAAAATGTTTAAAAGCAGCATTTCATTCACAAAGAGCCAGCAGATTTATATTTCGATGGCGTCATTGAATAAAGTTCATTTGTTTTCGATGAAGTTTTCAAATATACATTATTGTAATATTATTTTAAAAATATTACCGAGGAATATATCGCATTTAGATATGTTTAAATAAAATTGCATTGAAGTTGGAAGTGTTTCAATAATCAATGCATGATTGATCTTTGTTTTTTAATGATCTTGTTGCATTAAAAAAAAATTCCGATTGCCTAAGGAGGTCGTAAATAATTTAAAAAGAAACTTTTTGAAAATGAATGAGAGGACTATTTCATTAACGTAGTCTTACTTCCTACCTTACTTTAAACATTTTGCAATTTACATTGCCCACTTATCTCCAACAGGTAAAGAATTTAAAACGTCCTTTATCTTTTTGGGACACCCTGTATACTACGTATGTAGGAAAACCAAAAATATGGTGCCTATATAAACAATAGTTACATCATGGTGCACAAACTCATAAGAGAGCTTCTGTTGCCTTGCATTTGAATAAGAGAACAAAAATTCACACAATTATCGGCATTGCATCCATATACACAATACCCAACGGACAAAGTTTGGAAAACAAAAAATTGCATTGTTCAATAACTAGCCCGAAGAACAAAAATCTGTGCAATTAATTATCTTTAATATTCTGTGTGTTATTGCTCAATAATTTTTGCTACAAATAAAATTTTCTTTCACTACAAACCCGGAGCCAGGTACAGATTGCAAATTGAAACTAGCGTGTCTGAATAATTTAGTAAATTCCTGCAGCATGATTCAGAGAAGACAGAAATCCGAATTCCAATTTTAGCAGATAGTTTTTAAAGTTATTTATATTATACACATTTTCGTGAATATTACAGACGATTGAAACCGTTACTTTTTTCTCCCCCTTTAGACTAGTTACTGTACAGAGCAACCCCTTTTAATTTTGAAATGGAACAACTTTTTTTAGCTAAAAATGGGGCGCGTAGGAAAATTCAGACACTTTTGTTTTTCTCAAAAATGCCACCCATCGAAAAAATTGCAACGCATAATTTTAACAAACTTTTAAATTTAAAGTTTGTAAAAATTAACAAACTCGGCTCGAAAACGAGGTTGCTTATGCTGAAACACCGTATGTACACAGTTTAAAAAATATAAGCACCCATAAGAACTTTACCGACAGTCGCGAAACTCTCTGCATATATGTATAGTTTGAGGCGTTATTTTTGCTCTCAAATTATAATCAATTACATATGTTTTATTAGGAAATGGTAACAAGATGACATTTTAGCAAGTTTTAAATCTCCCCTTGGTTATAAAATTGCGTTGCTCATGTCCCACTGCACGATTCCGCCACAATTCTTGCAACTAGTCATTTATTTCAGTGGTCTTTCGAAAAGGTTGCATTTGCCGTCCCAACATGTCTCAGAAGTGTTTTATTAGTGATGGGGTTTGGAGACCTGAATGGCCATGGGCAGGTATTAAATTTTCAAAGACAATGAGAAAGTCGTGTAGTGTGTGGTGGAGAGTTATCTTGTTGGTAAATGGAGCCTAGACTACTTGACATAGGAAGAACAATCTGCTGCAGAATATCAAAGAATCCAGATCGCGCATATCTTTAGATTAATTATACTGCTGGCCATCACGCTGAGATCGCGCATAGTTTTAGCGTAATTATACTGCTGGCCATCCAAAATGCAATACCATAAAAGACAAGAGATATCAAAGCCAAATTTATTGGACAAAGAACATAAAGTACAAGGATGAATTAATTGAAATACAGCCCCGTTCGACTTGCGGAACACCAAGAAATCTGCATTTTATGCAGCCGCCATGGCCGACAATAACTGCTGCTACACGCCTCGGCATTGAAAGAAAGAGACTTTGGATGTGTTCTTTGGGTATGTCAGTCCATACTGCTTCCACACGTTGCCAAACTTCATCTGTCGTAGCAGCTGGTGGTGGCGTTTGCTGGACCAGCCGTTTGCCAATCATCGACCAGACGTGTTCAATGGGCGACAGATCTGGAGAACGGGCGGGCCAAGGGAGCAGTGGAACTTTGTGGGCACTGAAGAAATTCTTAACGATATGTGCCACGTGTGGTCTCGCATCGTCCTGTTGAAACTTGGCCGCAGGCAAGCCTTGAAGGTAAGGTAAGACAACGGGCTCCAAAACTTCAGAAATGTAGCGGTGGCTGTTGAGTGTACCGGCAATGCATATTAGGGGATGCGGGAGTAAAATCCAATGCCACCCCAAACCATAACGCCAGGTGAAGGACCGGTATGGCGATGCATAATGGAAGAGTTAGGCGCACATGATTTGCACATGAGCTAAAATTCTAATCATTTGTAGTTCCTATCGAGGTCTACGTATGGTGCAAATTTCATGCTTATTGGATGCTTCCTTCATGGTGTTGCATTTTGGATGGCCAGCAGTATAGTTGCACGGTCAAGAGGCACACAAAGCCTTCTAGTCCCGCCCAAACCAACACTTATTGAACTAAAAATTTATAGTTTAAGAATATATTGACTTGTAAATAAACTTGACATGTATGTACATGTTAAACTATGTCCATTTAAGCAGAAAATGGATCCACACCAAAACGATCGAAAAGCGATAGAAAAACATGCTTTAAAATGAGATAACTTCATATTTATTATATGGGTAAAGCGTTCGAAAGGAAGTGTGCAATTCAAGATTTCCAATATTTTCTACTTTAGGGGGGTGCTGCACACCAAACTGTTACATATGCCGAATAAACGAACAACTTCTACTTTAAAATTTGACAGAGGCTTGAAATTTAGTCTATGGTCTAATCATTTTATAAGACTCAAGAATATAATTTATCAAAAATGTTCATTTAAGGGGGTGGGTGCTCCACACAGCATTCGAAATGATAGAAACGATTTGCGACGAGAGACAAAATTTGATGCAAGGGCAGATAGTCAAGGTATACAATTTCAGTTTTCCCATAATTTGATACTTTAGGGGTGCTGCACTCTAATGTTAAAAGTAGTTTGATTTATTCAGCAAATCTAAGAGATTGACATGTGTAAGAAGTCTCAATTTATTAAAATCTTCTGAAAAATCAAATTTTTAAAATGTTTACTAAAGAGGAGGGCGTTCCACACCAATACGTTCGAAAGGTGAAACGATAGCAAAACTAACTTTACAATGAGATGAAGACTTTAAAATGTGTACAAGGAGAGATTGTTAGATAGGAATAAAATGCATAATTTGATCTTGCTTAATATTTTCTAAAATAGGGATGGCGCACACTTAAATGTTTAATTGGCTGAATAAATTGGAAATGCCCAGCCTGAAAAGACATTTGAAATTTGGTGCACGGGTGAATAGTTTTGAGAAGAAGCTCAGTAAAAACCCAACTACTCACGTTTTACAGAGGGCGACTTATTGAGATACAACCGATTGTTTTAACGGGTACTCTTAATTTTTTTTCTACAATAGATGGTAATGTATTAAGTGCATTTATTAAAGATCATTTGAATCAATACCATTCAATATTTGTTAACATAATTTATTTTCATAAGTCCAAACAAACTCATTCAACAAGTAGTCATTGATACGCCTCCGTATCAAAGTTCACATTAACTTCGTTGAAACTTGAAAATATACCGATCATTTTCCTTTGGAAAGACCCGATCGACACCTAAAATGGAAAAGGCATATCTATAACACTCATTAAAGGTAAACCGAAATATAATACTGAGCTTCAAAGAGAGCACACGACTCGATATCTCTTGTACGAAGGGTGGCGGACTTAAGATTTAAGAAATGCTTCTAATAAGACAGACTTTCAGACTACTACCGTTTGGGTCAAGCGACGGCCGTCTATAAAAAGTAAAAAAAGAAATTACTTTTTATAAGTCTTTCTACAAAGGAAGTGTCAATTCATCCATATTCATTTAAAAATCTTTTGAAAAACCCTGTTCGCCAGTATGCAAAATTGATATTTTTTCGAAGTTAAAGGTCTTCAACCACATTTACATGATTAAAAGGAATAACGAAATGGGAAATCTTTCAAAAAACCATTTCTTTAGACAAAACCCCCTATAAATACACAGCTATTTACAGAGATTTTTAAATTAATCCAAGATGCATGTTAAAAATCCAAAACATTCATGTAAACAAAAATTTTTCTCTGGGAAATGTCATGGCGTTTATCCCAGAGTGAATGAATTTGAGCTATATTTCTCCAACCATTTTTCGAGAGTTTCATTGAACAGTTTCAGCAGTCTATCGCGAGTTTAAATAGAAAGACCGTTGTTTGTTCTTTGTCTGCAACAAATCAAATTTCTCAAAAGCTGTACCAACTTTAATTTATGAATATAGTTGGGGCTTTAGAATACGAGTATTTCTCCTGAAATGCATCGAAGACACTTGTGAGAAGGTCTAAACAACTATAGCTGCAATATAAAAAAATCTGATATTGGCAGTACTTTACCTTCCCTACAATCTCATTTTCTTTAAATTCAGTTGAGTTATTTGAAATGGCACCGAATTTGCATTTTTATAGTTTTCGTCTGGCCACTGGATTTATTTCCGAAACAAGTGTAGCAAAAATGCGAAAACTAAAATATCTAGAAAGGTTAGTCCTAGAGTAAGGGTGGTTGGTCTTATTCTTTTCATAGTCAAAAATTACTCATACGAAAAACATTTAATGGATGCATTTGAGCATAAGTGGTCTTATTTCAGATTAACAAAATAAAAACCAGGTTCTTTTGTTCCGAATCGTACCAAAATCTGATCGCACCAGGGTAACCCACAAATGACTTATATTTTATCAAATGAGATCCATTAATTTAAGTTAGTGGATACATGCATTGCACAGACGTCAAGCTAAATAGTTTTTCGTATTCTAGAGGTCCCAAAGACCCGTCGAAAACTCGAGTTACGATTTTCGACACCATTCCAAAACTTTCCCTTTACATTACCATGTATTGTATATGAAGTAAAATTCTATCACTCTGGGAAAACATTCTTTGATAAAATTAGGTCTAATTATAGTTTCACGTATTAAATTATATATAAAATAAGTCTTCTATTGAGAGATAATTGGATATATTGAGTGGATGTTAGGGCCTACTAACCGACAAAAAGTTGTTGGTATATTATGATTTTAAAATTGAATATAACCTATAAAATGCCTCCCATCACCACCTTATGGAATGCCGGGCCGAGCCAAGCCGTCCATCAGTGGCCGATCTTCCCAATGGTCTTTAAGAATGGAAGGAAAATCCTGCAGTAACTTTTCTAAATCTAACCGAAAGCCTACACTGAAGAGTTAAAGCCATTATGGAAGCAAATAATGGACTAATTTCATATTAATATCAGTCACTAAATTTCTTTTAAGGAAGAGCAAGGACCTGAATACTTTTGGTCATAATGTACTATCATCATTGCTCCCGTGGGTGGAGGGTGTTCCATGGCAAATATGTTACATTGCGAGTTTGAGTGATTGCAATCGATAAAGATGGTCCCTATGTTACTTCCACAATTTATATAAGATTCCCTAGGAGAACACCTGCAAAAGGGTGAAATCTACGCTCCTTCGACTTCATGGACAGAGATGCATCAGTTTCAGAGGGGCTCACAACAAGGGTCAGCTTTCCTCAAAAGCGCCCCGACAGTTTCCGGCCGCACGTGCGCCCGGGTACATGGGAATTTTGGCCTAGATGTCAAACATTAATTCTGGGGTGCTAACCAACCCTCTGTCATCACAGCACACAATAGCTGGATGTAACCCTTGACAATACAATCAAAATATCAGGGGCTGCAGTGGGGGAGCCAATAATAGACCTGGGGCGTAATTGTGTAGGAGGGCACATTTTCTGATGTCAGAGAGAGGGGGGAGTTGAAGTTTTGGAGAACACTTGATATTTTGATACCGAGGAGAAAGGTTCTCGATCCTCGGAGCAGATGACAGACACCCGTCGCCTACAGACTCGCTGACGAGCTATCCTTCGAGATGCTGAGGTATGCCATGCACGTATTTTTACATACTGTGTCGATGACACGATTTTCCCCTCTCTCGCTGCATTGGTTTAGCCTTCATATTCAGGATAGCTAGTTTGTTGAAACCCAGACCGTCCGACCTACCAGAAAGGTGTAAGGTAACTGTTTGGACGGTCGGGAAGTGCCACCCAATTTAGACCGGAACCCAGTGGAGGAGGCATCCACAGGGACCGTACCCTCCTTCCCCTACCACCAACCTCTCGGAAGGACTTTCGGACCCACATGTTTAACGTGATCGTACTCCGCATGAACACGGCGGCAGTTTTGGCAGCGGCTGGAATCGAACCCGGGCCTACCGAGTGCAACTCCAGCGCGCTAACCAATGGGCTACCGCGCCCAGGATAGCTAGTTTGTAAATTAACTATTATATTTTAAGGTAACATGTGTTTAGATAAGAGTTGATTTCAATCTTTATGTAATTTAACCACGGAGAAGCTAATGTTTTAAATGGGTAATTTTTCGAAAGTCTGGTTTGAAACCGGATCAATATTGTGCAAGGAGATTATGTTTGAAATTAATCATACTTATATTGAGATGTCAGAATATTCCATTATTATAATCATTGTGTAAATAAATATTGTTTTATATCATGTCCGCTGTCCTCATTTTCCATTAAATTGATTTATATGTATTTTTATTCGACACGGCCAATGCCGGAGATCACTAATGGGGAGAAATAATATTTGAGTTCTGACCGGACGTGTGGTGAAAATCCACGCATCAGAGGGGGTACTGTTCTATCATAAGAAATAATTCAAGTCTCAACCTCAATTTATATTATGTTAAATTCATTAAAGCAATCTAATTTTTATAGCCTTTTACTTTGAGGTACATAGGCGCATTTCCTTAGTAGAGATCACCTGTAGAAAAATCCTACAATTCTGATAATTAGCAAAGTTAAACCAGATAAAGTATCTGAAAGAAAGATCTTAAGTTTCACAAGTGATACTTTCAACCGAGGAATATCGCAAGTCAGTTGATGGGAGACTGAAGCGGTTAAATTTTAAGCCATTTGCTCTTCGACCTACTCAACCGCGTATATTCGGAACGCATTTGGTTTGCACAATACAGGTTTCAACAATCGCGGCGCCCGCGTAGTGTTCAGGTACGAGTCTATTGTTGCTATTAGGGTACTACAGCTGGCATTAAATATTCAAAAGCACCACTTAACACGTTCGCGACGGAGCAGATTTTCTTTTATATACACTTTCCGTTTAGCGGGCGGAGAGACCAACCACTCCGTGGACGTTTGAGAGCAAGTACAGAGTATAGACAGAAGATTAAGTGAAATGGAATCTATTGCGTTGAGCGCGTTATGTTTAAAATGTTTCAATGAAATACACTGAAGTGTTGTTGAGACCCAGACCGTCCGACCCACTAGAAAAGTTAAGGTAACACACTGAACAAGCGTGTATTTTTTATGTTCTATAAATTACAATTTTGCAAGTGTATTTTTAATGCTATAAATTAAGTTTTGTAAGTGTACTTCATTTATAAAACAAAGTTTATCAGATTCGATGCAGCCTCTCGACAGAATCAGACGCCGGCTAAATTGAAAAATTCAGTGTCTGTCCTCGTGACCAGACGCCGGCCGAACGGAAAGATCGGCGAGTGTAATGCATTAATGACTACAGCAAGACAAATTAAGGAACGCATGTACTACAGTTGGATTCAGTCTCTGCCCGTGTCCACGTGGAGTACGAGAACGTTAAATATGTGGGTTCGCAAGTCCTTCCGAGAGGTTTGTGGTAGGGGGGGGGGGGGGGGGGAGAAGGCACAGTCTCCGTGGATGGGTTCCGGTCTAAATTGGATCGTACTGTCCTAGCCGACCAAACAGGTACCTTACACCTTTGGATAAGCCGGACGGTCAAGGTCTCAGGAACGAGAGTACTGCAATAGTCGAGAGCAACCGAATAATATAAATTCTTCAGGCTACAAAAATTAAATAAGGCGTACAAAAGCATACTCACCAGTTTTAATCAATTTATAAGTAGCTTTGTCCCCCATGATGTATAGAGTCCATGCCATTCCGGTTTCGGCATCATTGGGAATACCAGCCAAGCTGTAAACCGTCCTGCCTTCATTAGTGTAGTCCGTCAAGAACCTTGAAAGACAATTAACGCAAGCTTAGTTAAAAGACCATTCCAGAGTCATCTCAACCTCCACGAGGAGTCTAAAATGAGAATTACGCTACCATTGAAGATGACTATCAATACAGATTTCGTGCCAGGCAGCATGGAATGACACATAACTGGAATGGCATGAAGACAAAAGTTTCAATTTTACGAACCTATGTTAGAGACGTCTATAACGTCGATCACTTAACCATTTTTGATCAATCTAGATCTAAAACTTTATACTACACTAGAACGAATTACTTTGCGTTGCTCGGATCCAAAACAGACGCCCGCTGCTTAAATACAGATAACACCACCCAATTTCCAAATCATCCGTTTAGAACTAAAATAATTTCCGAAGTTCGTTTTTCCACATCAACCATGTATAAATCTGACGCAACGCTCTAAATATGCTCCTTTGATATGCCCCCAAATAAGTGTTCGATCACCGATCGTTTGTACAACGACATAATAATTTATACGCTATATATCTTAAAAGAAATTAAAATACAAAAAGGTTCATTTACCCCAGAAGTAAAATCAAAAAATGTTGAATAAGGTGAAAATTTACCGATATGGCAAGTCAAATTTTTTTAATACAATACAACTGATTATAATTTAATACCAAATTAAAATCTATAGAACGAAATTATGCAAGCTAGCAACTGATAAATGAAATTCAATTTGTTTTCAAAAGGCTGTTTTCTCGTCATACTTTCTCATAATCATAGTACCATGTACGAGCATAGTGACGAGGAGTTTGCGATGAGGGGAGGGAAGTCCGCAATTTTAGTCTACTCTAAATTAAAGTAAAAACGACCAGAGTGGAGAGTTTAATATTGTAGAAAATTCTTTTATTGGGTACCTTGAACTGACGATATCTAACTTAATGTGAGCAAGACTAGAACATTTAAAATTTAGAAAATTTCTCGTTGGTAACAAAAAATATAAGATATGATTTAATTAAATTAAAGACTAAACATTCGATTCTAAAAAGTCATTTAGAGATGCTATTGACGTACAAATAGTTTCAAAAACCAGAGCGCTTTCAGGTGTCCTCCACCGAGGAAGGGTGTGTTTACATAAAGTTTATTTTTATTTCCTCGTGGATTTAGAGGTACAGAATTTTTTTTATATCTTGTTCTTTAGCGCCTAGTCTAGCATAAACTTTTGTTCCTTAAATAATTATGATCAATATAAAAAGGGGTTGAAATTATAATTCGAATTATTAAATATAGCTCATTCTAAGTTAGTAACAGGAATATAATTGCTGGCATTCAAGCTGAAAATAGAATTCCGAGCATCTTTCAATTAAAGAAATTTATACCGAAATTTAAATTAGGATTATATACAATAGAAATTAGAATTACGTCATCTAATCGATCACGTGTACCTATAGATTTTATAAAAATATAAATTCTATATTTGTAATCTGAACATTTTATTTTCTGTGATTTTGAGTGAAAAATCTAAGGTTTATCATGTTTGTGTATAATGCTCGTCCACCATGCTTTAGCCCCGAGATCAAATTCCCCGGCACTGCAAAACTGGCAGTTTCGTAATCTTGTCGCAACACTTAATTTTTAACACCATCTACTGCAAGCATAAAAATAGGCTTTTGATGCCAACGTTTATGAACCGAGAGTCGATTAATAGGCTTTTCCAAGTGCTGGGTTTTGCAATAACTTTCAAAGCGTAGACGTGCAGTTTCATTAATGGATTCAAGACAACGCGAGTGTTGGCCGCGTGTATTTGTGGAATTAAATAATCTTTAATTTTGATCCAAAACTGACAAAATGAATCCGGATGATGAAAGCAGAGAAATTTTCCTAGATTTTCTCAGAGTGTTCCAATTATTCTTTGAGACACGATAGCAGCGATTACCGTGACGATAGTGATATTATAGGGTATACAAAACATTCGGAAATACCCGTTCAATATCGCACACTATAAGCAAAACCGTCTGCATGAGGCGAAAATCTGCACTCCAATTAGCCGGTCTTTTCCCATGTAGGCAATGAAATCGCAGCCGACAGATTAAGTATTAACAAGAAAAATCAATCATGCTTAAAGCATTGATTATGAAACACTTTCCAACTTCAATGCAATTTTATTTAAACATGTCTAAAATGCAATACATTCCTCGGTAATATTTTAAAACTTATAATAAATTAATGTAGTATTGTGATATGTGAAAACTTAAATCTTCATCAAAAAAATTAACTTCATTCAATGACAGCATTGAAATATAAATTGCCTGGTTTAAACATCTCTAAAATGCGATACATTCCTCTAATAATTTTAGAATTATAATACTACGATAATTTATTATATTTGAAAACTTCAAAAACAACTGAAATTCATTCAAATGATGTCCTAGAAAAAATAACACGCCTGGCTCTCTATAAAAGTAGCATTTCATTCATAAAGAATTTCCCATTCATGTCATTCATCACAATACTATAATAATTTATTTAAAAATTAAGACCATGGAGCTACAAGTAATTAAACTCTATGCGTAAAACTTAATCGAAAAAAATCGTTCTCTTTGTAAAATCCATGAATATTTCATTCATATCAGCTATGCAGACTATGAACTAAATGATTGTGTTAAAGAAATACAGCAATTCTAATGCAACTCATTCTACATATTTTGCAGTTTACATAGGTGAAAAATAGGCTTCGTTGCAGAAATAATCAAATTTGTATGAGCATTTAAACTCGTATTGTAATTGCGTTGTTTCAGTATGTAGATTCACAGAATTTAAGCAAAAATAAAGTGGTTTTAGGACGTATACAACACTCAATATGAATTAAAATGAACTTTAAAAATTACGATTTTGAGACAAGATGGATGCCATATATCATTTTGAAGAGAGTCATGTGATCTTTTCATATCATGGTCACGTGATCGCTTCATATAAGAGATTAAATTATTTTAATTTTTATTTAAAAAACTACTGAATATATTTTGCTGAAATTTTATGGAACAATTTGAATATTATCTAAAATTTTCGAAGCAATTTGAATTTTAAATCAGCTTAAAAAATGTTTGAAAAATTAGGTCCCATAGGGCTCAATGCATTTCAGTTTTTCAACCCGGGTTCAATCCAAAACTAATTGGGCGATATCATTTATTTATATTACCATAGGTTTTACAGACCGTCTGAACAACATACTAAAATTTCATTTTGATTAAGTCATTTTTACGGCAGTTATCGTGCTAACGGACAGACAGAATGAACAAAGTCAAACACTTTTCAACTTTGTTGTAAAGTGTTAAAAATGAGATTGGAACAGTGCGAGGAAATCATTACCTGAACAAGGGGTCCCGAGCTTCCGCCATTTTCATAACATGGTGAAGCGTTTTGTTCCCAGAGAAAGTGATGGCCGTAGTAAGAGTACTCGCTTCAGTGTCTGGAAACACCAATCTATAAGCCACCTTCTTGGCTTTCGAGGGCAGTTCATAGAATGAATCTCCCAGCATTCCTGAATAAAATATTGATATAGAATTAAACTCGCCAGAAATTAAATTCCGATCATTAAATCAGATTTCAGAAATTATATTTGCCAATTTTTAAAAGTACAGGTGAAAGGTATGTCCGATGTTATTTGGATTAGCGATATCAAAAACTGCGCAAGATGGGTTAATACAAGGAACGGCGAGAAGGATGAATCCAAAATTATCTCCAAATGAAACCGAAATCCCCACCCAGTGGTATGTTCCTACAAGTGGTAGAGCTCTGGGCTATCAATATAAAGCAGACAGTCACAATTTTTATATTTCGATACGATTAAAATTTATTAAAAAGACTACAAATCTTTAGTTTTGAATCCCCAATAATTTTCTGTGGGTTTCTCCAAGTCTAAATATTTTCGAGCGCATTGAGTGGGGGAAAATGAAAGACAATTTATGCATATATGCTTACGTTATTCATTAAAGTTCTTTTAGTTATTCATTCCGGTTTACAATAGTGTAAATAGAAATTTACCCCTCAGACTATTGTATTTTGGTTACGAGATTTTAACTGAAATTATTTGACGTTCTTTAACACTGGCAAGACTTTATAAAAGTAACAAAAGTAAAATTTATTTAAGATAATTTAAAACTCTTAGTACTATCTAATAATGTTGAGCCTACAAGAGGTAAAATAAATTGAATAATCATCTAGAGAAAAATATTTTTGTACTTGGCTATAATTTACTTCAATTTAGAATTTCAGACGTTATTGTGCCAGATAATCTGACTGAATAAAATTTAAATTAGATTTAATCCTAAAAATGCATGGGCCATTTGGTTTCGAATTATCGGAACCAATAATTTTTTAAGTCTGCGCCTACGGTAGCGTCTATATGTTTGTCCTCTTATTTTAGAGAACTACCATCTGCATTTGTGGTTTTATAACCATATCTTTACATATGGCAACTCTTTCGCAATCTGCTGTACTAACCGGCAAATTATCTGTAGCTGTTCTTAATGGTCCCGGACAGACTTGACCCGGGACATTGAGCTTACTATATAGACAAAGGTTAGTCCAAAAGCTAGTTTCCGGTCAGAATTTATAATTGAGTACTGCTGCTTGGCACGGTCGATGTTGGAAGGCACGAAAGTCTGCAATACACTCCCTCTCCTGGAAAGGTGCTCCGTCGAGTCTGGTACGGTAAAGGGAGTCCCCCCAACGTCCGCTTATTCTCAAAGCGACTCGGCCGAGAGCGGCCTGGTCAGCTGGTGCAGGGTCGGACTTCAATCTCAAAGCTACCAGGAGGGCAATACGTTACCAGTCAGCCAGAAGAGGATTGAAATGCACCTCTGTGCGGTGCTGCCATGTGCTCTCGTCCACTGTGGCAAAGGTTGTTTCTAGATCCGACCAAGTCTAATTCGGGACCATGGAACAGACGCTATAAGGTTAGATCGAAAGCAAGTTTCACGTCCAAAATTTTATATTTCGGGTACAGTTTCCTAGCATGGCCAATCGATGTCAGAAGACACCGAGTCGCTGCTACCACAAGTTTAATAGTTACGATTGAAATTAAATTACAGTGTAGTTCCAAATGATGGACGTCCACGAGTTTTAAGGTTATGAGAGAAAATCAGGGGCCGAGAGCGAGTGAAACACCCAGTATTATAAACCGGAAAGCAAAAGTCCCAATTACCTTCATGTATATTCAGATGTTTGCATTTCAAATCCAACAGACTGCTGTTCAACAGTGCGGGAATAGCGTAATAAGTTGACAACAGATTTCCGAAAGATCCATCTTCCAGTTGTTGGTCCAGTAATTCGTCAACTCTTTGTGAATGGTCGAATAAATTCCGAATACTCTGCTGATCTTTCAGAGCATTGAAAGCCTGAAATTAGATTATTATACAGTCTTAATTTGAAATGGCAATCTCATTTTATTCATCAATAATTTATAGATTGTAACATTGTACCGATCAGATCAGATCTACTTGTAACATTACATTTGGAAACTCAAGTTTATCCAATGATTCACATTTTTTCAATGAGACAGCTGGGCATTATCCTCATCGACAATAGTCTTCGAAACTTTTTAGCGACGAAATAGCTTGCGAAAAAGAACACTTAATGTAAATTAAATTCAGGTAAAGGATTAAACTTTTAGGTGGCGTCCTTTTGTCGTCTTCTCATTATACATTTCAATGGTGAAAGTCTTATTTCTGCAAAATAAAATTTAATGCAATTTATATTCATCAATGAAGAATATTCCCAACGACTCAAATTTCTTTTCAGATTTTTATCTCCATATTCTCTACCCTGTTCTATATACAGGATCAAAACTTTATATTACTACTCGGAACATTAGTCGCAAAATAATCTAACACTAGTGGGCAACCGTCACAAAATTTGGTAACCAGTTTTTATAGCAATCTTTAGAAAATTCTGTGCCAACTGTGCGGAGGCCCCCCCCCCCCAAATCTCTTCCCTTTCGTTTACTCGTCCCCGTCTTGAGGGGGCGCAAAAGTCGCAATGCAACAACATTGAGTCCAAGTTTAGAATGAGCAAGTCCATCGTTGAGTAGAAAATACCATGCGAAAATTTCATAATCCGAGCAAACTTCGCTTAACAATTAACTTTAAAAACTAAGATTTTAAAAAGGAAACCAATATAAAATGAAAATTCCTACAATAGAAAATCTTAAAGATCCCATCTCGAGTCTGCAGATTAAAAACTTTCAACCGGAAAATCTGTCAAATCATTAATTTAAATGTAAAGAGACAAAAATTAGTTTTGTAGAGCTAAGACACGCCAATAGTTTGTAAAAATATTTCCTTACGGAAAAAATAATGGGTCTCTACGATAAAGTTAATGCAGAAATTGAGTCCATGAACGAAATTTAATTACTTTATAGTTTTTGGCAATATTAAGAGATCAGGCCCCCCACATCCGATTTCGGGTCCGGGTACCAAGCGGAGCCGCGGGCCCCTAAGTAAATTAGGAGTTCACCCTCACCGAATTTATCGCATGATATTACTTACGAAAAGTGATCATATTTCACAATAGGTAATATTTTTTTTATTTTATATGATTTTTTGATAATTTTTTTGAAAAATGTGCAATATCTTGAGAACGGTTCATGTTAGCGTTCTAAAATTTATGTTAATCGTTTTCTAATGAAAAATTACATAAGAAATGATTATTTACGTAACTTTATTAAAGGTTTTAATTTTTTAATAATTTTTCAAAATTTAGGGAGGAGTTCTGAACATTCGATTGCGTATAAAAACAATAAGCTTTCAGTATTCCTGCATTATAATTTTTGTACCAAATTTTGTTTGAATCGCTCCATTCGTAAGTCAGTTATCGTCTCCACAGACTCACTGATACACACACACACAACCGTCTCCTCAAAAATGTTCGATTCGTGTTCAGGGATGCTTGAAATCTGTTCTCCCGTCGAAAACTCGAACTCAAATTTTCGACCCCGTCACAATACTTTCCTTATACATTGTATGTATATAAAGAAAGTAAAAATAAAGTAAAATATGTATGAAATATTTCGTGCTCTTATCAAGCAGTCAACTATTTTGATGATAATAGGATACATGTTGTTTTTGTGCTTCATTCATATTTACTCGTTGAAATTCCCTAGATGTAAAGGTTTCTGCTTTTAAAATAAACTGTTATTTAAGTTCACAAAAAAAAGTTTCTATCCTCCAATTATTATACATAAATTATCCAAAGAGATTTTAATCTATAAGTATTTCTAAAAACTATTTTTTTTTCCTTTTTGTAACTAAATGAAATAGTTTTTGATTTAATACGTTACATTAGTGTTACAAAATTGTATAAGATAAAATATTTTTAAATTACTTTGATTCTGATTTTCTTATTTTGTTTCATCTTTTATACGATAAGATAGCTCTTTTTCTATGCCAATTTATTACTTATAGTGCCAAAGTTAAAAATTTAATGTAAACTATATGACTTTTCCCACAGACTAAAATTCATTTTCTTTTTATTTCTTTCGTAATTCACTAAATTGAGTTCAATTGTATAAAATAACACTGATAATTATTTAAATTGCACTGAATGTGCAATTTTAATTCAATTTTTGTGTTCGTTTAACGACTGTGCGTAATTTTAAAGGCGACGTTAGAAAAATGCGAATGAGAACGGTTGGTTCTACAGTTATGCAGTTGATATTGTTCTTTCCATCATTAAAAATTATATATAAAACAAGCATTTAATTGATGTATTTGAGCATTATTTTAGATTTTGACGATTTTTATGAGCCATTTCGTAAATAAAAGGCAGGTTCTTTTTTTCATAATCATACCAATTTCTAATCAGCACCAGTATCACCCACTAGAAGTAACTTATCTACCAAATTTTGTGAAATTTGGCCAATTAATTTTTGAGTTAGAGTGGTTACATTCATTTCATGAACGGACACACAGAGAGGCCGTCCAAATAGTTGCTCACGTCCTAGAATGAGTCGGACGGTCAGGGTCTTCAACACAGAGAGAGAGAAAATTCACGTAAAAAATGCTTTTTATTGTGTGTGTGTTCTAGAGTGCTAAAAAACGATTGATGTTTCGAAAACTCGGGTTGCGATTTTCGACACGATTCCAATGCTTTCTCTATAAATTACAATGTATTGTAAGGAAAGTACAAAAACAATTGTATGTTAGAAACGATTGTACGAGTATAGTAGGAGCATAGGTGAGATGATTTTTTTAATACGATTACAACTATACGTACTTAACTAAAAAGGATAATTAAATTACTTAAATATAACCTTTTCAGTTTGGGGCCTTGTCATAAGTGACACTATTATTGTTTTGATTGTCCTTAAAATCTAGTAAACCATACTTTAATATAGGTTTTTATTACTTTAATAGATAAAAAAAAACACTTTTATATACTTTTGGGAGCCTTTTTTTTGCATCAAAAATTAAAATCTAATTAGCACCAGAGTAACGAATGTATAACCCAAAATATCACAGAAATCCAATGAATGCCTTTTGAATTACAGTGAATACATAAATTGCCTAAATACTCTCACAGATGCTAAAGCTTTTAAAACAAGAGGGAGGGGGAATCCATAGACAAATTTATTATTTTATAACCTATTCTTTTTTTTTAATTTATTTTATCATTACAGTGCGAGAATCAAATCATGAGGTTAATTTAATATTATATTGCAATGTGTTTGTTCTAAGCTCATTCATGTACAATTGCTTCTAAAATATATCAATTCTGAATGAAGCAAAATACAACATATAATTTTAAAATTTTAAAATACATTAATACATACACAGAATAATTTTAAAATACATTATAAAGACATAAGCATTTATATTCATTTAATAATACAATATTTCGCGCAAAGTTTTGTATGAATTTAACTGTAGTTATTTTAAAGAATAAAATCTAAAAAGCAGTATGGAAATTTGATTAAATAAATAAAATTTATTCTAAGATAAACTTTTTTAAGAATATAACTAAAAATAATATTTGTAAAATATAAGAATTATTTTGAATTTGAACATACCTTATGTGATGCATTGAGATAAATACTACCTCTTTATTATAATATTTCAGTGAAAAAAATATTTGGCAGGTTTTAAGGTGCACTGATAATAAAAATATATGAGATAGTTGCATTGTTGCATGCGAGATAATTATTTCTAAATTTTTACTTAATTAAAAAAACTTGCTTTTCGTGCCTTCTTGAGAGCAAAATCGTTTATAACACTACTGAAATCGATGTGGGAAGCAAGTTCATGCTCTATTGCAAGACGTCCTAGAGAGTTAAGACGTTGTTGACTGCTTGATGATCTCTGCCAAGTTTTTAGTTGATTTCCAAGCTTACTAAATGATCTTTCTGCCTCAGCAACAGTCACTGGAAGGGTCCCAAATAAACGTAGAGCAATGCAGATATTCATAAATATTGTTTGCAATTTTTTTTCATGTAGTGCATTCAATAATAAAATAGGAGAAATTTCAACTTCCTGTTTAAATATTGAATGATGTATTTTTTTTAGGTGCAATAATTCATCATATAGATATGAGGACAAGTCTTTTGAATATTGTGAAACAAGTTCTTTGGTTTTCTGCTCGAGCTCTATAGTGGACAATTTCATATATTTTAAAATTGGAGAGAACAGGTTACATATATTTTTATGAGCTTCTAAACGGCTTCTAATATCATTTATTATAAAATCTATGGTATAGAAAATGACATCTCTTCTGAAACATTCTTCAGCTGTTTCTCTCTTCTCAGTTGTTTCTGAAGTTTCATCATGAAATTTTTTCCTTTTGGTAACTCTTTTGTCTTTTTCAGGGAAATCTGATGAGATGCCCATACATTTTGCAACCAAATGGGCTTCTGATAAAATACGTGGCCACTCATTTCTTATAGTCTGTAGTTCTTTAATGAGGTCTTCCAATAAGTTTATTTCCATATCAAGAGATATGCCTCTTGCTTGAATAATAACATTTCTCTCATTAATGCATGATAAAATTTTAAACCAAAAATTAGCCATCAGTATACATTCGAAGGTAGAAAAATACTTTTTAAGAGACATTCCCTCAGAGTACATTTTGTTAAAGGTAAAGTTAAAGTAGTGTTAAAGGGGTTTCCAACAGAATACGATCGAGAGATTTTAAAATACCTGGCAAATGCTGCACAATTGGTTTAATGGCGTTAACCCGAGAGCTCCATCGTGTGTCCGATTGAGATTGGAGGGAAACTCCAATTTCTTCTATTAAAATTTCCCACTTTTTTGGACTGCTGCTGAAGAAATTGTACAAGGTTTGGATACAACCAAAAAATGTCATTATTTGATGATTCAATCTTGCGGCATTTACACCAACAAGATTGAGAGAGTGGGCACTGCATGGTGAATAAAGTGCAAGATTGTTTTTTTCAAGTATGCGTGCTTGCACTCCTTTCGTTTTGCCACTCATATTTGAACCATTATCGTAGCCTTGACCTCGACAGTCTTCCAAGGATATGTTATATTTTTCTAATGCAGCCAAAAGTTCTTCAGCAATAACTTCTCCCGATTTTTCGTTAAAGTTCAAAAATTCTAAAAATCTTTCCTTTATTTCAAATTTTCCGCTTTCTACGTTTTTTGAGATGTACCTCAAAATTAAAACATTTTGTTCTTGATGCGATACATCTCGAGTAGCATCAGCAATTATGCTATAATATATAGCTTCTTCCCTTTCTTTTAAAATACATTCCAGCAATTTATCGCCACATAAAGCAATAAATTCATTTTGACTCATCCACGATAAATAATGAGCCCTTCCCTTTGATGTTTCTCCTTCTTCCTGACTTCGCTTGATTTTTGCAAGATGTTCTCTTGTCACGTCGTCATAATGGCTCAGAAACTCTAACATTCCCAGGAAGTTTCCATTGTTGTTGTCACCTATTTTGGTACTATCTCCTTGTAAAGGTAAGCCCCTAGAAGCAAGGTAGAGAGTGATATGAAGTAACCTCTTTAATAGAGCTTTCCATTTTTCAGCTTCATTTTTTATTTGATTTTGTAAGCTGCTATCAATTCCGCAACCTCTCAAAGATTGCTCTAAGTCTTTCCATTTACAGTAGCAGGTGCGATGAAGTGCACTATTTTCATGTACTGGCAATCTACCGTATAATTTGTTCCAAGGAACTTTCATTGGAGAAAAGCCTTCTCTTTTACCCAAATCACTTCGATTTTTAGTCTGATCAATTAAATTTTCACCAAATAGTAAGCAGGAAAAGCAATGCAATGTTTTCTGTGAGGAGCTATAAATCAACCAGTCGCGAAAATGCTTTTCTCTGTTGTTGGAAGATTTAGAGTAGAGAAGAAATTCCGAGAACTTTTTGCCATTTAAATCTTTAGGGAAGTCTTTCACAATTTTTACCATTTTCTCCACGTCACAAGGTCCAATTTCAACAATTTTTTGGCGGCAATGATCACTAAAATGTTTTGGCCATAATCCAGGATCTTTCAGATTTTCATAATTGTCCGCTAATAAATCTCTTTGCTCAAAGGTACAGATAACATTAAAATGTTTAGACGCATTTTCTTGCACAAGTGTATCATTAGAATCCTCCGTATTTATCGGAAATGTATCTGGATTTATTACTGCTATTAAATCCGTATTTGTAGAAATTTGTTCATTTTTCTCACTTTCTTCAGATGGTTTAAAAAAATTTGTTATTTCCTGGCGATTTTCTGCACTTTTTCGCTCCTTTTCAGCTGCTATTTTTCTTTTCTTAGAGCCTGATTTATGCTTGTATGAAAACGACATGTTTTAAAACAACTCTATACAGACTTCCAATTATATTAAATTAAATAACTTCACTCGAGAGAAAAGTTTATAAAACGGGAAAATATCAAGTTAGAGTTAGCTATCAACAACTTATAACTGATTTTGGGGTTCTTTAGACTCCATCATTTCAATTGCGTTTTTTTCCCGCACTCCATATTTGATTGGGCAACAAAATCCCAGGCTTTCCTATTGATTCGTTCCGATTTGTCTCAATAGATGTAGGTGGTTCCCTATTCTGATCCCAAAGATCCATTTACATTACCAAAAGCCCCCCCCCCCCCCCATCCTCCCTTTTCCCGGACTAAGCACTTTTAAAAACAAAACTTTGGCACTATTGTTCGCCTGCCTCAGAGACGTGGACTTTCTTAAGTGGGAAATCTTGCAACAGACGTATTATCTATTGGGGATCTCCATGACGCTTCGATCCCTTTGGAGACATCCAAAACATCGCGAAAATGTAAAAAAAGACCGTCATTCAGGCATCAGCCGGATGTCCGACACTATGGGTTCCCCGTTGCGTTAATTGGTTTACGAGGAGGGAAAATCGCCTGCGTTCTCAAACTGAAAGACACCTGTTGACAAGGGTCAACTTAGTAGTCAACTGTGTGATTGATATAAGCTGTAAACATGAATGAATGATCAAGGAAGAATGGGTTGGGTTAGAAAATTGCTCCAGCTAAAGAAAAAAAAAGAATTCCATTAGACCTACTTTCACCCAGTTTTTATTGCCTTGTTTGCTGCCATTACACAATGCCATTGAAACTATCTCTTTTCATATCCAGACGACTTTTATTGAACTAAGGCGTCTTCATTGTATCGAGTCTTTTTGACTATTTTAGAAATGAGACTGAACCTTACACACATGGAAGAAGAAGCAGCTGAATAAAATCAGATATTTCATTACTATTTTTTTTACTTTCTTTTTAGTCACCTATTCATATATATATACATAAAAATTCTGTAATAAATATTTTATTTCAGTGAATTTTTACGGGCCCCTAAGAGCTGCCGGGCCCCGGTACTATAGCCCCAACTGACCCCCCCTTTGTGGGGGCCCTGTAAGAGATAGGGACGAGGTGTTGGGAACGAGATCACGTCGAAGGGTGCAATTAAGAGCAAACTCTACAAAGAAAATAAAGCTTCCGTCGAATTAATAAAAAATTGGTTTCTTTTAAGCAGTTTTTGCTACCTAAGCTTTTTCCAAGAAATAAGTGCGGGGTCATTACATTTTGAAACAACAGAGCATGGGATGATTAATTTTATGTAGTTTAATTTGATCAAAACTTTCCTTAGTCTACAGAAGCAGAACTTTATCGAATGATATCCAAGCCAACATTTTAGATATAGTGGAAGCATTCCAAAATTTTGATGTCACCCAGTAAGTCAGCTCAATGCATACTATATAGATAAAGGCTGAATGAACCTACGTCAAACAAAATCTTTGCTTTGAGATTGTTTCCGTTTCAGCGTAACCTCAACCAGATTCATTCACGACACTTTCTGGCATTAAATTAACAAAAGTTTAAACACTCACCTGCATAATCAGAGCTTTAGTGTTGACATCTGTATTGCTAGCTTTTAGTCTGCGAATTCCAGAGAAAAAGTTTACCACGTAAGCCTTGTCGTCGAGAGTGGCATCTCTGCGTACATTGCAAATCATAGCCATCAGTGCTAAAGCCTTGGAACCTAAGTTTGAAAACTCATTTTAATCGGCATGAAGAGATACACATGAGTACCCAATAAGTTAATAAAATCCGTGGGATGTATAGAAATTATAGGACCTATCAAAGCATCCATCAGTACCGAAGCTGAGGATCATAGGCAGGTTAAAACTTTTGAGCATTAAGAAACCCGTCTCCGAACCACGAGGAAAAGTAGGGGAGAAACCGGTTTCAAAATATAAATTGGAAATAGATTTAAAATCATGCGCAAAAATAAATACCTTTAAAAAAAATCTGCGGTGGCTCCCGTCCGCTGAAGCTGAAATGGTTTTGCTTGAATGACATTTGTAAAATAACTTTAATAAACTTGTTAGGCTTTACTGAATTTCTTCAGACTCATTTCTATTAACTTTCAAAGCGCTACAAAATACTGGCTAAATATTTCACCCAGATTTCATCTGGATACTCCGATCATTGATTTTGCGTCAATATAAACTGTGTTGGTAACTTTCTTTTCGGAATATAATTTTTACAATATATCTGACGAGATTTTGCATTGAAGTTTATAGATTAACTTTTCTAGCGTACTTTAGGACTTATTTCTGTTCAAACCTCATCTTTAGAATCCACGTTTATTTAACCGCCTCACCTTTTTTAAATTAAAAACAACTCTTCCATATTTCACCAGGGAAAGTAAACAGATTAAATGCTACGATTGTTGCATCTCAAAGTATTACAACTTTCCCACCCATTTGAAAAGACTAGGTTAAAATATCGAGTTTTTAACCACTATATTTAGAAAATCAAAGGGGGTTGATCCAAAATCAAATTATATACACTTTAAGAGCTATACAAATACTTGCTTATCGTTCATAGCTATCTCTTAGTTTGAGATAAATATTAGAAACTTTAAAACTAAAAATTTTCAATCAACTTGACAAGATTAATTCTAGAAAGTATAAGCTTTTAAAAAACAGATTTAGAACTAAATTTCATAATGCATATTCGCGTAATTTACGATTTAAATCTTATGGCCTCCAAGATATTCCGAATGAAAGAAAATTAAAAATACGCTCGAACTGATACTTATGAAGATTTGTAGAAGTTAAAAAATTGAAATTTATATATTTATCTGGGCATTATTTCCGATAAAACGAGAAAAATTTATATTTTTATCCATTAGGTTTGGAGGTTTAAGCCGTTAACATTTTTCGTAACGCTCAGATTTCCGCTACAAACAGATGTTATTCACACCAAAAAGGAAATTATTTAGAAAGCTAAATGTGCCAACTTCAGAAGGAAAAAATTACTGAAAAACACCGGCGGATAAGACTTCAGAATTAAAGATAAATTTCCGTTATAAGGAAAACAACCAGTTTCGGAAGATTACGCCAGCAAATCTACGATATTTAAATAACTTTCGATCAGTTTTAAAATACCAGCGAATAAAAGACTGAAATTAAAAATATAACCACTTTCTGAAGCTACAAGCTAACTAGCGAAATTCCAACAAGCCAGGGATAGGCTAGTGAGCCTATAGTTGTGATAGGAGAATCATGCTGTATCCTCGAAGTGATCCCCAAACTACCAGTCTACGCCAAGTATAGCCACGATAAATAGTATAGGTTCAAAAGCCTATCCAAGAGGAGATAGGTTAGGTACGGTCCCTGTGGTTGATGCCCTCATTGAGTTCCAGTCTGAATTGTATAGCCATCCATAAATATGTCTCAAAGCTTAGATTAGATAGGACTGTCTGCGTCACACGGTACGGAATAACATTACATTAAAACTTTTCAAATTACCATTGAATAAAAGGATGCCGAAATCCAAGAGCAAGAAATGAAGTAAGTCGCCGGTTTCAGAAGTTACGAAGCCAACTGCAGCAACTAAATTTTAATATTGGATCAAACTACTTTAAAAACTAGTGAATAGAAGGCTGCAGAATATATAGGACAAAAATTGAAATGGCAGGTTTCGGTAGTTTAATAAGTTACATTCAACTAATTACGAACTGTACAAACAAAAAGCACGACTAAAAATGAAGTGTAGCAAGATGATAAAGGAAAAATTGTTTCTGAAGCTGAATAAGCCAAAATCAAAACATACGGGAAACAACCAGTTATGAAAACATCTTTTATTCGGGGAAAACTAATAAAATGAACAACGAACTATTTTCGTGAAAAAAATTTAGCTAAATGCATTCAAGATACAAAGCAGTTATAAAAAAACAATTGACATTTATCAAAATTGCAAATCAAGAAACTGCCATTAAACAAGCCATTTTTACGGGGAAGAATTTAAACTAAATTACCTCAAATAGAGAAACCTTTAAGAGAAAGTTGAATTCAAAAATCGAATTAAGTGTACAAATTATCTTGGCCTTAGAAAATCTTAAAACTTTGTCACAGTTCCAAAAATGTTCAGCAGCAGAAGATACGGATATTGCTTTGTTTTGAAACATGGTGTGAATATTCCTTAGTACGATGTTTTAAGGTCCTTTTAGTTTGGCCAACATAATCAAGACCGTATTTTTAAGGAATGCGACAAGACTTTGGCCGGGGGGGGGGGGTGAATGAAATTTTAAGGGGATTCTATGTCCTATATATCTAAATTCAGTTTCACATAAATATCTCCGGGGGGAAGCCCTTCCCCCCGGAGGTATGCCTGAAAGAAACAATTTGTATCCTGCATGCACACCCACGATTCCAGAGGATACGCTGTAACAATACGAACACTGTTTAGTAATTTCAACTAAAGACTGTAAAATATATACCAACCTATTCGATCCTGCCCCCAGTTGCTATACATTTCCTGCAATATTTGGAAGTCATTATGCACGCCCCTTCCAGCCGTGCATAGAGTGAGCAAGACTGCCGGCAAGCTGAAGTTCGATTTCATGGCAGAATTGGTCTCTGACCGCAGCAGATTCACCAAGTCCACTCCTTGGAAACTACTGGGGTCGTGGCAGGTCGCGTATAAAGCATTTATGTATAATGCCATGCGACTTAGACTGACCTCCCTTGCATTCCTATAAACAAAACACTGAAAGTAAAGATGGTAAATTCCAAACATGTGGGTATACTTTAAGACTTGCAAATGTGTAGAAAGGGATACGCCGATCTTACCACGCGGTTGACTATTTGTCATTTTATAATAACAATTCAAAGTAGTTCAATTAGTTACGAGATGTTTGTTCATAGGAAAACTGAAAGGAAAATAGCAACTATTGGGCTGGTATAGACGACGACAAGTAGAAATAAATCCTTCATTGTGAATACTTTATAAAAATTTGCCAAGCAGTCATTCTAAATTACACCATTATCAAATATAACTGCATCCGATAGTGAATGAATTGAATAATGTATATTTAATAATACAGTCAAGAAATGGATTTTGAAAATGCTTTTTGTACTGGGATAAGTTTGTAAAACTAATTTGCATTTAAATACTATTTAGGTGGAGTTTTGTTCCAATGACCAAATTATCCCAATTTTTGTAATTTTAAAAATTGTATTCCATAAATTAAAGCAACGCATTTATCCCTAAATTTTGAAATCTGTTTTTGGCCAGGATCAAGATATTGCAATCCTTATTTTAAACATTCGACAAATTCCATTTTAAAATCCAGCACAATTCCCAACAAAACGACACTATTTAGCAGATTATTTGTAATTACTTGGTAGAAGACGTGAAAGTGCAAGACTGCACATGTTTCATGGGCGTTACAAGTCCTCTTCATCAGGTCTGAAAGTGATTAAGAGTAAAAATATCAAATATAACTGCTTACAACATTAAGAACGTTTACTTACCTACAGGAGGCAGAAGACAAGCAGATTCGCAAGGTGTCCCGATCCTGAAAATGGTCAGAGTATAATTCAAAATAACATACTGCAATCCAATTTAAGGACCACGAAACCTCCAAACAAACTGGAATAGCCATCCGAAGTCCGATAATTATCATGTCAAGAATTGTTCCGACATGAATTAAGGGATCATGTCGCAACAATTCCGACATGCCAACGATCCACAAGGAAAAATTGGCAGATGTCAACACGGTCAAAGACAAGGTAGCGGGAATATGTCAAGCAAGTCTGTCAGTCGTGACGAAAGTGTCGATAACTGTCAAAGACAAGATGATGCTAAGTGAAACGTCTCACCAATGATGTCTCAGAAAAAGTGCGAATTCCTGAAAACCGTTAATGCAAGTCTGGAACAAGATAAAGAAGCTACCCTGAACTGAATAAAAATGGCACAAATATGGATGCAGATGGTAGTTTGTGCAAAATTATATTGCTTGACGCAAACTACCGTTATATTAATATTTTTTACAATTCCTCTACATTGCGCTTAGCCTTTACAAAGAATATTTCAAGGCAGTCATTAAGATACGTTCTACTCGAAAAAGATTTTACTTTTCAATAAAGAAAAATCATAAAATTGCCTAGGAAAACTTACAACTAATGCACATTGCTTCTATCCCCACGAAGGTTCCACAGCTTTTAAACAGTTTAAATCTTGCATTCATTCTTGGTACTTGAGAGTAGACTCAACTGTCATTTGCAATTTATTCTCGCATGCAAGAATAGATTCTAACTTTATAGGGCTATTGAAAAGTAGCTTGTTTTGAATTTCTGCGCAGATTTTAAGCGGAACACTTTGAATTTATTTTGGGTTTTATTTTGTATTTATGCTACAAATCTAGTGTTTCCCTTCCAAGATAAATATGCGTCGACTATAAAATACTGTAGATGCATACCTAAAAAATATGGGTGCCTCTTAGAATGTGAAGAAAATTAACTGGATGTGGTTCAACCACTTCCTTATACTAAAATCTATTTAGTAGCTTTTCCCAAATTTTGTAAGAATTTTTGAAAAATCCATCACAGATCTAATCGATTACAATTGACGGTTATACTTCACTATAAAGGTCTAAAAATCTTTCAATTGATGTTTAACTTATGTTAATGTAAAGTATGACATTTGATATAAAGCAACATATCCCTACAATTTGTAATATTTTGATCCTGGCCAAAAAAGATCCCAATCCTTATTTCAAACATTCAGCAAATTCAATTTAAAAATCTAGCACAAATCCCAACAAAACACCATTTCGCAGATTTGTAATTACTTGGTAGACTACATGAAAATTGGGAGGATACACATATTTGATGGGCGTTACAAGTTCTCTTCATCAGGCCTGAAGGAGCTATTAATAGTAAAAATATCAAATTCAGCTGCTTACAGCAGAAAAACGCTACCTACAAGAGGCAGAAGACAAGCACATTGGCAAAACGTCCCGATCCTCAAAATGGGTTTGGTATGATGCAAAAATACAAACCATGAGTCATTTTTAAGGACCGCGAAACCTACAAACAGGAACGTTTATCCACATTTTAAAAAGAGTGCTTTTCAGCTTTCACGGGATTAGGGCTAGTGGTTAAAGTACGTTGTGGCCCCTCGGATCATCTGGGTTATTTTATTATTCGAAAGGAATTATATTAATAAAGTTGAAGTCAATAGCATGGAGTTTACCACCACGACATTTCAGATTTTAAGAAATAAAAATAACATCAGTTCGAAACATTTGCGGATTAGATCCTACGACAGAATTGAGATTCGAACCAGATTGTTTAAAAATTATCGATGAATACTGAAAGCCTATTTTAAACGTATTAGAATGTTCGGAAGACTAAAATTTTGAATGAAATTTTAAAAATCAGAACTTTCAATGTTCCGTAAATAATTTTTATTTAATAACGATTGTATATTGCACTTATCGAACACATTCAAAAATCATTGAGAAACTAGTTTACTTTCATATGCAATAAATTTGTTATTCTCCTAGATCTAGTTAGTTCTATTCACGAGAGAAGTTACTTGTGCAATAGTTCTGTATTTTGACGCCAACGGTCATTCATATGCAAAAGATTCTCTCCATTCGACGATATATTGCGAACTTTGAGACTAATTTAGAGAATCATAGCCTATACTTTCGCCGACCTTTTCCCGTTGGAGACTAAGCCCGTCAGCTGATATCGGAAGAAACATCTCGCCACTTATGCCTGCACAGAATGTGCAGATTCCTGGAATTCTAGTATGCGCGTCTGAAGCAAGCTGGAGAATTAAAACAACCGAACCAGACTACAAATTAATGTAAGGTTTCATTTGCGTTAATACAATTTGCTATGCCAATATATTTTTTCTTTGCATTGTATTCGATAACTATCCAAGGTTGCAGAAAAGAAAAAAATACAAAATCCCATGTAGGTAGAACAAGTTTCCTTGTGCAGTTGTATATGATCATCGGATTAATATACAACGTTTCTGTCCTCATAAGCTCAACAATCGGTCTTAAATTCTCATTTATCTGCTTCTGTCAAGGAATTGGCAAGGTCCTATTCTCAAACAGCAGTTCTATTCATTGAGACTTAGTTTATCAATGTTTCAATAAAAATCCAATTTTAGTATTTGTGTCCAATATATTAAATAGAACACTCCTGAAATGTTATTTGTCATGTCATTTTCGTATTAGTTATGCATTGGACAAATTTGTAGATTTGCAAGATCAATATATTCAATTTATCATTTTAATGCTGCAGCTTTTGAAATGAAGTTTTTCGGAATGAGTGTACTTGGCAGAATTTATAGGGAAACATGTTTAAAAACCACTGTTCTATACATTTAAAGCTGGCTTTGTGGCACGACTACGTATTAATCAGTATCGCAGAATTGAGGTGTAAAACAAAGTTTTTCTGCCAATGCAAAAATCCGATGCAAGCACGAAATATAGGTCTACCGAATACGATCGCTGCATACAGAATGACACTTCACAAATTTAAAGAAATTTATATAATAACCAACTCTACGTAGCATTACACCGAATAGTATATACTATACCTAATGTGCATAAGGTTGCTCATTTCCAAAATTCAAATGGTAACGCCCATTTCTTATGTCAAACGATTTCTCATGTCAGTGCAGAAGATAGTTTACATACCTACAAGCAGGAGATAAGCAGAGGTGCAAGGACCGACAGTCAAGACTGTTGTAATGATATTAAAATCGAGCAGATTCAAGGACCAGAAACTCCAAATAAAGCTGAACCCTCCACTAAAAGAGCATAGATATTTGACGTGCTCAAGATTGGTCCGATATGGATTTAAGAGACAATTTCGCAACAACTTGAGCATGCCAACTAACCCCAAGCAATACTTTGTAGATTAAGTTGAAAACGCCCTTTTTTTCAAAGGCCGTTAAATGTATCAAAAGAAACATCAGACCATTTGCGTCTTCACAGAAAGTGCCAATTCCTGTAAACATGGAATGCGTGCTTGGAGAGTAACAAAATTGAATAGAACCAGACTGTACAAAAATGTAGATTGTAATTTGAGTCTTATAAAAATTAGTATAACATAAATTGTATTAATTTCACTATATTGTATTTGAAAATAACTGTCCAAGGATGAAGCAACAATAATGAAAATCCGACCTAGGTAGAACAGGAGTTTCCCTAGGCAGTTGTACATGATCATCAGGCTAATATACACTGCCACTGCCCTCAAACTCGCATCCAATAAATAGTTTAAGTCGTAAATTTTCATATGTCTGCTATCAAGGAATTGTAAAGATCTTATTCTCAGAAGCAACAGTTCTATTCATTGAGACTCTTCGTTTATCAATGTTTCGATAAAAATAGAGTTCTTGTATCCAATATATTAAATATAATACTCCTGCAGTTATTTGTCACATCATTTTCATATTAGTTATACATTTAACAAATTTGTAGATTTGAAAGATAATTTTGCAAGACTTTTAATGCTTCAGCTTTTGAAATAAAGTCTTTCAGATTGCGAGTGTACTTCGCTGAATTTTGGAAAATTCATCTGGCGAAACATTTGAAAGGCATTGTTCTATAAATTTAAAACTGGCTTCATAGTACGACTACGCATCAGTTTTTCAGAATTGGGTTAAAAGCAAGTTTTTTTGCCATGCGTGCACAGTTTCACGATTTCTAAAAGAATTGTTCATCCATGAGTAATAAACGGGTAACTAGTAGGAACCATTTAATGTTTCGACATTTTTTCGAAATATAGTAAATTTAGCAAAAGGAAAGAAATAGCAAGTTGAACCAAAGGCTGCAAGTCCGAGATGCATTAAAGCCTTAGCAAGTTGCATTTCTTGCTACAAAGTTATTGTGATGGGAAGGTGGCAAAATTTTAAGCTTCTATATATCAATTTAAATTTGGAAAAAAGTACAGAATATTTAAATTTTTGTGCGGATAATATGGTTCCAATACGAAAATGAGAATATCCCACGTGATTTGTGTACAAACTAAATGTTTCTTTTAAACAATTAGATCTAGGGTGACCAAATGCACTTCGGAAATTATACGTTGTGACCCAGACCGTCCGACCTACCGGAAAGGCGTAAGGTAACAGTTTGGACGACCGAGAAGAGCCACCCACTTTAGACCGGAACCCAGTGGGGGAGACGGACTGTACCCTCCTTCCCCTACCACCAACCTCTGAAGGACTTGCGGACCCACATGTTTAACGTGACCGTACTCCGCGTGAACACTGCGGCAGTTTTGGCAGCGGATGGAATCAAACCCGGGCCTACCGAGTGCAATTCCTGCGCGCTAAGCATTGGGCTACCGCGTCCCTCGGAAATTATAAGTTTTAATGTTCAATAAATCGCGCAATATAATTTCAGTGACATTTTTGCAACGCATAAAGCTTCAATTTTTGGAATTTTAAAACAAATTATGATCTGAAGGATATTTCTGCTCTTCAGCTTTTCCTGGATCATTAATATTTTATGTCTTTTGCATTAACGTTTTGTACGCTTAACCTTTAAAAATAATTTTCGTATGGTTAAATATAGGACAACTCCAGGCTTTAAAACTTAAGGCCAAAAGTTTTTTTTACAATAAGCAATCTAGGCTATTACGATGGACAAGCTATTATCAGGGGCCGCCGCATTTTCTTTACTCCAGAAATATTTGGCGCATTTTTTTTAAATATCAATCCTTAATAGCAGTTTTTGGACCAGAGTAATAAATTTAATTTCCTTCTGTACACAAAAGCAGAAAGAAAATAGTTTTAGACTTGAAAACAAGTTGAGCTTTAAACTTACATTTTCAGAAATTTACCCTAGTCCTAACAAAACACAATTTACGGAATTCTTTAACTTTGTAGAAGTCTTTGACTCTTAATTTTTTTTTTCTACAATTGTTTCATGGACACCGAGCCTTCACCAGATCTAAGGAAGCAGTGTATTATTCGAAAGATCAAATACATCTTACAGATGAGAATATAGGTGTGGAACATTTAAATACAAGTTTTGTTTTAGTCTGTAGCAAACCCAAGGTTTGTTTATATAGTATACGTTGGAAGTAAATACTCGTGCTACACAGGTTTTTATATGTTCCAGATTTAATATATTGTAAACTGAATTGTTAATATAATTTGAGTAATTTAAAATGTATTTCTGTAGACCCTTGAGGTAAAAATGCAACCAACTGCTTGTAACAAAATTTTCCATCTAGTTAGAGGGTGACGCGACACATTGCGACGAGGCGATTGAGATTCTTGATTGGTGCCGCTGAAGAGATTTTATGGACTTTGTCATGTGGGGATGGGCTTTGACGCCAGATCAGACATTTATCAGGTGTCCTGGGATTGCTTTCGTAACCGCGAATCTTTTCCTTATACCTTCGGGTGAGTCTGAAATTATTCCCCATTACCAACAGACTGAAGACAAGCATTTTCCACGATGATTCAGATTCCTGCGATGTGCTGTAAAAATGCAAATTGCGAACCAATTTGATTGGCCAGAGCACCACCAAACAAAACCTCGCCATCAAAAGATAATATGGACATTTGACATGTCAAATTCTTGAAATATGGATTCAAGACATCAGTTCACAACTTTAACATGCCAACCAATATCATGCAAAACATGCGCAGAGGTTGATAACACGCTCCTCTATGAAAGACAAAGGCCATGAAATGATGCACGTTAAGACATTTCAAGGCCAATGTTTTCCACAGAAAAGTGCAAATTTCTTAAAACAATTTATGCAGGTGTCGAGAAGCAACAGATTTTTATCTGACGAGGGTTCACAATGTCCTTAAAAGAGTTCTCCCAATTTTCATTAGTTTGCTTTCAAGCAAGTAAAGAAATCTTATTCTCTAAAGCTGCAGCTATTCATAATTGGGAAAATTGATAAGCAATATATAAAGCTATGAAAATTGTTTCATATTGAAGTTAGTTTAGTATACAAGATCTTTAGTAGAACACCAAATTAAAATGGTTATGGTACTTTCATATTAATCCATGCATTTATTACAATAGTAGTTTCATTTTCATATGTCAAGCACGAAGGATATATTTTCAAGCAGAAATGTTATTCATTCTGGTGTATATATAATATGTTTCTTTAATACAAAGCATACAAAAGGAATTAAGATAGTTCAGAAATTTAGTTTATCTAACTTAACATCGTAGTATAAGAATATGAATGACAATGCAATATACTTTTAATTTATTGCGCAAATGCAGCTAATAAAATGTTTTCAATAAATATATATAATTTTATTTTCCTATAAATTCAGTTTGATAATTTGTGTACAAGATTTTAAAAAGTTCACAAATAATTTCTGGCATCGAACTTCAATTTTGTGTGTATTTATGCATAGAAGCTTCAAATCTAGTTCTGCAAGATAACTATTTTTAAACTACAACTTTGAAAATAAATTTACCAAAAGGCTCCCCGCAATATTTTCCGATGCAAATTTAATGTTTAAAAAAAACTAACTTTCTAATATGAAAATATTACGCAATGGTCATTCCAGAAATTTGAGGTCTAGTTTAATGGCTCCTTCAATCTGCTACTATTCTTTGGGGAAGCAGATTTTCAAGTTGCTACAAAAACCAAAAATGGTAACAGTTGGTCGCGCTTTACACGACCGCTAAACCTTCCAGTATAAATTAGAAAGTAGGATCGAAGTCCCAGACGTTATTTTACAATTTCGGGATTAAGAATTACATTTTAGTCAATGTAAATGAAGACATTTTACTAGCTCAGTGTTCACGCGGAGTACGATCACGTCAAACATGTGGATCCGCAAGCCCTTCCGAGAGGGTGGTAGGGTAAGGAGGGTACGGTCCCCGTGGATGCCTCCCCCACTGGGTTCAGTACTAAATTGGGTGGTTCTTCTCAGCCGTCCAAACTGTTCCCTTGCACCTTTCTGGTAGGTCGGACGGTCTGGGTCTGAACAACACTTGCGTGTTGATTAGTCTATAAATACAACTCATTTAAACGAAAATATCAAGTTTATATTTCTGTACCATTACTCCAATTATTAGTTCTCATTTCCAAAAATTCAAATGGCAACACTCGTGTCTCAAGATTTTTCACGACAATGATAATTTGTGTGCAACTCAGACCCTAATTGCCGGAGATGTACGCACGTGAAACTGGTCTTGGTACGTCGCCATATTGAAAGTATTAAAATTAAATTCTCTGCAGTTCTGTTCCATTTCGTGGTAATGGCACATTTAACAAAATCTTTTCAAGAAGACATGTGGGAGGCCAGAGCCTGTAAATTTTAGCACTGGAAAAACGATTGGAACCATTAATTTAAATATTAAACGACATTTACTAAAGCTATAAAATTTAGCGCCCTCTGAGCCACTAATTTTCCACAAAGTTGTGTGAAAACCATTTTTCATTTAATTGAAACCATACAAAAAAATTTCAATTTTTACCAATTATAGGATTTCTAATTGCATCCGTCTTGTTTCTTTGACTATTTGCTTATAATTCCCTAGCAAACAGATGAGCATCCCATTAAATGACAATATTTATTTCTTTTATTCAGTGCTTTACGCAATTTGTTGTAATCTTTTATAAAATTGGCACTTAAAATACTCTCCAATATATACAGCGGTGGTTAATTCCATTTAATTTAATAACTTGCTATAAATATATACTAACTACTCAAGACAAGGTAGCAGTCTATTTTTCGCCGTAGCGCAAACAAGCCAAGTTATGGACAAGGACGGTATCCTGCCAATGAAATTCCCAACGTCGCCTTTAACATTTTATAAAATCTCTTGCGTTTAACCATTGTTCATAAAAAGTTCTTCGCATGCATAGTTATGCCTTCTAAATACAATTAGAGGCAATTGAAAAATTAATTCCACTTTCTTTGAGATGGCTCAAATATTTTGTGCAATTAACTATGAAAAGTTAAGTTATGCAAATTTAGTCTACCTACGTATAAAAGAGCATTTTTGCATTTAAGAAAACGTGCATTAGATTAATTTTCCATTTTCACCATTTACTGCTTAAGATTTTTGAATGAAATTCGAATTTTATATACAAAGCTTATACAATATAAAGTTACACCGACATAACACGCATGGATCGAAGCCGAATAGACTATCAAATATGGCATTGCATTTTAAAAATTCGATGTGAGCAGCACATAACTAATGAAATTAATATACTACGGCATACTGTTTTTAATGGTGAATTGTACATATGGCGCTTTTCCAGTTGACAACATGTAAAACTAATTCGAAGTATCCAATTGACTTATACTGCATGCAACTCTAAATTGACAATCATTTCCGCAATAAGAACCTAGTGCCTATATAAAAATATTTTACTTCATTGAGTCATTTTTGTAACATCTCCAAATCATTTTGGCGATATTTCTTCAGACAATCGTTACATACAAATTAAGACTGGTTTTCTTATATATAAATAACTATTGGCGAAGTCTTGAAAGCCAACATACAAAACTATTACACAAACTATCTACTTTCGTGAATGGAACGAACTAGATCCACGAGAATGATTCTAACAAATCTATCGCGTGCAATCACATGAAATGCGTTCAGTTTTTAAAGATTTGACAAATTTATTTTAAAAGTACAACATCTCCAGAACGGTTCATGCTAGTGTTCTAAAATTTATGTCAATTGATAATTTGTATCTAGCTTTTCAATGGAAGCAGTCTTCAATAAAGTTACGAAATCCCAAATTTCCGAATAAAGTTTTCAAAATCTTATTCGGAAACTTGGGAGTGTTCTGAACATTTGAGTTTAAAATAAAGACTTCCAGTATTCGCAGATTGCAAATTTTGTACCAAATTTCATTAGAGATTCTCCAATCGTTCGTGATATAGTCTCCAGACTCATGGATACATACGCGTATCACTTTATATATAGTTCCGGGATGCTTAAAACGTGCTCTCCCGTCAAAAGTTCTAGTTTTGGACCCCATCATAATACTTTCCCTATACACTATAGTAGGAAGCAAGATTAAAAATTAGATGATAAATAACCCAAACAAAATGTATACGACAAAGGGATGAATATTGAACAGTCTGTAGCTGGAAATCCAAGAGTTGTACGACTAAGAAATTTGGTTCATGCGTACACCTATTCAGGTCCTGAAGTACCCAAGGATTATTTTTTATTAATTTCTAATTTATTTCATGTTTCAGCCAGATTTATAATGATTTAGGACTTTTATACAAATGCGATCATTGCCGACCTATTTTTGCAGGTTTCATTTCGACATCATAGGAAACATTAAGAATGTTCTTTCCAGCAATATTTGAACCGAATCGGGCAAATTCCTTCATATTTATTTTTAGAAAGCTTAGAAATTTGCATTTTTTACGCGATCCGATATACTTGGGTTACAGTAGAAGAGATTAATCGGCGACAATATTTAATCGCCAGTCTGAGAGTTTGATAAATTTCTTCATTATCTACGATTTTGCATAATTCCCAAATGAAGTTTGCAAATTTGATAAATATGCAAGAATTTCTCGCTTACCTGTGATTATGTTGATACCCAGACCGTCCGACCTACCAGAAAGGAGATTACGGGCGATTACGTACAATAGCCAAATGAATTTAATAAGCGATGAATATCGCTAATATATTACTTTTAAGAGACTATTGTATACTTTCCGAAGTGTAGTTCAAAAGTCATTCAAGACATTTGGCATACCTTATCCCAAACCGTTCGATCTCCCTCTGCAGACATTGGCGTCCATGGCCGCCAATGCCTGCAAAGGGGGGGGGGGAGTCTAACTGTTTGGGATAGGGCATGTCAAATATCAGTCTTTGAGAGGTTCTTCGTTTGGAATTAACGCTGTCCCACCCGTAAGCAAAAGATTAAGTTCCCACCTTCTGTTTCATCAAAGTAACTTATGGATTTAAACAAATTTTATTAAAATGAATTAAAAAGTTTGATAATAAACCTCAGTAAATCAGAACAGTCTAGAAATATACAGAATCTCTAGTTTAATTTCGTGTAAGGGCAACCTAGTATTCGAACAAATATGAACTGTATGTTATATTTTCAGCCATTTTGGACATAGATAGTACTAGACATATGGATACTATTAGAGTAGAATTTTGTTCTGGTCAAAGTGAGTCAGTATATAGTCTATATCGAAAGTCCAGACCGTCCGACTCGTCCTAGGACAGGAGTACCAATTTGGACGGCCGGAGTATATAGTCTATGAATTGTTAAATGGGTGACAAAGGAAGCATTTCTTAAAATAACCGATAAAATTTTATATTTCTAATCTCACGATTTCTGGATAAGGTTTTTGCCAGGAATCTCGGGATTACTCCATTTAAACATTGCAGAAATTGATTTAAAAATGTGATGTAGGCAGAACATCACTTTCCTGCAGACTAATTCACGTACGTTATCCATTTCTTCAATAATTCATTGAATTCAGTCTAATTGCACAAAATAGCACCCATAATTTTATACTGAATTTACACTTAATTAAATTTTAATGTAATTTTGTAACTTTGATTTCTCTACGCAACTTTTGAAAATAAGCAAAAATATCTCGAGAATGGTTAGTCCTAGAGTAAGAGTCGATCTTATTTTCATAGTCAAAAAGTTTACATAAAAGCATTTAATTTATTTGAGCAAACTTTCTTATTTTAGATTAAGATTTGGTCGGGCCATATAGCAAAGGTTCATTCTTTTTTCAGAATCATACCAAAATCTAATCAATACCAGGATAACCTACAAGGTACATGCCTACTGAATTTTATGAAATTCAGTCAATTAGTTTCAGTTAGAATGGATACACAGACGTTACTCTAAAGGAGTTACTATAAGGAGGCCGAGAACTAATTCAAACAATAGTTTTTTATACGCAACTGAAATTCTGATGTGAACTTTGAAAATATATAGTGCATTTACTACTCCGCAACAGCCGAAAGTTTTTTCAAAGTTTGTCGATCATAGTAGTTTCCCCTATAAAGGAGCGAGAAACTGTACAAACACAATTACTTTTGTTGCTCACCAAGAGTTTCTTCTATAGACTCGGAACTAGCGAAGACAAAGATTAGAATAGGGTCCCTGGTCATAAAGCTAAAACAAACAACAGCTATCTATCTCCTGCAGGACCATAGCCAGAGACGAAATTGAAGGGAGGTTGGAGGGAAATTTAAGAGGGGCTCAGCAGTCTTAATGCTTGCTTTTTGGAGAGGCCCTCCTTTAACATTTATAAAAGCAAACATCCGTAAAGGAAACAATGAGGAGGAAAAGTAAGGGAGAAAGAAAGAAAAATAATGCTAGTGTACCTCGAGAGTGCAAACCCGTATTTACAAAAGTGAAAACCAGAGGGGGGCAGAATTTAAAGTAAAATATTTAAAGTAAGAGCAGAATTTAAAGTGAAGCATGCCGGGGGGGCGAAAAAGTTTGAGAACCATTCTTCTACAGTGGTGCTAGAAGTTTAAGGACAAATTATAAATGCATAAAGTTTTCATACAAAGTTTTATGCAAAGTATAACCACCAGGCATTTTTCACCATGGGCAATCTACGCAAACGCAGATATCCCTTATTTATTAACGGACCCATTTCCTTTTACCTCATTACTACGCCTGCGAGTTTCATTCCTGTGCAGAAAAGGATGAAGAGAAAGGCCATCTTTTTCGACCCCATAGCACAAAGGGCGTTGGGCACACCCTGCTAAGCCCGATTAATCCAACTTGCATGAATGACATGCATTCGATCGTAGTTTCGTTGCAAGTATGGAGGATGATGGCGACCTTACCCATCCTCCAAAAGTTTCATATTGAAATCTATAAAGTCCTGTAGATTAGCATTTCTCGCCCATTTTTAACCCATGTCCCACTTGAAAATTTTATTTACCTCTGTACCAGTTCCTCTATACCTTAAACTCAGTTTAGGAAATAGCGTAGAATTAGATTGGAATGAAGAGACTTTGCTTTCGAATTTGACGATTTCATTGAAAAATCCAATACATTCGTCAAAAATAAAACACTGCTGTACTCCAGGCATGTAAGTTGTGTTTAAATGGTCTAGCACGAACCATATAAATCTAATGAATCCAAGATAGCTAATAATTTATTGCATGTTTGTTACCACAGCACAGAGTGTGAATAAGATTAGGAAACAAGATTGGATCATCAACCAATATTAACACTGCTGCATTTAAACTGCCTTTGGGTAAATATGGCAGAAAGTATGGTAGATTAATATTCTAAAAATAGCTAGTCAAGAGATTTTAAGAAATTGTCCTCCCGATTATGAAAATTGAATATAAAGCACGCTATTAAAACAACCCATTTAATACCACTTTCTTCTGAATCTGCTAGATTAAAAAATTCCCGTTCTTTGTATAATTATGCTTCGCCGTTACAGCTATGAATTTTCCTGGTCAATAATGACAGCAGTGTCAGTTGTATTTCAGATTCAAGTTATTCCTACAGTTGCAGAGATTATCTCCTAAATTGGCAAAATTTCAATCCTATTTTATCAGTTTTCGAAGTCTTTAAATTGCAACATTATCAAGAACAATACGGTCTGTAAACGTCTATTGATTACACAATTCATTCAGCAAGTCGGATACACTAGTAAAATATACAAACTTTTTAAATAGTTTAAGTTTGCATCAGATAAACTTAATATTTGAACTAATTTGAATGATACGACGTTTACAGCCATTTTTTGAAAATTTAAATGCCATACGGGTGGTGTCTTAATCTTTTAAATGTATCTCAAACAACATTTTTTAAAACCAAAAATATTTAATAAATTAAAAAAAATGATTTTGGCAATTTTAATCCAGAAATTCTGAATCCATTTCAAACAGTCAACAAATTGGATTTAAAATTTTAACAAAGTCGCACTGAACATCCTTGATGGATGCAGACATTAAAATTTACGTGTTCAATTGATTTCTGGGCATTATGTGCAATTATCAGTTCTGAAGCGGTATTAATTACTCTAAATATCGAACAGCAGAAAATTTTACTTACCAACTGGAAAGACTGAATGTACAAAGCCTACCCATCATGGCGGCTGTGATGTGTAAAAATGCAAATCGCAAACTCGTTTGAAGATAAAAACCGCCAAACAAACGAACTCCATCAGAAAACTATGGATACCCGACACGCCAAAGATGCCATGTTATAGATTTAAGCGATCATTTAACTGCGTCGTGCCAACAGACTACAAGCAAGACCTTATCAGTTATGCATTGAACAAATTTATAGATTTGCAAGATAAATTGAATATATTGATCAGCTGCAGCTTTTAAAATGATGTATTTCGGAATGAGCGTACTCTGTAGAATTTATAGGAAAATTGATTCGGTGAAACGAGTTCGAAAGCCATTGTTCTATAAATTTAAAACTGGCTTTGTGGCACGATTACTATCAATTATGTTTCGCAGAATTTGGGTAAAAGCAAGTCTTGCTGCCAATGTATATATAGGTCTACGAAATATAGATCTACCGAACAGTATCGCTGTACGAAACTTCAAATTATTTACATTATATTTAAATTTTCGAAAATTTATGTAACGGCCACTACCCTACGGTGCATATGGGGCATTACGCTGAATAATATGCACTATACATAATGGGCATAAGGATAAATCTTCATATTGAGTTGCTCACTTCCAAAAATTATAATGGCAACACCCATTCCTTAAGTCGGACTATTTCTCAAGTCTGCATACAATAGAGAGAAGTTTACATACCTACAGACAGGAGACAAGCAGAGGTGCAAGGCCCACCCGATAATCAAGACTGCTGTAACGATATTGGCGTTTTAATCTCTTTGCAATTTAAAGGACCAGAAACTCCCTTCAAATAAAGCTAAACTGTCTACCTGAAGACAGTACGGATATTTGACGTGTTAAAGACTATATGCATATGTTCCATTATCCATCCCCGAACAGTCTGTAACAGGCCACCTAACCACAAGCAAGACTTTGCAGATGAAGTGGAAACTACTTTTATTCATATACCATAAGGTGGATCGGATATTATTCCCCGTTACCAAAGGACTAAAGACAAGCATTTATTCAAAGCATCCCGGATTAGGATACCTGCGATATGCTGCAAAAATTCAAATCGCGAACCAATTTTGAGAACCAGAATACCTCAACAAAAACGCGCCATCTGACAAAATGGATATTTGACACGTCTTGAATTCATATCGCAAATTTAACAATTTCATAACTTGGACATGCCAGCCAATCTCGTGCAAAACTTGCAGAGGTCGATAACACGCCCCTCTAAAAGACAAAAGCCATGAAATGATATGCATTGAGACATCAAGGTCCATGTCTTCACATAAAAGTACAAATTTCGTAAAATTTATGCAAGTCTCAACCGATTTTTATCCGACGAGGATTCATAATGCCCTTGAAACAGTAGTCGCCCGATTTTTATAAGTTTGCTTTCAAGGAAGTAAAGAAATCTCATTTAAAGCTGCAGTTATTTTGGATTTATACATTGTCAATTTTCCTATGAAAATATTTCATATTGAAGTTCCTTTTGTATCCAAGATATTTAGTAGAACACTAAATTGAAATGGTTATGGTACCTTCATATCTATCCATGCATTTACTACAATAGTTCGATTTTCATGCGCTTTTACATCAAGCAAATATATTCTCAAGCAGCAATTCCATTCATTTCAACTTTATATATTTAATTTCCCTATAAATCCAATTTGATTTGTGTATACGATTTTAAATAGTTCACGTTAAATTTTAATTTCTGACTTTGAACTTCCATTTTGTATGCATCCTTGCATACAAGTTTCAAATTTAGTTCGGCAAGATAATTATTTTTAAACTGCAACTTTCAAAATAAATTAACCAAAAAGGTGGGTGGGTCCCCGCAGTATTTTTCGAAACAAATGTTTAAAAATAACTAAATTTTTAATTTTCGAATATGAAAATATCACATGGTCATTTCAGAAATTTGAAAATTAGTTTAATAGCACCTTCAATCCGCTACTCTTTACATAGCAGATTTTCATATTTAATACAAAAACTAAAAATAGCAACAGTTGATGTCGCTTTTTACGCAAGTATTAAACTTGCCAGCATTAATTCAAACCTAGGATCGCAGTCCCGGGCGTTATTTTACAATTTCCGGATTGAGCATTTCATTACTCCATGTAGAGGAAGCCATATTTTACACATTTAGGTGCAATTAGTCTATAATTGCAAGTCATTTAAACCAATTTTATTTTCATCGACATGGCTCAAATCTTTCGTGCAATTGACTATGAAAAGTTCAGGTTTTAGTAAAATACAGTCTACCTACGTATTCAAGAGCATTCCTTGCATTTAAGAAATAAGTGCAATTAGATTAATTTTCAATTTCACCATTTACTGTTAAATTAAGATTTTTGAATGAAATTCAAAATTAAAATTTTATATAAAAAGCTTATACAATATAAATAAAGTTAGACATAACACGCATGATCGAAGCCGAATCAACTATGGCACTGCATTTTAAAAATTCGATGTGGGCAGCACATAACTATATAATGAAATTTAAATACTATGGCATACAGTTTTTAATGATGAATTTTACATTTGGTGTGTTTCCAGTTAACATGTAAAACTAATTCGACGTCCCCAATTGACTTATATTTCATGCAACTCTAAATTAACAATCACTCCCGCAATAATAGTCCCTATATAAAAATATTTTACTTCATTTGGTGTCATTTTTGCAATATTTATCCAAATCATTTTGGGTTTATTTCCTCAAATAAATCGCCAAGCGGCAGACAGACAAATGAAAACATATGTTCTTGTATATAAATAACTATTGGCGAAGTCTTTAACAGCAACATGCAAAACTATTACACAAAGTATCTTCTTTCATGAATGGCACGAACACTAACTAGATACACGAGAATGATTCTAATAAATCTATCGCATACGATCAGACAAAATTAGTGAAATATGTTCAATTTTTTGCAGTTTTATAAATTTTAAAAAGATTAAACATCTCCAGAACGGTTCATGTGAGCGTTCTAAAACTTATGTCCATCGTTTTCAATGAAAAATTTCATGCAAAATTATTTAAGCAACTTTAATGAAGATCGATAAGTTTCAAAATTTTATTCGGAAATTTGGGCTTGTTCCGGACATTTGCGCAAGATTAGTATTCACAAGTTAAAATTATTTTTACAAAATTTCATTCGAAACTGTTTGAGATGGTATCTATAGACTCGTGGATATAGACGCGCATTGCCTCAAAACGCTCAATTAGTGTTCAGATATGCTTAAAACGTGCTCCTCCGCTAAAAACCGATTTTTGACACCGGGAAGTAAAAATTTAAGATTAAAAATTGGATGTTTAATAACCCAAATAAAATGTATACAACATAAAGATGACTAAGTCTATAGCGGACAATTCCAGAGTCGTACGACAAAGATTTGTGGTTCATGGGGAATTCGGGACACTAATAGATGAACCCAAGCGTTATCTTTGTTAATTTCCAATTAGTTTGCCATTTTGTGTTTCAACCTGATTTAGGACTATTTTTATATAAATGCGTTCCTTTGCGACCTAATATTGGAGTTTTCATCAGACACCATAGGAAACATCGAACGTTCTTTCCAGCAGTGTTTGAACCGAATCTGAACATTTCCTTCATAATTATATTTTAGAAAGCTTAGTATTTTGCATTTTTTTACTCTATCAGCTGTATAAACTTCTGTTGCAGTAGAAATATGTTAATCGGCGATTATGTATAATCACCAATCTTTGGGACTGATAAATTTCGCTAAATTTCTCTATTATCGGCGATTTCATAGAATTTCCAAATGAAGTTCGTAAATTTGATAAATATGCCTGAATTTCTCACTTACCGGCAATTACGTATATCCAAATGAATTTGATGAATATTGCTGAATGTTAATTTTAAAGAGACTGTTGCATACTTTCCAAAGTGTAGTTCAAAAATTTGATAAAAATTAAGTTCCCACCTTTTGTTTCATCAAAGTAACTTATGGATTTAAACAAATTTTATTAAAATGAATTAAAGATTTAATAAATCGCAAAAAAATCAGACGGAACAGCCTGAAAGATATAATATACAGAATCTTTATTTTGATTTCATGTGCAGGTAACCTAGCATGCGAACTAATATGAACTGTATGGTATATTTTCAGCCATTTTGGAAATCTATACAACTCTGGAGGAGTCTCGTTCAGATAAATGGATGACATTGCACCAACATACTCCAACAGTTAATTTTGAAAAGCTTCCTTAGTCTGCTACGTTAACCGAAATCTTTGCCTTTCTAATCACGATTTCTGGATGAGGTTTTTGGTAAGAATACGGGAATTACCAACCCATTTAAACATTTCACAAATTTGGTTTAAAACCCGATGTGGGCAGTACATGACTTTCCCCGCAGACTTATTCACGTTCTCCATTTTAACAATTCATTGAATTAAACAAAATAAAACCTATAATTATTTTAAATTACCGAATTTCCAAATAAAAACTAAAATTGAATTAAGTAAAGGTGGAATAGCGAAAATCTAAAATCTCATGAATAGCTAGTCCTAGAGTAATGGAGTTTATCTTTTCATAGTCAAAAATTGCATATAAAACTTTTTACATATAAAACAGAAGCATTTAATTCATATATTTGAGCATACGTAGTCTTATTTTAGAATTTGACGAAATTTTCTAGGCATTTCGCAAAAAAGATTTTTTTCCGAATCTTGCAAAATATATTCAGCACCAATGTAACCTACAAGGAACTTTCCTACTAAATTTTGTGAAATTTGGTCAGTTAATTAGAAATTAGAGTGGATACATACATTGCACGTTACAGACAGACGCCACTCTAAGCAGTTTGTGTTCTAGGTCGCTGAACGTGTAGATTCGTCGAAAGCTCGAGTTGGATTTTCGGTATGATTTAAATACTTTCCCTCTATATTATCTATTGCAGGAAAAGTAAAAATCTAGCAAATTCCCAACAAAACGGTACATTTTTAAATTTTTTTTGCACTTTATAACAGAGCCAAACATAAGGACGTTTGGAGACTACAATTGTTTCATAAGGGTTATGAGCTCTCATTTTCTGGTCGGAAGTAGCGTGTATTAATCGAAATATCAACTACAACTGTCCACAACAGAAGTTTACGACATATGACAACATGGGAATTAAGAACGTGCGCATTTTGCTCTTAAGATGTACCGAAAATGTCAGATTCTCATCCAACTCGAACGACGTCACTAAATTTCCTTGGAAGTCACTGGATCCTATGCACATGGCACAATTTAAGGTCTACACATGTTTACGCCTGTATATTGCCACTTCAAAATTACCAAATTATTTTAACCGTAATAATGAGTGGTTTGGCAATACCTCTCAAAGATTACTCTGGATCGTTTGATCACCAATGACAGATCTTAATTCAATTTTATCATGACAACTTCATTGGTTGCCGGACTAAGGGCTCAATCTTTAATATAAGAACCCGACGAAATGTTTCAAACACAATTACGTTTGTTGTCCATTATAAGAGTTCCCTCTATCGACACAGAACCACGGATGACAAAGCTCGGAATAGGGTCCCTGCTCATAAAGCTAAAAACATCCAACACTAACTAGGCATTTCCTACAGGGCCGTAGCCAGAGACTAAATTAAAGAGGGTTGGAGGAAAATTTAATGGCTGGAGAAGCTCGCTAATAAACAAAATTACAAACATTTATAAACCAATAGTTATACATTTCAATTCATATAGCTACTATACATGAATATAATATATTACAATGCATTTTAATGCAAACATTAACTAGTAATAAAGTCATTAATTTATAGAAACATTCTGAAACTTAAGTAGGTAAGAGTTAATAAGCATTAACTTGTATTATCAGTTGATTGACTAACAGTGAAACCCACAATACAAAAGTATCCTAAATACTATTGTCATAATTTTAAAATTAAATATGCAACCATATTGATTATAATCAAACACAGCTAAATCAAAAATCCTTAAAACAAAGTTATAAAAAAAATTAAGAATTTGAATATTTTATTCAAAATTTTGCATCTCTACTAAAAATTTAATATTTTTTATAAGGGACCGAATACACCCCTTGGGAGCTGAACCTCTTTATAGAGAACTATACAAGAACTTTTTATACGGGCCATATGCAAAGAAAGTTACGTTCGGCAAATTGTTCCTTATTCTTTCAAGATCCTTAAAACCGGTTTTCTAACCTACAATATTGGCCGTAAAAGTGCCTTGTAGGACTAATCAAAAGAGACTGCGAAAATAGATTTCAGGGATCTTAAGGAAATTTAATTTGGAAAAAATTTCCATTCGAAAACATTGAATTGTACTTTAAAATAGAGGAACTCCATGATTCATCATAGATTGAAGGGGAATATCGCATTTCGATTGAGAAAAGATAAATACAACTTACGACGATAGTACAGGGTACCTAGTAAAATGTTTATATTTTGGTTGAAATTTCCTTTTATTTTAATTATACAATTTCGATACATTAATAGAATGCAGTTTATTTTGCCCGAAACTGTTGGATGCAAGATTTGCAGTCACTCAACCGCATGGGTAGGAGAGGTGCAAGAGACATGTGCATACTGGCGTAAGGCAATGCATAGAGGTCGCAGATTACAATTTAAATTTTACACCGACTACAACGAGTTTACGATACCATTCAAAGGGTGTATATATAATCTTAAGAAAAATTAAACCTGTATAGATATATTTAGTATTTATATGACAATTCTATTCGTATCATGTCTGCAACCCAACTGAACAATGGCAAAGTTATATACAATACTCTCTGGGTAAGGATCTATAAGCACGTCACTCCAAGTTCTTGCTAATTTACGAAATTTGAAGTTTAGAACTTGCCCAGATTTCGCAAAATTCCTCGCACCAGTCAACGAATGTGTTGTTGAGACCCAGACCGTCCGACCTACCAGAAAGGTGTAAGGCAGTCGTGCACAACCCGCGGGCCGCATGCGGCCCTCGGCCTAATCGTGTGCGGCCCGCCGCCACCCTCAGCTTGGCGAACACAAAAAAAATTCCTAAACTTTCGCAGCAAAAAAAAAAAAAAAAAAAATCTGCATTATAACATTTTACAAAAAAACATTTTATGTCAAATTTTCTTTAAGACTAGCAGAAAATCTGCAAAATGAGTTCAGTCGTCGATTTCAAGATATCAGAAAATTTGAGAAATCTTTGGAAGTGTTTGCAATACCATTCGCTACAAATATTGAAACAGCGCCCGTTAATTTTCAAATGGAGCTTATCGAAATTCAGAGTAACTCCGAAATGAAAGCTAAATTTTCCGAAGTTTCTTTGCTAGCATTTTACAGAAATTACTTGTCTTGTGAAATGGAAAAATTGAAAATTCACGTTCAAAAGTCGATAACATTATTCGGGAGCACCTGTGAACAATCATTTTCATTAATGAGAAAAGTGAAATCAAGAGGTCGTTCTCGTCTAACTGATGAGCACTTGGCTGGAAACTTACGGATCGCTGTATCCAACATTGAACCAGACATTGAAAGAATAATGAAAACCGAACAATGTCAAATTTCCCACTAGCTCTATAAAAAATAAAAGGATTTTAGCGATGTCTGTGCGTTTTTGAAGTGAGTTGTTTTGTTCATTTCTATATTTGTTTTTAATTTCAACTTTCAATTTTTTGTTTCGGTATTTACTAAAAATATAATGCTGGGTGGTGCCCCCCCCCCCCCCCTCCTTGCGGCCCGCCGTTGCTTAGTCCATATGAAATTGGCCCGCAGGTGCTGAAAGGTTGTGCACCCCTGGTGTAAGGTAACAGTTTGGACGGCCGGGAAGTGCCACCCAATTTAGACCGGAACCCAGTGGGGGAGGCATCCACAGGGACCGTACCCTCCTTCCCCTACCACCAACCTCTCGGAAGGACTTACGGACCCACATGTTTAACGTGATCGTACTCCGCGTGAACACTGCGGCAGTTTTGGCAGTGGCTGGAATCGAACCCGGGCTTACCGAGTGCAACTCCAGCGCGCTACCCAATGGGCTACCGCGCCCCAGTCAACGAGTGTGTGGCCAAGGTCAAGCGACCCAGACGTTTAAAGTATAACAATGTTTTCCTGTTGATTTACTCTATGCCGCGCCACAAGTTTCATATCAAAAAGCAAAATTAAAAATATTTCTAATATTTTTGTAATATGAATGCATTTCTTTTGGATAAATATTTTCAAAAATCTAAAATTTGAGTTTCTAAACTCTTGTTTTTTTAACATTTATGCTTTACAAAAAGAAAACTGCGGTAAGGAGTCCCAAGAATTAAACGAGCTAAAGGTTATGCACCATTTTCTCCTATAATTTAACATTGTAAAATTTAAAGCAGCTGGAGGGGGGGGGGGGGTAACCTTAAATAAAGTTTTAGACTGCACAATTCGAGAACACCTTTTAATGGATTTACATGTATGAAACATATTGCACCACTTACGTCATTGAATCCAAAGAGAACTGGACATCAAGTTGTTTCTTCATAAGAGTCTTCTCGTTTTCATCCAGAGGAAACATCTTGTCCGTGAAAGTCAGAGCCACAATGGCACGAGATGTCGAAGTGGACGAGCTCCATCCGAAATCCAACTGCCTCGTGTTAATCAAGTACGCAGCAGCTTTAGAGACTGCCTCTCTGATACGAGGGCTGTAGAATTCAGGTTGAGAAGTTAAGTCACCATTTCTGGGAATTACCTCTGAAATATTCAAAAGAAGGAATTTTAGTTTCATTAAACTATACAAAGAGAACCTTAATATAATTTTCCATTTTAAGCTTCCCAAACCCGTGGCATCTTTTATATAGGGTTCCTAAGAAAGCACTAATAACTTTCTAAGAAAAGGGTCATGTGTGTACACGCAAGATTCATCGACTATAAAATAACCATGCCCGGTCGAATAAGAGCGAATGCAGCGCCCTGTTATCCCAACTTTTTAACTTCTCCACAAAAAGTGATATGGAAGAAATTTGCCAAGAATAGTCACTAGGAACATATGAAGCGCGTAAATGGAGGCAATACATACCAGTCAAGATATCATAAGCATCACACAAACACTGCGACACTCACAATGTTTGTCAAATAACGAAGTCATTTTCTAATTTAGGTTCGCATGGTTGCTGACGAAAGGCATTTTGAACAGACTATACATTTCTGTACATACAAGCGTTAATTTCGACATTCCTGAATAGAACCATGCGTCAATTATCCGGTTGTCAAATCTGCAACAGTTTCGTTGTCGATGGCTACTCAAACTGTGCTCCACAATCTATATAATAAAAGGCAATGTCTGTGTGTGTGTGTGTGTCTGTCTGTCTTATACACTATACGTTTCGCGACCGCGCGTCGGAGAGCTACGAAATTTGGCAATCAGAGACCTGGGGGGGGGGGAGGGAAGGGGACACGTGAAAACCGATTTTCAAAATTCTAATTATTTTTTTATTTATTTAATGTTTTATGCGATTTCGACCTTTTTTGCCCTTTTTTCTCCACGATCCAGACGTCGTAGAAAAAAACAACTCACACCATCGGAAAGAGCAGACAATTGCGAGTAAAAATATATCAATTTCAAATCTCCATTTCGATTTCTAATATTTTTTAAAGATTTTAAAACAAAAGTCACTTTTGGCTCAAAAAAACGATTTTTGGTTTTTAAATTCTCGCATAGTAAAAAGTACTCATAATTTCGACTAATAATTTACATTTTTAGAAAGCTGAAATATCTAGCATTCTTACAAGTCTAATCTGGTCCAGAAATAATGAAAATTGCCTTCAGGATCGCAATTTTAAAGACGTCATGATTTTAAATTTCTCGGCATTCCGCTCGGCGTGCCGCTTCGTTTCTCCCCCGCTGAAGCAGGGAAGGTGGTGGGTGGGGACGTCAAGGTGGAGGTGACGTCACGGTTCTGTATAAGGCTCCTCTATATACGAGCTGACTCATCAAGCATATTGAAGCCCACCATAGCTGGATGCGCAATCCATTATCATTAACTCTATTCGTATTTTTAATTTAGGAAGTATAATTGAACTAATTATGGGTGGTTGTTCTGCACCGAACTGCTCTAATCATTCTAAAAAGGGTTTTAGGCTATTTCGCTTTTCTAGAAACGAAGAAAGAAGAAAACAATGGCTAATAAATAATTGGATACCCGATAGTGGAGCATACTTGTGCGAACTAAGCTCTACAATAGTCTAATTGAAACGTCTTTTTTCATATAAAGTATTTATTTTAAACACATGTTTTATAATTTCTGTAACTGTAGTATGGAACCCTATGGGCTTCAATATGCTTGATAAGTCAGCCTGTAGTAGAGGAGCTCTAGTTCTGTATATGCATAGCGATGGGTGGGACAATAAGAAACCGAATTAGTTTTTACTTTCCGTTTCCCGCGCTTCCGATTTTAAATGAAATAAGAGCTTAACATATGCACTGTAGAAATTATTATATTTATATTTTAAATGATGGAACGATATGGATTTTTTAAATGGATATTTTAATTTTATGGATATTTTAAATGATGGAACGATGGATATTTTAATTTTATGGATATTTTAAATGATGGAACAATGGAATGAGGATGATGGAATTAAGAGCTTAGAGAGCATATGGTCATTTTAAATTGTAAATTAGCGCGCGGGAAGTTAGCGGTAGGCCCGGGTACGATTCCCGCCACTGCCAAAACAGCCGAAGTGTTCACGCGGAATACGATCACGTTAAACATGTGGGCCCGTAAGTCCTTCCGAGAGGTTGGTGGTAGGGGAAGGAGGGTACGGTCCCTGTGGATGCCTCCTTCACAGGGTTCCCGTCTAAATTGGGTGAATATAAAGAAAGTTGCGGAGGGCGAGGCAGCCCAGTGGTTAGCGCTCAGGAATTGCACTCGGTAGGCCCGGGTTCGATTCCCGCCACTTCCAAAACTGCCGCCGTGTTCACGCGGAGTACGATCACGATAAACATGTGGGTCCGGAAGTCCTTCCGAGAGGTTGGTGGTAGGGGAAGGAGGGTACGGTCCCTGTGGATGCCTCCCTCACAGGGTTCCCGTCTAAATTGGGTGAATATAAAGAAAGTTGCGGAGGGCGAGGCAGCCCAGTGGTTAGCGCTCAGGAATTGCACTCGGTAGGCCCGGGTTCGATTCCCGCCACTTCCAAAACTGCCGCCGTGTTCACGCGGAGTACGATCACGATAAACATGTGGGTCCGGAAGTCCTTCCGAGAGGTTGGTGGTAGGGGAAGGAGGGTACGGTCCCTGTGGATGCCTCTCCCACTGGGTTCCGTTCTAAATTGGGTAAATAAAAAGAATGTTATTGAGATAGTCGCTGGGGGCGAAGAAGCCCAGTGGTTAGCGCGCGGGAATTGCACTCAGTAGGCCCGGGTTCGATTCCCAAAATTGCCGCCGTGTTTACGCGGAGTACGATCACGTTAAACATGTGGGTCCGTGAGTCCTTCCGAGAAGTTGGTGGTAGGGGAAGGAGGGTACGGTCTAAATTGGATGAATAAAAAGAAAGTTATGGAGATTGTCGCGTAGGGCAAAGTAGCCCAATAGTTAGCGCGCGGAAATTGCACTCGGTAGGCCCGGGTTCGATTCCCAAAATTGCCGCCGTGTTTACGCGGAGTACGATCACGTTAAACATGTGGGTCTGTAAGTCCTTCCGAGAGGTTGGTGGTAGGGGAAGAAGGGTACGGTCCCTGTGGATGCTTCTCCCACTTGGTTCCGGTCTAAATTGGGTGAATAAAAAGAAAGTTATGAAGAATATCGCGGAGGGTGAAGTACCCCAGTGGTTAGTGCGCGGGATTTGCACTTGGTAGGCCCGGGTTCGATTCCCAAAATTGCCGAATAAAAATAAAGTTATGGAGATTGTCGCGGATGGCACGGTAGCCCAGTGGTTAGCGCGCGGGAATTTCACTCGGTAGGCCCGGGTTCGATTCCCGCCATTGCCAAAACTGCAGCCGTGTTCACGCGGAGTACGATCACGTTAAACGCGTGGGACTGCAAGTCCTTCCGAGAGGTTTGTGGTAGGGGAAGGAGGGTACGGTCTCTTTGGATGCCTCCCCCATTGGGTTCCGGTCTAAATTGTGTGGCACTTCCTGGCCTTCCAAGCAGTTACCTTACACCTTTCTGGTAGGTCGCGCCAACGAGTTTGCCACGGTCAGAATTTTCAAGGGTAGCGAACAGGCTGGTCGCCAAAGGCGGCTAGTTTTATAATATACGAGTACATTAGCCTGCCGCCAAGTTTGTAATCCTGCCTTTCTGAATCATCCGCTACGGGCACTGCCATCCCTTTCATCTGATCAGCCATAGTCACTTTACTATAGTAGACCTAACGTGAACACTTAATCTTTTCTTACAAAATTGTGGCGGTTATAAGCTTTCCTAGGAACCTGTATTTAGTGAGATACCACAATTGGTAGCTACATTACCCGCAGCTACGAAGTATAAACTTATTTTGCAGCAGTTAATTGCTACCTTCTTATAGTATATGAAAATACATTACTCAAACTTTTAATAAGAGATTGGCAGATAAGACTTTTAAAATCTGAACCCATTTCGGCCATTTCTGGCAAGACGTATGAGAGTATAAGAGAACACAATTCAAGAACGAATACACCTACTGTTATAAAGTTTTATGTGCCTTGTACAAATGAACTATTTCGCAATTTCCATAATTAGAAGACAAGTAAAAACTTTGCCATTTCTTATGGGGAACCGGTTAATTTCCAGAATACTGGTCATAAAATAAGCTACTGGAAAATGGCACTTTAAATTCATCTATGGATGTACAGTATATTAATAGCATATTCCAAATGACCAATTTATAAGACCTATTAGCAATTCAAAAAGAAACATTTTGAAAATTGTCGACTAAATATTAAGATCTTCGGAAGCAATTTTGCATTCCTATACTAATTATAACAGTCAGAAGTATAGCTAAAGAATATAGAATACGAATGCACGAGAACGTAAAGTGGAACTCCTACTTCAGATATTTTAAACAAGCCGGTATTTAACAGCTCTCGCGCCACCTAGTAAATAGAGCTATAAAGATCAGTCAGCATACACGGCTACGAAGGTTCAAGATAAACCTTAGACAAATTTTACACGCTGCGAAATAAAGTCGACTAAATTCGAAACTAGTCTACATAATTTGGCCTAAAGTGCATATTAATCTCAGTCCTGAAAGAACAATGGGAGGAAAATATTTAAAATTTGTGAGCGGTCAAATAATCTTAAAAAGATTTGAATTCTTCCATTTTTAATTAGCCGTATACCAGTTTGTCGTACGGGATATGATATATAAAAACTTAATTCATGATTGGTAAACTTGTAACACCTGGTTTCTGAAATTTTATAATTCTCTCAAAAATAGCAGAAGAGAGTTCGCCGTGCCAAGCTGAACACATGCAAAAGCACAACTTACCGTTCTATAAGCTATGATTCATAAAATATTCTAAACTAAATATCTATTAATTCATTAAAATGAAATATTTGCAACTCTGCATAAATATGAACTCTAAATACTTATTAGACAAGATATCACAATAAAGTCCAACTAAAAACAACTGTTTTATGCAGGGAATAATCTAAATGAAATTAAAAATTTGCAATTTCATGCATAGAATACTCTAAATGAAACTTTGTTCTAACAAATAATCTAATATTGCCAGTAAAATTTTTTTACCAAGGAAATACATGCAAATAGTAATATGACAGACGATAAAAATAAGTGAAAGAAATAATTCATTCTTTTAATATTGTCTGCAGATTAAAAAGGTTTATTCTTCATTTCATAATTTTATAAGTTCTTAATTTTAAAAGTAATAAAACTTTCGAATCACGTCAGTTTTTTGGTTAAATTTATTGTGGAGAGGCTCAAAAAACGATTAAGCCCCGATTGTTTGGAGGCTCATAATTAGATACTCTCAAAGTAAGAAAGTGGTCAGAATAATATGAAGACCGAGGACAGACTACTCGATTTCGAGACCACAACAAGGTCACTCAAATTTTCACAATATTCGGTACAGTCGTTCTCACAAGATGAGACATTGATTTAATTTTATTCATATAGAACAAGGATGAGGCGGCGAAATCATTTAGTCTTTAACAGCTAACATTAACGCCAACAAAATGGCGTACAAGTAAGCATATTTAATGTTCTATTTTTCATTTTAAATTAAGAAACGCCGTCAATATTTAGAGAACAGTGCATATCAGAAGCAGAGTCAAATTTGACCCCATCACAATAATCGTGTAATTTAAACAGGGGCTTTTCCAAGACATTTCTTCCCATACAGTTTAGCAAATATTATCAAACATCTGAAAAAACCTTGCAAAATAAATTCTTTTAGGCGTAGCATAAAATTGAATGAAGGTATATCAACTAGTTTCAGAAGAAATGGTCTTCGTCAGGATAAGACAAAGAAAGCATCACTACCAAGAAATGCAAGAATAAATCTATCGTGCATGCACGTTCATGTCTTAAGTTTATACTGGTGCTCCTTCTTAAGACTTTAAAATAGGTTGCTGCCTGTATTCAACTTTGACATTGCGTTCCAAGTTTTGATGTTTAAGATTTATTCAGCCTGAGCGCATTTTTATATCAATAAAATTTTTATAACAATTATAATAGGTTGCTGTTTAAATAAGCATAGCAAAATCTGAACAGGTATGATAACTACAATAGTGTTCATATGCTTTTTAACATTAAAGTTCTGTATTTCAGACCCAGAAACTATAATTTTATTATTCAAATTATTCTATTTACCCGTGAATGACCTAACTGCCATTTTAGGAATTTTAACCAGTTTATAATTTGTATATTTTTGAAAAACTCCGAAAAACTTATATTTTATTGGTTGTATTCATTTCTAGTTAAGTATTTAATTATTAATTTCTAGTGAAGTATTAACACATCATTTACTCGTTTGATGATTAGTTTCATTTTATGAATTTTCCAATTTAAAAGAAAGCTTGAAAATTCAAGAATAAAACAAGAGTCTTATAAATAAGGCATCAGCTCAATAAAACATCGCACTAAATCTGCATTTTCGCAAAATTATACGCATGTTTTTATAGAGTTATCATTTTTCGAAAAAAATATCCTTTAAAAACTGGGGGCTGCTTGCTCTTGACAAATTCATTTTTAAAATGAATAGCCCTTAGATTATCGTTGATCTAAATCGTGCAACATTTAGTTAGATTTGCTAGATTATCTTCAGTGGTGTATGCATGGGACGTCATTCGTATTCAAGGATACCTAGAACTGGTAGATCCACCGAAATCGGAGATTAATATTTGACCTTGCCACAATACGTACCCTTGCATATACTAAGTAAAAGTGAATGGGGAATAAAAAAGGGGGGTTAGAAATTTGAGCCATTGATAAAATTATATAATAAGAATAAAAATATAAAATATTGTTTTCCCGAAGAATTCCTACAAGTGAGATGGTTCGCATATAAACATTAACTGGAGTGGTTCAACTCTACTTTCTCATGCAAATATATTTTTAAATAGCTTAAAGTTTTCATTTCAAGCTTTGCAGGAAAAATTTTAGAAAATCTATTGTTGGTCCAAATGATTACAATTATAGTGTAATAATACGTTGCCCTTCTATTTAAAGGGCTTAAAGAAACAGATACCATACTTAAAGTACCTCCGGAGAATAATTTCCTAAAAATGTAAGGAAATAGTCCAGTCTTGAACAAATAACTATGTATACCTTAACCTCTCCACTATTAACAAATAAAATGAAATTAAAATAAAATAAACACGTTTACTTACGTCCTATCTGACCAGACGCGGTTGCCCATAACAAAACTACCACTAACAGATTATACATTGTTGACTTACAAACAAGTTAACGGAATGTAGCAACATTTATTAGTGTTTAGTCCATTCAAAATGACTGAAACGATTTGCATAAAACTTGGCCACACGGGTGTGTTCAGAAGTCAAGCCCGATCGCACATTTGAGTTAGTATTAGCCAATAGATGAGTTTCCTGTGACGTCAAGTTCGCGATTCCACTGCACAGCGGCCATGTTCTTTGTAACATCGGTCTATCCGTACTATTGAAGAATGGGAGATTAAGATAACAATTATGCTACATAATAAAATGATAACATTCATATTAATTGACAAATTTATTTCCTCATAATATTTTACATAGAAACATACAGAATAAAAATGTACTTTACTTGTGAAATAGATAAAAGAGAATAGTTAGGACAACTTAAGGTGATAAAGAATATCAACACACCCAAACGAATATAAATTTTTATAGATTTTCAATGTTAAACATCAAATAGTTAGCCTTATTATCTACCAAATAAATAATATGAACTGATTATTTCGCAAATTAGTTAGTTTATTCAATTATAATAAATATATTAAGATTTACACATTATTGCATTAGGGGCCAACGGCCGTACCATGCTGAAAACACCGGTTCTCGTTAGATTACCGAAGTCAGGCAGCATCGGGCGTGGTTAGTACTTGGGTGGGTGACCACCTGGGAACACCGCGTGCTGTTGGCACATTTCGGGCGCGGTAGCCCGGTGGTTTGCGCGCTGGATTTGCACGCTGCCACAACTGCCGCCGTGTTCATGCGAAGTACGATCACGTTAAACATGTGGGTCCGTAAGTCCTTCCGAGAGGTTGGTGGTAGGGGAAGGAGGGTACGGTCCCTGTGGATGCCTCCCCCACTGGGTTCCGGTCTAAATTGGGTGGCGCTTCCCGGTCGTCCAAACAGTTACCTTACACCTTTCTGGTAGGTCGGACGGTCTGGGTCTCAACAACAACACTATTGCATTAAAATAAATAAAATAAATAAGCATCAAAAGTACCTTGACTTCTTGTTTTGTAGCCTGACTTGGAGTAACTGTAAAATATAGCGTTACATCAGACCATTTGACGGATGGTATCAGAATAGGCGATCGAGAAAAACTTTGTATTGGAATAATATATGGATCGTCATATAAACCCGTAATAATTAATTTTTCTCTATACCTCTGTTGGATTTCTAAAGGCAATTTCTCGACGTAATCAGATAATTTCATATTGTAAACCTATCTATATTAAGAAAAAATCGCTGCACTATGTTAACAACTAACACTTTAACATTGAAATAATATACAGTGATGGCTGATGGCGTCTACAAAGAGTATGGCGGTGAATGTGACATCGGTGCAACTCATCTATTGAATTCCTCAAAATATTCCATTTTGCGACGTTTCAAACGCCTGATCCGCTCAGTCGTCAATTCTGATTATTGCTGTAATACTGAGTAATTTCGGAAAGCTGTAATAGTGAAGGGAATGATTTCAGAAGGCTGTTATAGTGAAGTGAATGATTTCAGAAGGCTATTATATATATAATAGTGGTTGATAGTTAGCATACGTGAAACAAGTATAGAATGCCGTCAAATACAAAGATGATGTCATTGATGACGCACAACAAGGAAATGCTTTGAGTATTGCTTTCAGTCAATCAATATGAACTATGTATGAGGAAGTACAGGGTAATCTAAAGTTCATATACATAAAATTGTGACATTAGATCCCTAACTAATCCGAACACTTAACGGCTTTGAATTATTGTGAATGACGTAATAGATGTGGCGGATTTTAATTGGTGCTCACATGCTTACGTATTAGGTTTGCTATAATGCGGGGGGCTAAGGCTCCAATATATACAGGCTGATGCAATCGCGATTTTGATTCCAATCCGTCTAGTCAGTTATCGTCTGACTGTGTTATTTCAATGCCACGCGTCTATTACATGGCTGATGTTTTGTGTGCAATTTAGCTGTAAATAGGTGCTTCTGCTTTAAAACAATTGTACCAATAATTTAAAAAATTAATCTTGGGAAGGCCAGCCCAGTGGTTAGCTCGCGGTGATTACACTCGGGCTCCTGAGTTCGATTCCCGGCACTGCCCAAAATGAGCAAGATACCGAGCAACAGAGTATATGAGGAAATACCATTTTTAAAAACAATAGGACGAAAAGTCAAATTGGGTGTATGAATTTTGGGCAGAGCATAGAATCAATCACAATTTGCAACAGAAGGAGTAACAGCTTGAATAAGTGAATTTAGGATTCTTGCTTGAATCGAAGAATAAGAAGACTGAAAAGAAAAAGAGAAAGTATTGGAATCGTGTCGAAAATAAAAACTCGGGTTTTCGAGAGATCTACACGTTTTGAGCACTTTAAAATTCGAAAAATATATTTTTAGCGTGACGTCTGTGTATCTGTGCCATGTATGTATCCACTCTAACTCAAAAATTAATTGACCAAATTTCATAAATTGTAATAGGCAAGTCCCTTGGGGATTGTCCTGGTGTTGATTAGATTTTAGTACAATTCGAGAAAAAGGAACCTGCTTTTTTTTATGAAATAGCCCACAAAAATCTTATGTATCCACTCTAGCTAATAAACTAATTGACCAAAGTACGCAAACGTTAGTAAATAATTCGCTTGTGGGATACCGTGGTGCTGGTTAGATTTTGGAAGTTTTTAATTTTGAAGAACAGTTTTTCACTGTAGTTAAAAAACTATTTAATGGCATTCCTTAAAAGTAGTAAAGTCCCTTGATAATTATCCTGATGCTGATTAGATTTTGACATGATTCAGGGAAACAAACATAACTAACCCTTTTTTTCTCAAAATAGCCCACAAAGATCGTGAAAATTTAAAATAAATGACTAAAATTGTTGAAATATATTAAGTACTTGTCCTGCATATAAATTCTAACAACAGAGCGAAAAATCTAATGTGAGCAACACATGACTTTCCCTACAACTTCAAATTCATTTTGTAATTTTTTATTACTTTCCCTGCAATACATGGTAATGTATAGGGAAAGTATTGGAATCATGTCGAAAATCGCAACTCGAGTTTTCGACGGATCTACACGTTTCGAGACCTCTAGAATACGAAAAAACTATTTTTAGCGTGACGTCTGTGTGTGTGTGTGTGTGTGTGTGTCTGTGTGTTTGTGTGTGTGTGTGTCTGTGTGTTTGTGTGTCTGTCTGTCTGTGTGTCTGTCTGTCTGTCTGTGCAGATTTTGTATCCACTCTAACTAAAAAACTAATGGACCGAATATCACAAAATTTGGTAGGTAAGTCATTTGTGAGTGAGTCTGGTGCTGATTAGTTTTGGGTACGATTTGGAATAAAAGAACCCGCCTTTTTTTGCGAAATGGCCTTCAAAAGCTTGTATCCACTCTTACTGAAAAACTACTGGACCGAATTTCACAAAATTCGGTAGATGAGTCACTTGTGGGTTACCCTGGTGCTGATTAGATTTTGGTACGATTCGAAAAAAAATAACCTGCCTTTTTTTGCAAAATGGCAGGCAAAAATCGTCAAAATCTAAACTAAAGAACTAGGTATACACAAATATATCCATTAAATGTTGGTTTAATACGTAATTTTTAACGATGAAAATAATAAGACCAACCCCATTACACTAGAACTAGCCGTTCTCGAGATATTTTAGTTTTCGGTATTTTCTCTACTCCTCCTTTGAAAATAAGTCCGGTTACCGAATGAGAACGAAAATTGAATTAAAAGTGAAATAAATTTAATTAAAATAAAGAGAACGTGAATATAAGTCTGCAGGGAAAGTCATGTGCTGCCCACATCAGATTTTTTACTTTCTTACGGCTTTATTTTTTATTAATTTCCCTGCAATACATGGTAATGTATAGGAATAGTATTGGAATCATGTCGAAAATCGCAACTCGAGTTTTCGACGGATCTACACGTTTCGAGACCTCTAGAATACGAAAAAACTATTTTTAGCATGACGTCTGTGTGTGTGTCTGTCTATGTGTGTGTCTGTCTGTTTGTGCAAATTTTGTATCCACTCTAACTAAAAAACTAATTGACCGAATTTCATAAAATTTGGTTGGTAAGTCACTTGTGGGTGAATTTGGTGCTGATTAGTTTTGGGTATGATTCGGGATAAAAGAACCCGCCTCTTTTACGAAATGGCCCGCAAAAGCCTGTATCTACACTAGCTGAAAAACTAATAGACCGAATTTCACAAAATTCTGTTGATAAGTCACTTGTATGTTACCCTGGTGCTGATTGGTACGAATCGGAAAAAAATAACCTGCCTTTCTTTGCAAAATGGTCAGCAAAAATCAGCAAAATCTAAAATTAAAAACTACGTATGCTCAAATATACTCATTAAATGCTTGTCTTATACGTAATTTTTAACGAAGAAAAGAATAAGATCAACCCCATTGCACTAGAACTAGCCGTTCTCGAGATATTTTAGTATTTTTGTATTTTCTCTACGCCACTTTTGAAAATAAGTCCAGTTACCCAATGAGAACGAAAATTGATTTAAAGGTGAATTAAATTTGATTAAAATAAAGAGAATGTGGATATAAGTCTGCAGGGAAAGTCATATGCTGCCCACATCAGATTTTTACTTTTCCTGCAATACATGGTAATGTATAGGAATAGAATTAGAATCATGTCGAAAATCGCAACTTGAGTTTTCGACGGATCTACACGTTTCGAGACCTCTAGAATACGGAAAAACTATTTTTAGCGGGACAGCTGTGTGTATGTCTGTGTGTATGTGTATGTGTATGTGTGTGTGTGTGTGCAGATTTTGTATCAACTTTAACTAAAAAACTAATTGACCGAATTTCATAAAATTTGGTAGATAAGTCACTTGTGAGCGAATCTGATGCTGATTAGTTTTGGGTACGATTCTTGATAAAAGAACCCGCCATTTCTTGCGAAATGGCCCGCAAAAGCTTGTAACCACTCTAGCTGAAAAACTAATGGACCAAATTTCACAAAATTCGGTAGATAAGTCTCTTGTGGGTCACCCTGGTGCTGAATAGATTTTGGTACGATTCGGAAAAAAAATAACCTGCCTTTTTTTGCAAAATGGCCCTCAATAATCGTCAAAATCTAAAATAAAAACTACGCATTCTCAAATATATCCATTAAATGCTTGTTTCATACGTAAATTTTAACGAAGAAAAGAATAAGACCAACCCTATTACGCTAGGACTAGCCGTTCTCGAGATATTTTGGTATTTTCGTATTTTCTCTGCGCCACCTTTGAAAATAAGTCCAGTTAGCAAATGAGAACGAAAATTGAATTAAAAGTGAATTAAATTTAATTAAAATAAATAGAACGTGGATATGTTTGCAGGGAAAGTGATGTGCTACCCACATCAGATTTTTTTTTATTGCATCTTCGTTTCGTTTGGCAATTTAATTCACTTTAAATTCTTCAGGTCCTTAAAATTCCCAAAACTACAATATCTCGAGAACAATTTATCCTACAGTCATGTGGTCAGATCTATTCGCTTAGTTGTCAAACTTTACATATAGAAAAAGTACTTAATATATTTCATAAATTTTAGTCAGAGTTTCAGAGTTTATTTCAGAGTTTCACGATCTTGCTCATGTAGTATTTTATTTTAGATCGAATATATTAGATTTGAGGATTATTTCACAAAAAAAGGCAGATTCTTTTTTGCCGAATCGTATCAAAATCTAACCAGCATCACAGTATCCTACGAGAGACCTATCTACCAAATTTTGTGTAATTTAATCAAATAGTTTGTCAGCTAGAGTGGATACATTCAATTTAAGCGGGCCATTTCGTAATAAAGGCAGGTTCATTTATCCCGAATTGTACCAAAATCTAATCAGCACCAAGGTCACCCACAAGTGACTATCTACCAAATTTTATGAATTTAGTCGAATAGTTGAGTTAGAGTGGATATATACGATTTTTGAGGACCATTTCGTAAAAAAAATGCAGATTCTTCTTTTTCAAATCGTATCAAAATATAATCAGCACCAAGGTGACCCCCTAGTGACTTATCTACCAAATTTTGTAAAATTTGATCAATTTGCTTGTCAGCTAGAATGGATACAAGCAATTTTTGCGAATCATTTTGCAAAAAAAGCGGGTTGTTTTATCCCGAATCATACCAAAAACTAATCAGCACCAGGGTCATATACGAGTGACTCACCTACCAAATTTTATGAAATTTGGTCCATTAGTTTTTGAGTTAGAGTGGATACATACATTGCACACACAGACATATACACACAGACGTCACGTTAAAAATATTTTTTTCGTATTCTAGAGGTTTCAAAACGTGTAGATCCGTCGAAAACTCGAGTTGCGATTTTCGGAATGATTCCAATACTTTCCCTATACATTAATTACCATGTATTGCTGGGAAAGTAATAAGATTGATCTCATAACTATAGGATGGTTTTTTTCTCGAGTTTTTTTAGATCTTTTTTTTTTTTTTTTAATTTTAAAAAACTGAAGATTTTAATGTGAATGAAGTTGCCAAATGATACGAATATGCATTAAAAAGGTAAATTGGATATAATATCAGAAAAGTATTCATGTTATTTTCTATAATTAAACTCAATGCAGGAGATAAAATATCTGATGTGGGCAGCACATGACTTTCTCTGCAGATTAAAATTCATTTTTTTTTTCTTACTTTACCTGCAATATATAGTAATATATAGGGAAATATTGGAATCATTCCGAAAATCGCAACTCGAGTTTTCGACGGATCTACACGTTTTGAAACCTCTAGAATACGAATAAACTATTAGTGTGTCTGTCTGTGCTATGTATGTTACAAGTTCTCTTCAATACGAACAATTTTAACTTACATATGTAGTTAAATATTGACACAACATATATGTGTGTGAAGTGGCATTCTCGGAGATAAACGTGTTAAAAATAAGTTCACATCTCCACTCACAAACGATTGAATGAGAACGATTGAACGAGAATCATATCCACCCACTTCATTCCGAATTTCAAGACGCCCGAAGACAAAAATGCCATTTCTCACGCTGCACTTAAACAAATAAAATCTCATATTAGACACAAATAAAATTTCATATTATGCTTTGGTTTGTAATCTACATTTCTTCGTAATTAACAAGGCAGAATAAAATGACTTATTTTAATAATTTTACGTGTTATTGTTTCTCTTAAGAATTAAGTAAAATAGCCAAAGGGAAAGCAAATCACATTTTCCAATGAGTGTAGGCTGTTTGATTCACTATAAAATATTGCCGAACATCGGAAGTCTGGACAGTTCTTAAATCCAAATCCATTAAAAATAATGAGTATTCCCTGACCTAACTTGTTTTCACCGCACATATTTGTCCCCGAGGAGAAACGACATTTACGGGTAGCAAAATTGTAATTAATGGAAAATCTGGGTCAATTTGAAGAGCTTAACACCCGCAGGTAAAATCAAATGACTATTTTCTTTTTCGAACAGGATATTTTTCCAATAAAGTTTTAGCAGTATTTAATTTAAACTGATACCTTAAAATAAACTAAAATAGATATATTCTCATTATTTTAGCCCCCCCCCCCCCTCACACAGACGGTCTATTTGTTTTAAACAAATCACATAACAAAGACAGTATCAAGGTGTTTAAGAGGGAATCATGGACGATGTTTAAATCCTCATAAATATGTTAAAGTTAAGCTTCAAGTTGAAAAAATTATACCTACAACACAGTCAATTTCACCTTGAGAGTCAGTAAATTATAGAGGAAATAATCGCCACCTCTAAATAAACCTTTACTGGCCATTGTTAATGATCTTACATGAAACTTTTTTTTTTGTCATTCTTATAAATTATGCGCTGTGTAATATTTTATGGCATCCAATGACTGAACTTTTTGCAAAGTTTGTGTCTCATGCTGGCTAACTTCTGCTACACATTTAATATAACAAAATGTGTCCTACTAGCAGGAGTTTAGTTTCCCATTTATTATTCGAGACTAACTAATGGACGTTCAGTTTCGAAGGATTGTTTTCTTGCTGTTTGTTGGCGACACAATGGTTTTAACCCCAACCGGGTAATATATGGTAACCACGACAACGCGAAATATCCCATCCGTATTATAAAAAGCCTAGTACCACACTTATTGTCAGAATTCTTAGATCACGTATGATGTAAACATAGGCGCCGACTACGGGGGGGGGGGGAGCAGAGGGGCACGAGCCCCGCTGAACTTTTCCAGAGGGGGCTTGGCCCCCTCTGGAAATTTTCAAAATATTTTTCTAAATACCAAAAAATGAAATTTTTTAAACATAATAATTGAAAGAAAATCCTATCAATGTAAATGTCACATTTCAGTTCAGTCTTGTTCCCATCTTCCTTACCATAGCTCCCTAAACTATCTCGCACACAAATCAAGCTCATCTTCACTCCCAGGAAACATGTTTACTCTACAGACAAAAACAGCTGGTTACCAGAACTTTTTCGACTGACCATCTAATTCAAAGAGAAATGGAATATTTGCAGCCATGTTATTGGCATTTCCAAAAAATAGCTGTTTCCCTCCAGTAGTAACTATAAATGATTACCACGAAGTAGATATGACTTATTTTGTCTACCTAGAGAGATCTTATCTGTAATTAATCCTGGATTCTCTACTATACCAGTGCTGTCTTTACAGTTGGCATCCATTCCGTTTGAAGTTGCAAACCCCGCGGGTAGCTTTATTCTTGAAACCGGACGTTTGGCACAGCACCGTAGTCAGGCAAGGGCCAGAGGGAGCTTAGCCCACCACCACCACCACACACACTAGGTATACTCAGCACACACCCCTGATAAAAATATTAAAGTTTTAGTTGTGATAAGAAATGTCAACCTACACGTCATCCAAATTTTGCATAAAAATATTATTTATGAGATTTTTTTTTACAGATTGCTTTGTTTTAAAGATTTTTTAATTTAGCTGAATGTGTGGTTATAGTGATGATCAATTTATTTACATATTTAAATTAAAAATATTTACATATGGACAATAGTATTTGGATACTTTTGTATTATTGCTGGGTTCATTGTTTTAATTTGTGTCAAAATCAACTGATAGGTAGATAATTCTTATATTAAAATCCGTTGTAATTATTATATATTATAATATTGATGCATGCTCGTACTATATGGATATCAACTATATGGATTTTCCTAATTAACTCTTAGCTTACAAACATAAATAGGCCTAAAAAGATTAAAAATATTTATCGTACAATAAATAAAATTGCTGATATCTTTCTCTCGACCCAGCCCATCCAACCAACCCGAAGGTGTAAGATATCTGTTTAGACCGCCGAGACAATGCCATCTAATTTAGACTGGATCCCAGTGGGGGAGACATCCACAGGGACCGCCCTCCTTCCTTTGCTACCAACCGCTCGGAAGAACTTTCAAACCCACAAATTTAACGTGCTCGTACACGGGAACAGTTTAGGCAAAGCCGGAAATCGAACTCGGGTCCTCAGTGTACAATCTCCGTGACTTAAAGGTTCGGTTATATTACTCCAAAACTGTTGCTTGTAAGACAATAACTTACAAAACTTCCCTGAGGAAAGCATATATATGTCAGTTAGGTGACTACAGTTGCTTCGATGGCATTATAATCCTCTTTTTTCAGGCCAAAATAACAGTATGCGCTCTTAACAACCACTACTGCCGTTCGTTGGACAGTTCGTTCTTGGCGGTTGTTAAGGGCTCATACTGGTCTTTTGGCCTAAAGAAGGGGCTTAAAATGACCACGAACCAATTGTAGTCACCTAAGTGACATATGCTTGCTTTCTTCAAGGCGGCTTTGTAAGTTGTTATATCTTTAACGACTTTGTGAATCTTTTATATAACTTTATTGGATTGTGCACCCCCCCCCCCCTGAGATTTTGAAAACTCGGCGCCTATGGATGTAAATACACATACGGGTGGTTTTCTCTATTAGAAGGTATCTGTACAATTAATCAGGATTTTCCTAGGCATGCATAATATATTCTACATAACAACTTAGACTGGGCGCCATAAATTGGTTTTAATGCCCCCAAACATATAAACCAAGTTGCGAATTTGACTTTATCACTGCCATCTTTGTTTAGTCCCTCCTCCTCCATAGGCAACTACTTGAAAAATAATTGGGGTTCGGACATTTTAAATCAAATGACCCATGGATTTTCGAAAAGATTTAAGTCTAATTCACATTTTATCCAAGCAGATTATGTGGCACAATAAGACGTCTGAAATGCTAAAATGGAGCAAATTATAGTTAAGTACAGAACATTTTTTCCCCTCTAGATAATTATTTATTTCACATTTGTAGATGCACCATTATTATGTACAGTATGCAGATACTGCTGTTGTTGAGACCCAGACCGCTCGATCTACCAGAAAGGCGTAAGGTAACAGTTTGGACGGCCGGGAAGTGCCACCCAATTTAGACCGGAACCCAGTGGGGGAGGCATTCACAGAGTCGGTACCCTCCTTCCCCTACCACCAACCTCTCGAAAGGTCTTACGGACCCACATGTTTAACGTGATCGTACTCCGCGTGAACACGGCGGCAGTTTTGGCAGTGGCTGGAATCGAACCCGGGCCTACCGAGTGCAATTCCAGCGCGCTAACCACTGGGCTACCGCGCCCAGTATGCAAATACTGTGTGAATTTCCAACTCAATTATCAACAAAGAATGCAAAATTTATTTTCGGATATTTATACCAATTTATCTATAAATAATTTCTGAGTTGATATATTTTATTTAGAATACCAATAAACAGCCTAAGGGGGTAAATTTCTATACACACTATTTTATATATTATAATCAGGGAATGAATAACGAAACTACTTGAAGAATTAATAACAAAAAAAAATTGTGCCTATATGCGTACATTTTTCCACCAAATATGCACAAAAATTGCGAGTTCGAGGAACCCGCAACAAAATTATTGGAGGTTTAAAAAGGGTCCCGAACTTACAAAGTCAGCGCCGTTGCCCCCCTCTACCTCAAAATTAAATAAGTTATAGCGTCTAACGAATCCCAATATTGTAAATTACGCAATTCTTATTATTCAATGAATTTATTTATTTCTTCGTCTGTACCCCTCTAGATTCCAACCACGCCAATGAACTAACTCTCTTTTCGAGAACTTTGGAGATTTTTCCGTATTTGAGATGAATTCAGCATTCTGCGGTAACATGCGTCCCCCCATCGAAAACAAAATGACACCCGAATGACGATGTCTCTCCTGGAGTAGAAAAAAAAATCCTAAGCAAGATATGTAAGATGCGATTCATAAATTAGATTAACATTTTGGTGTTATTACTCAGCTGGTTAAACTGGTGAGCTAGCTAAACTGTTAACTTTTATTTTTCTACCGGATTGTAAGCACAAGTGACAAATCTGTAATAATATTCGAAGGGAAGATAATATTTTTATACGTATAGAGAAGAAATTTTTTTTTTTTAAATGTGCTTTAATTTACTTGTTCAGATACTCTCAATGGATGAGCAGGCGCATCCAATCCAGGTAGCAGATTTACGTAATAAATAGTCTTTTATTGTTCTGTAATTAAAGTATTTATTTATGACTAGCAGTATACCCGTTCTTCATACGGAGTATAGAATATAAAGAAACTCATAATTCTCAACCATGTGCAAATTCTGTTAAAATATTAAATTTATCCCTAGATTTACAGATTTTTATAATGCCCGGACGAGGGATGGAAACAGTTCAATTTTAATATTTTTCTCGAAAATAAAAAGATAAATATTTATGTTAAAGTTTATTATAAAAAAAGTCATTCAATATATAATATTTTATTTTAAAAAACAATTTACAGAAAAATAGCATGCTTCTTTATTGAGATATTGCACGCTTATGACACAAAAATTCGATTTTCTCAGCATGACGTCTGTGTCTGTGCAATTCCACGTATCCACTGGCTGTCAAATTATTTCCGACCCAATTGCATAAAGTTGAAGTCATTATGATGCCAAATATTTTAATATAATATTTTTTGTTTTATTGCAGACTTTGAGTTATCTAAGAAGAAAAGCTTTATCACGAATCAGGGGGTGGTTCAAGAAGACATTCAAATATCAAATTATCAAAAACACAATTAGAACACCCAATGGGGTCATGATGAGAATAATAAGTCATATCACCTGCTAGTTGATTATATGACAAATATTACTATCACGACAACTTTCTCTATGACTACGGATCTCTACCACAAGCATTACCATCTTTGTTTGCAGCCCAGTCCTGATGGGATTGACTGACTGCACGGGCCGTTTTCGTGGTTTCCTTGGCATGTGACGAGAATGCGGTGCAGTTTTCTTTAGAAAGGCCTCCATGAAGGCATCTCTTGATTGGATCATTTCTTTCGGCCTTTATGTAACCAGAAATTTCATGTGCTGTCTCATTAATGCTTAAATTAATAATATGCAATACCTAAGTTAAGAAAAGTGGATTAGGCGGGGATACCACTAAAAAAAAAAACGCATCGACAGCTGTGCCTCGAGGGGTGGTGTGGAAACTGGCTGAACAGGGCTGTTGTTGAGACCCAGACCGTCCGACCTACCAGAAAGATGTAAGGTAACTGTTTGGACGGCCAGGAAGTGCCACCCAATTTAGACCGGAACCCAGTGGGGAAGGCATCCATAGGGACCTTACCCTCCTTCCCCTACCACCAACCTCTCGGAAGGACTTACGGACCTGCATGTTTAACGTGATCGTACTCCGCATGAACACGGCGTCAGTTGTGGCAGCGTGCAAACCACCGGGCTACCGAGCCCGAAATGTACCAACAGCACGCGGTGTTTCCAGGTGGTCACCCACCCAAGTACTAACCGCGCATACGCCCATGGATGTACAAGGTAGGATCAAAAAGTTCGGAGACTGCCGATATCTCCCAGCCCTGATTGAAGGAGATGGGAACTATTTTACCGTGGCGTAGAGGCACATGTGACGCGAGATGTTAAAAGGAAACAGCAGGTGTTTTTTCAGACAGCAGCAGATGCAGTGCTTCTGTCGGCGATTTCCCCAAACGCTGGAAGAATTTGATATTCGCACTTTCTTCAAATGCGATTTCCGTTTTCGACGAACGCGAACGACTACAGTTCACAGACACGCATTGTCTGGGAAAACCCTGCATTGCGAACCTGCTTCTTCCTTTTCACATCTCGCTTCACATGTGCCTCTCCTCCAATTAGGGTTGGAGATATCAGCAGTCTCCAACTTTTTTTTATCCTACCTTGTAGATCCATATTTATTACCTAGAATCGAAAAAGCCTATAGAGTAACAAGAGCATACTCTAATATTGAACGACAAAGCTGGAAAATGAATCTTTCAGTCCACCAGAAAGTTGATTTGCCAATAGTGACGTCATACGCCAATATTCAATCCCGAGAAATAAATGTTTCCTTGAAAATTTTTGAACTATGAGTAAAAATCTCTGGACAACTGTGAACATTGGGTTACATGCACAACTGCTGGACATTGGGAGATTAGAGCCAATGGTTCTACTGGAAATGAAGTCTCAAGAAATTCGGGGTTTGTAGCTTTATGACAATGTTTCAGAAGATGACTGTACTTAAATGTAAATTCTTGTACATGAATAAATGTAGATTGTTGTAAATAAATGCAAATTGTTTTTAATGAAAAAATAGGAAATCTCAAAATAAGCCCTAATGAGTCTTTTGGAGCAAAAATTAATAAAAGACCCGGTCTTATTTTCGGAAAAATACGGTAAATCCATATCGGTCATCTAAACCATACCGATAGCAGATTATGCGAAATAGATGTTTCAAGGAAAATGAAATTTTTTTTTTCTTAATCATCAGAACCAAAAGTAGAGATTTTAGTGAGCCCCTTTACCTCCTCCATAATTTGTTGCTGAATCCATATCGGTCATTATCTAAACCTTATTCATAATCCATCCTTGATAAATATATGCTTCAATACGCGTGAATCACTAGAATAAATTTTGAAATCTTGAAGCCACGGAATTATTTACCTCCATGGTAAATATCCACGACGGTAAATGGATATATTCTTTTACCTTCATTCTTGAAATGAGGGTCTATTTTATTATCACCGTTTTTAATTGAGTCAAGACTAATTGCAAATGAAGATGACGTTACGATTTGAAAAACAAAATTGGAAGATTAAATTTCCCATCTCCAGCTGTTTAACTTGTTAAATAAATTTTTTGCCCAGTCTCACATATGTTGAGTGAGAATATAATATAGCTATGTATTTACAAGACACCAAGGGCCCTTCCGAGAAGTCTGTGGTAGGGGAAGGCGGGTACGGTTCCTGTGGATGCCACCCCACTGGGTTTCGGCTTAAATTGGGTGGCATTTCCCGGCCGTCCAAACGGATACCTTACACCTTCGGGTAGGTCGGATGGTCCGAGTCGAAGAAGAAACATGAACACAGTTATGAGCGTGATTATTTCACGGCTATCCACGAAGTCTCGTGAAATTCGGTGCAGCCGTTCTCCAGCGATGTTAAATAAACGCACCCCTATTTTTCAGACAGATTTTAAATTTTATTTATATAGATTAGAAATCCTGAAAGCAATTCTATTTCAGACAAGGTTCTTTGCCTGTGAAACCACATCTTATCAACTGCCTTGTGCCGTTAAAGTATTTTTATTTCCAGATTCTTTCAGACAGCAGTTTGTCAAGGCAACTGTGATAAAATGTAATAGCAAACATTTATACAGAATTGGCATTCGTGACGGCACAAATTGTGTATCATGGATGGTAGACATTTGATTCCGGATAATGCAGCCAAAGATATTAGTTATTGGCAGGCCAGTTCCACTGTAACCGACATAGGAATCAATACAAGATTTATGGATTCTTTATCCCAGGACGTATTTACTAAAAATGACAAAGTAAAATTTTATGCTTTCAAATATTTATTACATCATATGGCTATCGTAGCAATTTTCAGAAGAATTCTTGCTATGAATATACCTCTAATTTTATTTTAAAATTGTAACCGATGTAACGCAGTTTGACAAGATGCAATTGCTGGTTCAGTAAAAAGTTAAATACTATCAAGAGGTTAAAGCTAGAACATTGTTTTCAATACTAAATAAAATATAAATGGGTATGCATTTAGTCTGTTATTTATCAACCATATTTTTTGCAATTGACTCTGCATTCTTATGGAACAGTATCATTTGTCTTATAGTGCATTTTTATTCCTCGATATTGTTATAGGAAATCTATAGTTTTTTACTAATGCGCATGGACAATCTAAAAATTTAAATCATTTGAAAATAGGCAATAACCTGAATACATATTTTGGGGCAAAAATGAGACTAGTATGTGGAATTGGCCAGAACTGAAGCAGTCTACTACGACTCTTAATATGAAGTGCCCTTTAATTAGTTGTACCTTTGTTACAGTTATCTCCAATATTACGCATAATCTGTGCGATTCATGGGGGGGGGGGATGATTTATGGTGCATTACCAAGTACCTTTGCGATAAAAAAAATACTTGTCAGTATGTGGCATGACTACCACATGTTGACGAATATTTTATTGCAAATGGAGAAATTTGTTAATAGCAACATACAACTCTAAATTAGTTTAACTGTTTTGAAGATAAAATCTACTCGTTCGGGATTAAACGAACAGTGGATGTTAAGTTCCTAAATATACATGCTGGCCCAACAGTGGCAGGCAGACTCTGTTGAAGCGATGACTACATGGCAAAAAGAGTTATTTGCCATCCTGTTTTCGGAAATGCAAAACGTTCTAAACTACTTTCTTAAATGATTGGTACAGTTTTCTGAAAACAGAAGCACTCATTTTAAAACCAAGTTGCGTATCAAATATCAGCCATCTAACATGCTCGCGTCATTGAAATAGCAGTTAGACTGGATTTGTTAGTCAGCACGGCGGCTGCGTCAGCCTGTGTATTTAGGAGCCTGAATGAAACTGGCATTGGAACACGTGTAAATGAAGCAGGAAGTGGCGTGTGAAGGTTGAGTTTTTTTTAAGTCTCCTGACGAAAGGCAGTTTTTCTTTGGAAACTGTTAGATATTAAATTGTTATTCGTTAATATAATAAAAACTTTAAAAAGTAACACTTTCTGCTGTACCCAGCATGTAACACGCTTATAGTTCTAATTTCTAAAAATCAAAATGGCAAAATGTTTTTAGTCAATTAACCGGTTTCCGAAAACAGATGGAAACAAGCTAAAAATGTATGACACCGGTCAAAGTGGATCAAGGTATGGCTAGCAAGGGAAGCAACTATCAATCCAATGAAAGATTCATCAGACAGAATTGAATTAAATTAGATATCTTGAAAAACGGCGCCCCCCCCCCTACTCTAAATCAATGTTAATTTGTGTACAATTTTATCTCTTCGCATGTATGTTAGGTTAAAACCGTCAAATTTACAATGTTAACTGAACCAGATCCGCGACACATTAAAATTATACAGCAACGCGTGTAACTTAGAAAATTTGAAGATTTTCGAACGAATTTATTAATACATCCAACTCTTTTGAATGAATATTGTCTCTGGGCTAAAATTACTTCTTGCGCGAGCTGACTGTCGGGATCTTCCAAATGGTGCGCATGGACAAGACTATTAAAACCATTACTGCTGGCTACTCGTTAAATAGACATTTTATTCTAACGGTTAACGCCAAAATAATTTCTGCTGGAAACTAAATGTGCACCATGAAGGGTAACGAATCTACCAAGGAGGATTTAAATCTCCATCCTCAAAAAATGCCAGAATCATTTGAGACAATCGTTCAGATGGAGCTGCGTTGAGATAAGCGCTCCTGCGTTGTATGTGAAAGCTTAACCAGTTTCGGGAAACAAGCTAAAAATGCAAATATGGTTGAAAAGAAAAATATTTAAACTCAATTTTGTGAAAATAAGTAGCATAATGCAAATTAGAATTCAACAATAACTAATATTCTTGCGCATTTAAAAACTGAAGGGTAAAATAATTTTATCTCCCTATATTTTGAATTCTGTCCAACTAAAGAACTATTACAGATAATTAGGGAATCAATTTAAAATACATATACTCTATGCCTCTTGTGTCGAATAGAAACAAAGCGCACTTTACCAACACTAGCGAAATTTGAATTTAATTCGCCAAGAGTTAGGAGATAAAACTCCTATGACATTTCATCCATAACTCCATGGAGTCTACCCTTCATAATGTGCAACCTGTTTCAATACCCCGAATTCCTAGTCATACTTACCGTGCCGAAAAGCAATATGCAGTAATCCATTGCGGCGATGTCTAGGTCGCACCAGCTTTCGATAAACTTTAGTGTCGTTTGTGACAAGTTTTGATAAGTTAGGAGAATCAATTAGCCAAGTATTTCGTCAAACTAGATTTTTCTTTGGAAGGTATACAAGGGAGGACAGAAATCTGATACAAGTAAATATCCGGATAATTGAGTTTTATTTAAAATTGCTAGAATCTCAAGCTTTTATCAATTTTATAATTTTAAAGGTTCAAAATGACCTTCCGACACAATAAAGCAACAAATGCTGAAAGAGGTTAGAAACAAAAATCTTAAACGGACGCATTTACATTTCGTGGCATTTATTTCTCTTATCAACGTTCTGAATAATGATCTACTTCATATACACTAAGATCCAAAATAATTTATATTTGGCAAAAATTGTCTCTCGCTAACTTATATCTGCTTCTGTAAAGGAGTTTCTGAAAAAAAGGGAGTTTTTCACATTTTATTTTATGAGGTGCCCTAATTTTGTTAAGTAAATATTAGTTTACAATCTACATTTCTAAGAAGTGGTGTTCAAATTATAGAGCGTATAAATTTTTTAAACAAGATTCATTCTAAAGTGGGCAATTGAGCAGCTTAAAAGAAAATCAAAATATTTCAAACTTAAGGACTACGGTACAAAACAATTCAAATTTTCCGAAATTTTGAACGTTTAGAAATTTCATTTTTGGCCAAAGGTCGATCATTTAAACGTAATTATCGAAATTTTATTTTAAGGTAACGATATAGCCAAAAACAGTGGAATTTGAGTTAACAGCAGATCCAATTTAGATAGACTTCAAATTATGCAAGTAAAAGCATACTAGTTCTCAAATATTTGCTTTATAGAACAAGCTTTCAGAATAAAATGGTAAAGTAACTCCGAAAAAGAATTACTTCCGACTACCCTCGCAGCAAAGATCGTCACGTGTGACAGTGACGTTGTAGTCACGTGACACCTAGGTCACAATGTGGCATCATATTTGTGACTTCTATGCGACGTTACGCATTAGTAACTTTGTAACTTCATTGTGACGTTTCCACAATTTAATCAACACGTAACAATATGACGACATTACAATGGGACGTCACAAACAAGTTAATATGCGACGTCACGAAAGACCATGAAAATGACCAAAATGATTTCGCTGCGACTTCAATATGACATTGCAGAGACGTACTACGACGTCCTAAAGTCAGTGTGACGTAAATCTTACGTCACTGAAAAAATGCTGTTAGGGTAGTAATAAAATCTGCATTTAGAATACACTGAATAAAATGTTTAACCACGGAAACGCCGGGTAAACTTTCTAGTTATTTAAATGAAGATTGAAAATCAAACAGAATTAACTTCAACTCCAAATAGTTTAACATAAATTTATTTGAAACAGTTTAAAAACAGATGAAACATAACGTCTGTTCAGAAAACGAATCAACTTCGTTTCAACCAAAAAATATACTGATAACTGCCATTCGGAAAGATACGATCCAAACCTAAAAAGAAAAATGCATCATTTACAAACTGGTAAATTAATAAAGAGTATAGTTAGATATAATACTTGTGCAATTCACAGCCGTCTCAATTAGAGTTACTTCAATGCATTGGTTATTTACGACATTGCTACTCTGCAATAAAACTGTTGGTTCTCCGTAATAAGTGGTAGGCAATTTGTTTATGCCGTAAAGCCCAGCAATGTTTCTACAAGTTAGAGTGGAAATGTCTGAACAAGAGAGCACATACGATTGTTATCAATGCAAAGTATAGAAATTGCTTTGACAAGCCATGCTTTAGTAGTGTTCAAAATAGGGCAACATTATAAACTCATGTACGAAGAATGACTGCACACCAAGAATGATTTGCGCTGAAAATTTTACTTAAATTATGGCATAGGATCAGGTTTCATGTCTTTCTTCTAGTCCACACTTCGCGTTCATGCTTTGCCGTATATCGTTTAACTTCACATTTTAATACCATGAGGCGCCACCACACTGTGCTATAGTTTAAGTATTTTAGCTAGCGTAGGTTGTTTGCACAGATTAAGAAATTTAAGCATTTTCGAAATCAAAATTGCAAAGTAAATAAAAAACAGTTTAAACTTAAATTATGCAATTCGTATTACATGTTATACAGCACTAGTATCAAGGCAGGGTTCCTTAACGTTTACATACTACCTATCCCCAATAACATGTACACCTTACGAAGCCCAAAAATTGCCATGGCACTACAATAATCGACCTAGAAATCCTGGTTAAATCATTTAATGCACACAAGATTATGCATCTTAAGATCAAAAGCATATATCATAAAACCAAAGCCTGTGTAGAAACAACCATGATTTCTATACGAAACACCATTTCATTGACCGACGAAGCCATTGTCACAAATGTTGAGAAATGTTTTGTATTTGCAGCCAACTAATCCGTGGTGATCTGAGACATAAGAACCCGTGCGTAAAACGGGCCCCAAGTTTCGCCAGGATGTTATGAAGACTTAAATAGCATCAGTGATGCACAAGCAATCCTCGGCAAATTTAATGTATTATGCAGATTAATATTTTATTCTTTAAACCCTTTACGGTTATAAATATTCAAGTTTAATAGGGCTTCCAAAATCCAATTAGGCTCCATCTTCGAAAAGTCATTCCCTGTACGTCACAAGACCGGCCACCCATTACCAATTGCTAGATGATTGCTGGTCTAGATAAGCGAACGGCGTAGAGTCGACGTTCAACACTTAAAATTCTTTCATTAAAGGGGGGGAGCTAGTCTTATCCGGCATAACCAATCCTTTGAATATAATATATACTTACCAGTTTCAACTTTAAGTAGACTATTCATGGACCGAATTGCGTTCGTTCCCGACTGAGTTGTGTACAACGTCCATGCCATCCCAGTTTCGGCATCATTAGGAATACCAGCCAAGCTGTAAATCTTCCTGCCTTCTACCGTATCATCAGTAGAGAACCTTCAACAAAAAGTAAAAATGTTGAAATAGGAGTTTCTAACCTGGGAAATTTCACTTATGAAGGACGCAGTACATTCTAAAGAGCCGAAGAGGGAAAGCAAGTTTTAGGGACGGTAGGGTGGCATTTTTGCATGTTCTCAGCACATGCTACACCCGTTTATGCTTCAAATATTGCCCGTCAAAAACTGGACGATATTACATGAAAAGTTGCATTTCTCCTTCTCAAAGGCTACCCCTTAATATTGAATATCTGTACACTACATAGAAGTCACTCGAGATAAGGGAAATAAACACTTCTCCGGGGCATTTTTTGCCACAGCAACTCAATAGCAGTCAATGCAGCCATTAATACAATGCGCAATAAATGGACAGTTCGAGTAAGATTGCTTGGCCACTTCGCGGCCGTTTCGTGCACTTAAAATGTCTACACCAAGAAAGTGGCCTCACGATTTGACCCGATTATACAAGTACTTTTTCAAAGACTTTTCGTTTAATTTCAACGCAGCATTATATTTTTTATTCATTAATCTAAAATTCTTAAGTATGAGGTAACGGGAAATGGACGCCTTAATTCTTTTACATGGGGCAGGAACACTCATGTTGGGAAATTGGTTTAAGTGAAAAGACACCGCTCAATTTATAATTCTAATTTAAAATGAATCTGGATAGAAATTTCTTTGAATTAATCACGGCGCGATAAAAAGCATAAATGTTGATTGGCCATTTAATAAATTAGGAGCTTGTATTCGAAGAGGGTCGGATAATGCTGCTGTGAAAATAAACTAGTCAGTTTTGGTTAGTAACGAGTACAGTTACCATTTCAGTTTCCAAAAACTGAAATTTCTATAAAATATTACTAAACAGCTTACATTTTAACATAAAGATAAAAAAAAAAAAATTAAGTTTTATTATGCGGCTTGTTAAATTTTCAAAAGAATCTATTTCACAACATTGTTAAAACAATTCTACGGATGTATGAAAGTAAAACTATCGTAATCTTAATTTAGATTAGCTCGCACTTTATTTTCAATCATGCTAAAGGGGACCCGGGGCACATTTTTAAGCCTGCTATTTTCTTGGACATAGAAGTTGTTGTTGAAACCCAGACCGTCCGACCTACCAGAAAGGTGTAAGGTAACTGTTTGGACGGTCGGGAAACAATTCAGAATTTAATGACTCATTTTTCCTAAAAATTTAATTTTTAAAGTAATAAAACTTTCCAATGCCTACCTTGTACAGAACTTTACATTAAAACTCTTAATCTGCGAAAAAGAGGCGGTTCCCAATGCTAGGATTTCGCTTCCATTGCAGATAACTGCTCCATGGGCCATATTCGCGTTTATGCATTTTATAATATTGACTTGCCAATGCCTGCACTAGCAGTAAAACTTAGTGCCGCTATTTCGCGATATCTACAGAAACCGAAAACTGTCCTATAATAATCCTAGCTTCGGGAACGCTGCCTTTAGGCGGTTTCAGAGAGCCAGAAAGGCACCATTGCAAGGTAATCTAAGAAATTTGTTAACGAAAGAGTGGTATAACTAATACTTTACTTTCGATATTCGTAAAATTGAGGAACATTGCAAATTCTTGCTACTATTGCAGGTACGCGTTTACTCTATGCTCACGAACGTATACAACACGTGAAACTTTTACATTGATTCGGTTATCTGCAATAGGCGCGGTATCCTAGATAAAATCTTTTGGAAATTGAATTCTTGCAGTCGTCAGCTGCAATTGTTGCAACAGAAAACTAGTTTTGGGTTTCATCGAAATTTGAAACATTTATAGTTTGAAATATTGATTTCAGCTTATCTCCGATTTATACCTTTAAGTGTAAATTTTATAATTTATTTTATGCGCAAATGGGTTTCATTAAATTTTTTTTTTTTTCAAATATTAAAATATTCCCAAAAGTGTCACGCTCCTAAAAATTCCATTTCGTAAATAAAGCTTCTGAATTTCAAATATCAAATGTAAAAGCATTTATATAGAATCATTTATATTTAACAAGCATCCAAATGGAAAACAAATTAAACATTCCATAAATAAGCAGAATAAAATTAACTCTTTATAATACCGCTTCACTAGTTCGAAAAATTAGATTGCAGTAAGCGCTCATAAATCTGTATTCAAAAAGGTCTTCAGCTGGAAAAATCCAACTTAAAGCCATGATGCAATTCTTCGAGTGAAATCTATTTCCAATAGATCTCACACTTTGCTCTTGCGATCAAATTCCAGCAATTGCAAATTGATTTCGCACGACGGCGCAAGACCAACTTCTTAAGAAAAATGTTAAAGAATATTCAAGCTCTTACCTGAACATCGCATCCCGAGCGCTCGCCATTTTCATCAGATCATAAACAGTCTTATTTCCAGAGAAAGTTATAACAGTGGAATGAATACTGTCTTCTGTATCGGAAGGAAACCATATGGAGTAGCTAATTTTCTTGGCATTCGAGTCCACTTGATACAAAGAATCTCCCATGGTTCCTTTAAACAGAATATGGAACAAAATGTTTAATTTATAGCGTGAATACAGAATGCAAGTCTTGCAAGGAATGGCCAAACTGTGGATCGAGAGACTGGCTTTTTAGTACTTTCGACGCGGGCTATACGTACACATTAAAGCAAATTATCAATATGTCATTTATAACTCGAGAACGGCTAGATACAAAATTAGTTTTCATACCATTATTGCAAATTGCATACTAAATTATATTAACTATGGGTGTACAAACAGATTTGATTTTAATTTATAACTGCAGCAGACTATTTTAGTAATTATTTTTTGTGGAAACTGGTAACCGCGTTTAATTTCAATTGCAGAAATTGTTTGCTATTCTGTAAAGGCAGAACTATTTAAAAATTATATATTTAGTTAAATATTTTAAAACTCAAAATAAGGCAACGGCGATTCGACATTCAATGTTTTACACATCGTATTTCCCCCCATGTTAACAGGGCAGTCTTAACATGACCAGCGAGGAGACCCTGGGGACCCAATTTTGCTTGGTGAGGCCCTTTCAACTTAATTAAAAAATGTTAGACTAGTAAATTCATTTCTTTTCCCGTACATATAGATGCATGACTAAAATAATGAACGGGAAAACATTATGTACTAGATACTATGGGCATCTGATTGGGAATTTTAGAGCATGTCCTTTGGCGATGTTACAATTTAATACCAACTCGCAATGTTTTGTAATCTTTGATACTATGGAACCAGAAAATATCTGAAGAATATAAGTTAAAGATTATTTTTAAAGCAAATAGTGTCAAACTTTAAATGAGAGTGGTGCTCAACACGTCATTGAAACGTCATGACTTGTTAACACTAGAACGACGGAAGCGGTCATTTTGACCGCATAACTACTTTGACCGTTGCCGTCGTTCTAGGAAGATCGTCGATTTGTTCTCTTATAAAACCTAGAGATAATTTTCTGCGTTTTTTCAATAAGAAAATTAGTCAAAATTTCAATGGGGTGGGATTAGCAGTTGGAGGAATTGTTCCTCAAAGTAGTTATGTGGTCAAAATGGCAGCTTCCGTCATTCTAGTGCTAAGTCGATCTTTGGATGATTTGAGAAAATTAAGAACTTTGCATTGTTCTTTACAGGAACGAAAAGCAACGCCATCCTCCATCGTCTAGACCCATACTCTTAACAAATTCTTTCTGCAGCCACCCCGGATATTTTCCCCAGTCAATTGAAAGAATCTAAAATTACCTTCGTTTTGTTTGGAGTGTTTGCACTTCAAATCCAACAAACTCGTGCCAAGCAGAGCTGGGATAGCGTAATACGTAGACAGCAGATCACCAAAAGACCCATCTCTCAGTTGTTTGTCCAGCAACTCCTGGACTCTTCGTGGATAGTCAAATTTTTGCCGGATTGCTGGTACATCTTGCACGGCAACAAAAGCCTGAAATTATACACCATGATAAGTACTAGATTAAGTGCTTTTTGCAACAATTTGTATTAAAAACCAATTCCCAGGGAAGAGGGGCTCCAAGACTGCCTAAATTAGATTCCATACCAGACAAACAGGAAAGAAAATTAAAAGATTTCGGGCCAACGATACAAACCCTATAGCTTTCGAATGATTTTTTAAAAATTAAAAACCCAAAAGAGCCTAAATAAGCAATTTTATTCTCGATTTACCATTAGATGTATGGAACTTTAGATGACTAGCATGCACTGTTGCTAGACATTCTATATTTGAAATAAATTTACCAAAATTACAAAAGAGAATAGTTTAAACCATTGTGAACTTTGCACATGGAGAAGTATTTTATCAATGCCAAATCATTCGCAATTTCACGAGATAAAAACTTGCTCTTTGGCATATTTAGGGGGTTTATATGGGAATTATTTTAATCTGAACCATAACTTAATTTTTACAATGTAATCTGAATATTTTAACATAAATTTTTGCCTTAATAAAAATTTGCTTTTAAAGTTCTTGTTTAAAATGCATGAGCACCTAGAACGTCCATAAGATTGGGGGGTAAGCAGATTATATACAGAAAATCTTTAAAATCAGCATTTTACTTCATGTTATGATACAGATGCACCCTTTTGTTTGATATTCTACTGCATTTATTTATATGAATTATATTTTGACAGACTTGCTCAACTAATCTGCAGCTACGTTCCAATTAAGGATTTTGATTGAACAGGTCAGATTTATAATATGGGAGGGGCGAGACGGTACGGAACTAAAAATAGCAAACTGAACAAAATAAAAATCTCAATCTTCAATGCAATAGATTTTAGAACCCCCACGGAAAAATCCTGTATTCACCCATGTACCAACTATTTTGATTTGGCACATTCGTATAAGCGTTTCAACGGAGTCGCTTAAACTCATAATTTAAATTCAGAGTACAAATTCTATAGGATGGGTATAAATAAAATTTTGAAATTCAAATTTATTACGACGTGTGTACAGCTATGCAGAGATACAAAATGTAAGCCCACATTGCATACGTACTAGGCAGTAGATGCTTCCCAAATTGTAGCCGATTTTAAAGATCATTTTCCAGCAAAATACAGTTGCAAACGTGTAATATTCTCTCACTGGCGTCCCTTGTCTTGTGTGTCTATCGCAGACCAAACGGAGTCTTCGGAGTGTTTTCTCCAGAGTTCAGAAGAAAGCGGTACGAACATTCCTTCCCTGACGTCACCCTATAGTTGCCAGAATTCTGAGTCAAATTGAGTTGCCAGATGTGACTTCACAAATTTGGCGATTTCCCGAAACTTCGAGAAACATCGCCAAATAACTTATTCTATAAATAATTTTAGAAATTTCTACAGATTTTAAAAATTTCTACAGGTCTCGCTCTGTTGGAGGGGAGTTAAAAAATGGATGCTATACGAGATACATTAGATTTTTGTCAATATTTGAGAATAGCAATAGCAGTTTTATGAAAATACTTTCGTCAACATTCAGAATATCGCTTATTTGTGTAATTAGTGGAGCATTTAAGAGTTTTTTTCGTGTGCTGTTCCTGCAAATAAACGCAAGTTACCCAGAAACTTTGACTCCTTGTATCCTGCGTATACACCCACGTTTCTAGAAGATAAAGTTTAGTAACAATACAAATTTTTTCCTTTTTATGATGCATAGGCAAATATAACTTAAAGATTCTAAATGGTATGAAACAAGAAATGGTTAAGTTTTATATTTATCTATTTATTGTTCAAAAATTCAGCAAATTCTCTTCAATCTACAGATATTTTTTATTCAACTACTTCGCTAATACTTTGCATTTCTTACGAAAATACTTTTTCATACTATATTACTCCGTTTATGCACCACATGCAAATTTATTAACTTTCTGTGAACTTTAAACCTCTATACAGGCAAATGTTATTCTACAAATGTAAAAACTAATCTAATCCACTTGGAGGAAAATTAAATAAGTTCTTTTGCTCTGGGTTCGTGATAAACGCATGCATATAACGTTAAAAACAATGGGGAACAGCTATAAATATGCTGAATAATCAGATTTATTCGGGTTTATTAGTTTAGAAAAAATGGGACTAACAAGATTGGACCAAGGCTATTACCACTACTAAATCCAAACTTTTGAGTTTCGATCATGTCAGCCAAAATTTATTTCAAATTCAGATTCTAAATATTTAAATTGCTTTGATAAACTCCCGACATGATATGTCCAGTCTAATCTAGAACGATGACCAAATAGAGGTATTTAAAGTACCTACCGAATTCAGTTTCAAATATGGACCTTCGTGAAAACCAGCGCAATTGCTCCGACAATGGACCGATACAACCTTCCCCTGGATAACGCATTTGGTTTATGGGGGGTAGTCACCAACCACATGGAACTTCCCCAAAATAAGTGCCCTTGATAAGGGACAAGAGGGGATAATTCCGTAGATATGAAAATTGAAAACTTAAAAACTGCACTTCAAGCCGAGGGTATTTGATAATTTTTTACGAATATCTTTAATGCAATTTGCATTTACAAAAATCATTTCATTGGACACTACAGGAACTGTCGTACTCTAATTTTACCAGAGAATCGCCCCACGTTTCCAATTAACTGGAAATGATATCCAATCATATCAAGCAAACTGAATGCTACGTTCAAGAAAACCTTTGCTTTATGCCCACAAAAACGACAATCGAGCAAAATATGGTTTAACAAACTACAAAAACTATTCGAAAAATTTTATATGTATTTTAAATTGAATGGAGTTTACCAAGCAAAATAGATCCAAAAATGAATTTGCTCAGACATAAAACATTTCCCCGACTAAGAACCTGTACAAGTTTTCAACACAAGCGTTCCGAACAAATAAATCTGTCTCGACAATCAACATTTATTTTCATATTTCATTAAACTTGGTCTAATGGCCATGTCCACAGCATCGAACACACGTTCATTACAGTTTATTTCGAACATTGTTTTGATCTGTAAACCCGTGGTTTATTTTTGGCAATACTTTCCTTAACATCTTTGCATTCGCGCCACGATCTACAATAGAATTCATGAACACAAGTCTTAAATACTCACCTGTATAATCAATGCTTCCGTATAAACGTCTGCCTTTAGATTGCCAATCATTGAAAAGAAGTCCTCGGCGTAAGATTCGTAGTTTCGAACAGCACCTCTGCGGCCATTGCAAGCCATAGCCATTAGTGCTAAAGCCTTTGAACCTAAAATGTTTGAAAACTCCATTTTTAAATCAATCTGAAGTGATAAACACAAGTACCAAATTAAGAATTCCTGGGATGTATAGAAATTATAGGAATTTATCCGAGGAATTATATTAACTTATTTAAATCTTCCGATTTTGCTTATGAAAAAATTGTACCGAAAATTCAGCATAAAACATGCTTATATTTATTCATTTATATAGTTTGTATCGAATTAGCAGCTTTTAAATTTTGGAGATTTAGAGACTTTAAAACTGCGTCAAATTATCAGATGTTCAAATATAAAACCGTCTTGTCCAAAATAGTTTACGAGTCCAGTCAAAAATTGAGTTAAGCATTTAAGCAATACAAGTCTTGCTTCAGATTTTGCAAATCAAGAACCATTTGAGAACGGGTCAAAATCTAATCTGCACCAAGATGGCCGAATAGTTTGCGCTGGAATAGATGCATTGCACAGACAGACGACACAAAGGGCAATTCGTGGTATAGTACCCAAATCAAAAATCGATCAAAAGCTCAAATTCCAAACCCCAATTTTAATATACTTCTCTAAACATTGTAAGAGGGGGGCGTGAAGTTTGAACTATTCAACCAACATTCGGTGGTGCACTTGAATTTATGAGCATAAAGGCAATCTAAAAAAACCAACCTATCCGATCCATGCCCCAGCTATGGTACATCTTGGCAAGTTGCTCTATGTCCGCTTGTTTTGTCTTCTCAGCTATGCATAAAGTGAGCAAGACTGCTGGTACGCTGAAGTTTGAGTTCATGGCAGCATCAGTTCGCAAGCGCAGAATATTCACCAAGTCCATTCCTTGAGAATTATGGGGATCCTGGCAAGTCGCGTACAATGCATTTACATACAATGCAACGTGGCTCAGACTGGTCTCCCTGTTACTCCTGTAAACAGAATACAATATAAAAGACAAGAAAATTCGAAATTCATTTGAATAGCTTCTGAATCAGTGGTAACAAAAATTGCATATTCTGATCACGAGGAAGATTAAAACGGCGAAATTAAGATTTTAGAAACCCATTTCAGAGATCCGGATTTTTAAACTTTCAGTGTCGCATGCAGATTTCATTATAAGCCTTGAAAAGGTTAATTTTAATCCTTAAAAGCACATGTGAAAATTCGGCATGAATTAAACATTTAATTCAGAAAGCTTTCAGAAGCACGTAATTCATATGCGTAATATTCAGAAATATAAATTTGAAACTAAATGTCTTCTTATCCGAATATATTACCAGGGCGTTTCAAAATGTATGCAACCCGGCATTTAAGGTAGAGTTTACGCGCAAGTATTTTACGTCAAATTAAAGACAATAGTACCACACCCAAGGTCAACCGAAACGTTGCGGTTAACAATGACACCGACATGCACAAGTCATTCGTCTGAGTCAACGAAAAACTTTCTTGGAAAATTAAATTAAGACTAATTTCACACGTGCGTAAGACTAATTCACACATTTTAAACGTACTCAAGACAAATTTCAGCAGATATTTAATAATTCCGCAATTCTTGACAAATCAATGTAGCATTTGTTCGCGAAACTAGGCGTATACACGATCTCTCCCATGGCTGCCATATCGACAAAATTTGCCGCCATTTCTCGACGTAAACGAGCATTCAAACTTCACCCGGGCAAGCATAGACTACGTAGCCAGAACATTGATAAGGCAATGCAACATCTCATACAGCATCTCCCCATATAGTAAAAAACCAAGTTACTAGAAAATGTCAAGGAAAAGGATTACATACAGTTTTACAGTAAAGTTCCATTGATTTTTTAGTATCTTTATAAGTTGGAAGTTCTTACTTCCAACTTATGAAGAACTTCATAAGTATGACAGAGTTTACAGAACTTCTTCATAAGAACATAAGTTGGAAAAATCCGTGGAACGTTGCTAACATATGGAATCTGTTCCTAGAAATTTTCTAGTAACCTCGTTTTTAACATACTTTTTCAAACTAAAAAAAACAAAAATGCATAAGGCTTGGCAGCTCCTTGAGACAGTCAAACTATCACAGCTACTTTTTTTTTGGGGGGGGGGGGTCTACAAAGAAATTTAGCTTTGGAAACCTGCGTGGCTGACACAGGAATGGATATTTAAGGAAGACAAGCATGCCAAAAGCATTTTAAATGCCAATTTCGATTGACCTTGAGTGCAGTAGTACTAATTGACCAAGTCTACTCAAAATTTACCTCTGCGAAAATTTTACTTTTCTAAAATATGGAGCTTTCAAACACCCTATAGTACGGCGAAACTTGCGATGCACAAAGCAAATATCCCTTTGAAGATGCATAACGAAAACATTCTAAAATTGTGAATACTTACGCCATTAAATCCAACGACAACTGAATGTCAAGTTGTTGCTTCATCAGACTCTTCTCGCTCTCGTCACGCAGTTCAATCTTTCCTGCGAAAGCAAGGGCAACGACGGCACGAGACGTTGAAGTCGAGGAGCTCCATCCAAAATCGGATTGTCTCTTGCCAACTAAGTACGCAGCAGCTTTTGACACGGCCTGCCTCGCATCATTGCCGTAGTCTGCCATTACCAATTCGGTTCCAGAATCTAGGTCGGGATACACGTCTTCCGCAATAGGTAGGTTTTCATTTCTTCTAGCTATCAGATCTGAAATATTCATTGAAATCTTTTAGTTTCATCAAAACTAGGAAGAAAAGACACTAGTGATGGCTGCATTCACAATTTCGATGCATAGGCATTTTTTAAAGAGAAGCCATACTATACTTGTCACGTATCTATACAATAGTTTCTATACGTATATCTAATTTTGTCCACTTCCGTGATATTTTTTAGCCTATTTTGAAACTCAAAATTGGGCATTTTTAAATAATTACACTTTTAGCTCAAGTAGGGAATTTATTAACTGTACTGGAAACATGACAAAATTTTAAAAATAACTGCATATAAAAATACGTTCAAAACTTGAAAATAAATTTTATTTTAAGGCTAATTGAGGGATCTTATAAATTTGCGAATAAATCCGTGTATTAATATTAATTCCGTAATTTATATACCGATAAAAGTTAAATTTGCAGTCTCGTGAAGTGTAGGCAACGCACCAGCGTATATTAGGAACGTAGTCTATTTAACTATCCGATTTAGACATATCCAAGTTATCCGTCAGTGACCAGTCCGCATTGCCTGCGGGTATGTGACAAAGACCGTATACATCCAATATTTCTTTCAGGCATACTTCCGGGGGGTCACATTTTATGTTAACCTAGTTTGTTTATATAAGGCAAATAGAAAATCCCCCCCCCCACCAGCCAAACAGTCCTGAAATAAACACTATACATCCATTTTCGGTTTTATCAGAGTCTATCGGTAGCTGTGGGTACAGTAGCTAGTTGAATATAAAGAGATGCTCAAGAATTCTACAGAAATACCACTGCAGAAATTCTCATAAATTTGGAAATTCCCACCATGGATCGCTACAGGTAAAGTTAGTACAATATTACTATACACAAAACAAATGTTCATACTTTCACACACTTCCTCATCTGAACCGTCCGTGCAATCGACGTGGCCATCACAATACCCTGAACGTGGTATGCATCTGCCATTCGTGCATCTGAAGTACATGTCCATACAAGCAGCTCCTAAAGAAATTGACAGCATTGAATAAAAGTAATCGCACAGCATTTTCAAGACTAGGTGAGATAGTATTGTTACAGATATATTCTCCGGAATCATGGATGTACGCTTAGGATACAAGAATGAGACCAAATATTTAGATAACTAACGCATTTAGTCACAAGCACTGCATAAACAGGAACAATACAGTAAAACACTTAAATGCTCCCCATTTCACAAGATGACCGATACTGTTCAAAACTGACGAAAATTTCACAAAACAGCATCTACTATTCTCAAAACACTGACGTAAGTCAGTTCAATGTAGCTCGTATCTCGTCAACTGCTCTCAGACCGAGTGATAACTCCTTTTATAGGCTATGGAAACTTCAGTAAATCTATCGCGTAGAATATTTGTTATTTCAAAGAGTTTCTCGAACCTTCGCAAAATCGCCTAATCTGGCAACCCTTCTTCGAACTTCGGCTACCCGGTACCACCGCCTCCTTTAAACTGCCTGTGCAGTCAGCAGTCTCTTAGTAAACTGATTTGCGTAGGAACAACGTTCTGCGGTAGACTGCGCTACTTCAGTTGAATATAGTGGTGCAGCTCAATACTGAAAAGGATATAAAAGTGATTGAAATAGGATTTGATATTTAATTTACAAACATGATATATGCGAAAGCCAAGGTATAAAATCACGAGGGCATAGTGAAACTAGGATAGGCCCCGTTTTGTATTGGTTACACAAAAATTTTTTATGATCCAATTTTTTTTTTAAATTTAGTTTTATGTTTTTTCTTTCCTTACAATTCTTTATAATTTCTTTGAGAAAAAATTCCAAACACCACAAGCCAGGAGAATTAAGAAAGAATTATAATCCATATAATATCTCGTAAACCCACTTTGTAATTAAAGAAAAAATACTTTAAATTAAAGGGCTTCAAACATTTAACAAAACCACAATAAATTGAAATTTTACGTGCATTTAATATGTGAATCCTTCAAAAATTTATATATAAGTTAAATTATAAAATTCATAGAAAAATGACTTCAGATAAATTTGTGATAAAGTGAAAAGTTATTCTTTAATGAATTTTCATGTTTTTATATGAAGAAATTTATTATTCCAAATCATTTTTCAATGAATTTTCTATTTCAATTTTTAATCATGGATATAAACTTCATGAAATACATATGCAATATTTCAATTTGTTGTGTATCTGCTAAGTGTTCCAAGTTCTTTTGTTGCCTGCAGAGAGTATTTTTCTATGTAAAGTACATTAAGAGTGGCAGAGCAAAATGCGATTTCTCCTATTGAAATGTATATAATTATTCTTAGCTTTAGGACATGAGTATAGATTATGTATGATCCCCCCTCCCAGGGATGCAAAATATGTCAGAATGTGGAAACGAGGTTCCTAGGAAATCGAAGCAGTCATGGGGAAATTTATACTGAAGATACCATATGTAAACAACTTATGTAAAGGAAACAGATATGCGAAATAAACTATTATAATACATTTCCATTAAATTACAATCATTTTACATTTTATTTATTTTTCTCTTATCTACCGTTTATTATATCTATATACAGTGTGAGGATACAGGTTAAAATTGTGAGATTTAAGCACCTGAACCCAAAAATGCTTGGAACCCAAAACATTTTGCTTATAGATCTTGTTTCCATGATTTAGTACAACTTTTAAGCAAAGAAAACTATTTTTTAATGCTAAACAAACTAATATTTATCAATATATAATTTTATAATTTTTCAATAAAATGAAACAAATTCATAATAAAATACACATACCTTAATTTCAATGTTAATATATAAGAACATCCAATGATAAAATCAAATCAGCAATAAAATTAGCTTTGAAATCAAATTAAAAATAAACTTAAGGATAAAATCTAATGATAAAAGTATAAAAAACTAAAAATTTAAATTTCAAAGTTATTGTACCGTAAACCAATCTAAACACATGGATAACCTGCCAAAAACATTCAACGCAAGGGGGCGCCCTGACGCGGTACAATGTTGAGACCCAGACCGTCCGACCTACCAGAAAGGTGTAAGGTAACCATTTGGACGGCCGGACGCGGTACAATGTAGAAAGCCCAGACCACACGATCAACCCGAAGGCTTATGGTAGCTGTTTGTGTGGCCGGGGACGCGGTACAATGAAGACCCAGGTCGTCCGACTCGTCCAAGGACTTCAGTAGCCGTTTGGACGACGGGGAAAGGAAGCCAGCAGGTTTCCGGCTTCCAAGGACAGCGACCAACGGTCTTGAGACAATGTTGCTGAAACCCAGACCGTCCGACCTACCAGAAAGGTGTAAGGTAACTGTTTGGACGGTCGGGAAGTGCCACCCAATTTGGACCGGAACCCAGTGGGGGAGGGTCTTGAGACCATGTTGTTGAAACCCAGACCGTCCGACCTACCAGAAAGGTGTAAGGTAACTGTTTGGACGGTCGGGAAGTGCCACCCAATTTAGACCGGAACCCAGTGGGGGAGACATCCACAGGGACCGTACCCTCCTTCCCCTACCACCAACCTCTCGGAAGGACTTTCGGACCCACATGTTTTATGTGATCGTACTCCGCATGAACACGGCGGCAGTTTTGGCAGTGGCTGGAATCGAACCCGGGCCTACCGAGTGCAACTCCAGCGCGCTAACCAATGGGCTACCGCGCCCCTCTTGAGACAATGTTGTTGTTGAAACCCAGACCGTCCGACCTACCAGATCTCTCTCTCTTGAGACAATGTGTCATAACTCAAAATCAGCTCCAGACGCCGACTGCACAGGCAGAGTATAAAGGAGGCAGTGCCTGTACAGGTGTTCTCAGTTTGGTTTTTGAAACCAAAGTGATAGTGGGAGGAGAGACTTCCAGAGAGTTTTAAAAGTTCGCAACATTATTCATCTTAAGTTGCTGGTTAATTCAAAACCTGGCTTACCCGCAGGAATATCCTAGTGAGAAGTAAAAATCGGATACAAAATTTTTTCCAAATAGTAAAAGCGTTCGGGACGTAAATGTTTAAAACTAGTGTCTGCCCAGTTTCCAGATTAAAATTTGGCATGATACATTCACAGCAGCATTCCGTTACGTAGAAGATTTGAAACAGTCCTTTTAATTTTATTGCAAAAAATTTAATCTAAAACTATCGATTTTAGTTTCCACAGTAGCCATTTATCGTGTTATGTTGAATATCAAAAACGTCCCGATAATTGCGGTAGTTTTAAATTTTTAGAACTTTATTCGAAACCCATAAAAGGCATCACAGCGATGATAACTCCTTAATAAGGATTGTAGACACATACAGAATAAGACTAACAAACATTCCATAATTTCATTCCATGTATTACAGGAATAAATCCTTTGTTTTCCGCAATCTAAGCTTGAAATATTTTTTGGAAATCACTGGCGTACGTGTGTGTCCCTGGAGTTGTCTCAATGCAGGAAATTTCATGCACGGCAGGAATTCCATACATGAGAATGACAGTTTCTGAAAGTCCAGATGTCGCTGTACAAATTTAAATACGAGTTTTGAAATTAAAATGACATCAGGAAGAACCTTCCTCTTTACCCAATAGAACAGATATCATTAAATATATTATACCATAGTTGGTTCGCGCAACGTGCTATAGATTGTCCAGTTGAGTTTTAATTTATGAAAAAGATCTTTAAACCATAAAGAAACTGGCATTTGTATGAAATTTATTTCCATTAGGCAGGTAAAAATTCTCAAGTGTATAATTTAGAAGGAACTTGCCCTATTTCGTTAACGTCTTATTAGGATGGTAGGCCTCATTGAGAAGGCATTAAACTCAAAGATCCCAACAAATAAAAATCTGCACTTTGTTTTCAAGAACCTAAATATTTTATTTGTCAAAGACTATATGGTACTTTTTATTTTTAAAAATAAAAATGAATTTAAGTTCAACTAGCAAACATGCATTTTTTTTAAAAACAATTCAAAAAATATTTAATGAAAACAGATGATCCGAGCCTGAAGAAAAGCTGCGAGACATAACCAAAAGTTTGAAATTAAGATCTAGGAATTTCAAAGATCTATTGCAAAATTCAAACATTGGCCCTTTCGTAAATTATTTCTTACGCCACTTTTCATTAGAAAAAGATAGCATAAGCAGTCCTTGAGATTTTTATAAATTTATTGGAAAATGTGCATCCTCTCAAAAGTTAGTATTAACTATTGTGAAATATGTTCACTTTTCACATGCAATATTAAGCAATACATTTATTTTAACAATTTCTTTAATCTAGTTCGTTCCATTCACGGGAAAATGGCACTTCAGATAATAGTTTTGTATTTTGGCGTCCAACAATTGGCCAATAGTCATTTATATAAAGAAGTTCTTATCTGCATTTGTATAAAGCTTGGCGATAAATTTGGCAAACTTTGCCTTAATTCAGAAAAATATCGCCAATCTCAGATTGACGAAAATGGTCAAAATTTAACAAATGACGCTAAATTGACGAAAATTAAGCCAAATCTTTGAATATTTTTTTATATGAATTATTGCGGAAGCTATAAAGTTTTAAATTTGCGTGAAATGCAAGTTTAGAGTACTTTAAAGTAATTACACGTGATCTGAAAAAGAAATGTACCGCTAACGTTAAACATTCTGCTGTGGATATGCATTTTGAATTATAGAGTAGGTTGCTGCGCGCGTCAGATTCTCCCATTTTGCTGCATCCGAAAATTAAAGATTATCGAAATTCTGTAGCTTGGTAAAATATGGGAATATATCTTTGCATTCCAACAAAAAAAAAAATTCCAAAATTTTTTAAGTCCTTTAAATACCAAGGGCAAAAGTATTTTTACTGTTGACGATTACCAAGCAGTGGCCGGGTTTGGCGAGCATTTTTCAAAGTTTATAGATACTACTATTCTATCAACCTTTGGCATTTTTATGGGGGAGAAAGATGTTTGTGAATAAGCGTGGCATATGGTTGCGCGCGTCTATACGAGAGTTGAAACTAAAGGATTCAGACTGGAACGAGAAGAAATAATTTTATTTCAAACACAAGTGATTTGAAATTGAGCGGCATTATCTACACTTATCTGTTTTAAGTAGCGGAGGATTATTTATGATCACAGCAACGCCGGAAAATTCATTTTAGTTCGTAATAAACTACCGAAACCTCGTAATTTCAGAAGTTTTATCGTTGCTATTCAAACCTATACACAAGAGTATGTAAAGCAACGTTTGTGCCAAACAGATATTAAGAGATTGCGAAATTTGTTCTAAGCATATCTAATGAATTCAGAAACATCCATTTTACTTCACAATACATGGTAATGTATAAGAAAAATAATAGAATAGTGTCGAAAATAGAAACTATTTTTCAACGAATCTTCTCATTTCGAGTGCTCTCGAACCGGCAAACGTAGCTCGATGCGTGTGAGCAATGTATCCACTCTAGCTGGAAACTAATCCACCAAATTTCACAAAATTTGTTAAATTTCACCCGTGATACACCCTGGTGTTGATACGATTCGAAAATACTTTTCCCTTTTTTTGCAAAATGGCACGCAAAATTTGTCAGAATCCAAGAACTACGCATGCTTAAGTGTATGTTAACTTACTTGTTATATAAGCAATTTTTATTTTAGGGCGAAAAAAAATAAGCCCAACCCCATAACTAATTTAAGATTTTAGTTTCTTAGTACTTTTTAAAATACGTCCAGCCGTCAAATTAAAATTTAAGTAAAAATTGTAAATTCATTTCAGAGAATGGTCTTATTTTGTGAAATTAAGCAAATTGTGGAAAAAAATGAAGAGTCATGTGCAGCCAATAATTTTTAATTTCAGACGAACATGACTACCGTTTCAAATCATGCTCGTGTATTAAAATAAACTTTAAGAATTTGGAAAATGTGCAAAAGAAATATTTAAGTGAAAATTTCATTTGGTTAATTTTTAGAGACTCTGGATATTCCGATATGAAGTGACCCATAATTTTCGCAAGCTTCCATCTATAGTCGGAATCGCGACATTTTAGTGTATAATAAAGTAACATTTAGCAACAAATTGAAAATTTTGACAAAAACAAGAAATCAAGTTTTGAAAATCAAAACTTTTGATTACAGAAGGTAAAAGAATAGTTTTAAAAACAGAATTTTTCGAAATTACAAAGCAATGGCCTATTCCAGGCTTAAATAAAGTTCTTTCACAGTTCAATTTAAATTCCCAGTCATATGAAACCTGTATTTCATTTTGAAGTCCGAATATGTACATAGACTACACTCTAAATTGTTACAGATTGAAAATTTCGTAAACCACTTCCACATGGTATACAGTAATGCAAAAACAAAATTTTAATTAAACCATGATTGAAGAAAATATTCATACGTACTTCCATCACAGAAATATTCATCAGAACCGTCACTGCAATCCCGATTCGTGTCACACCATTGGAGTTTGTGGATGCACTGGACACCACTTGCACAAGGAAATTCGTATGCATCATTGCACTCTCGACCTGCCATAGGAAGATGGTCAATATTCTGCAAAAATTACTTTTATATACACAATCATGCCCGCAGCTATCGCTCACTCTTAGCAGCCACAGTTATTGATAGAAAAACATAATGGAACAAAAAATTGATATATACGCGCATAGGTCACCATTTAAGATAAACAGAATTGCTCAAATCCAAGATAAATACAATTGCCCCGAATTTAGAGCCATGTATATATAAAGATAATTATAAATAGGATTTTTGGTACTTGCGTATTAACTCCACCGCGCCAATAAAGAGCAATCTTGTTGTTCGCACGCGCACGCAGTGATCTTTTGAATTCCTTGTTGCTTGCTGATTTTTGACGCCATTTTTTAGTGCTACGAAAATGCGTATTTGGGATTTGCCAAAAACAGAACAAGATGCAATTTTATTTTCATATACTGCTGGTGCGAGGAGTTGACGTCGATTAAATTTTGTGAAAAGCAACTTGATTTATCGGATAAAACTGTTATAGATTGGAACAATTATATGCGTGAATTACGTGTCTTGGATATGGAGAATAAACCAAACAAGAAGGTAGGTGGACCAGATTGCATTGTGGAAATTGATGAAAGTTTGTTTACTAAACGTAAAAATAATTGTGGTCGAGTATTACCCGAACAGTGGGTGTTTGGTGGTATATGAAGAGAAACAAAAGATTCGTTTGTTGTCACTGTTCCTAATAGAACTGGCTCTACCCTTCTTGATAAAATTATTGAAAACATTGCAGATGGTAGCACAATTTATTCTGACAGTTGGAAAGGTTACCAAACAAATAAAATAGAAATAGAAGGATTCCTACATGCTAAAGTTAATCATAAATACAATTTTATTAATCCCGATACAGGAGTTCATACACAAACAGTTGAAAGAATGTGGGGCAGTGCTAAATGGAGGAACAAGAGACATAGGGGGACAGCGAGACATCATTTGGAATCTTATTTATCAGAGTTCATATGGCGACAGCATCAGGTGACAGAAAATAGAGACTTTTGAATCTATGTTAAACTCTATATCGGCCCATTTTCCACCGAAATCCGATTGACTATTTTGTTTTTAAATGAAGTGTTTTGAATTTTGAAAGTGTTTTGATTTTAAATAAAGTGTTTTATTTTATGATTTGTCACAAAAATTTTAGGTGTAGATTGACGGTACTTAAAAACCGCCAAATCTGTAGCTGCGGTGGCGTTAATACGCAAGTACCGGATTTTTTGAAGAACATTTAGAATACTACTGGATGTCTGCCCATATTTTAAAACACGAACAACGCTAGGTATGTAAGCAAATCAGTCACGAAAATGGGGTTATCAATCGTCTATCCTCGCAGTTTGCCTCATATGCAAATCAAAGCAAACTTAACTTGCCCATCTGAAAAAAATAATTATTTTCCCCACCCTACTGTCCTAAATAAAGCATATACATCCAGAAGAAACGAATACACCATTTTTTACAACAAATATAATAGCGTCGAAGAAATCAAAAGTCTACCTATGGACGGCGAACATACTCGAGAACAAACCTTAATACACACAAAACGAAATTGAAATAAACTAATTCCTTACCGGCGGCGAGATTCCACGCATATCCCGCTAACAAAATAAACACCAGCGGTAACAACATTTTCAAAAGTGGTGAATCGAACAAGCTGAACCAGCACAGAGCTTTAAGAACTTTAAGAATCGAGTCAACCTCACAGTCAAAATGACCGAATCGATTTGCATAAAACACGGTCAGGTAATTACGTTTAAAAAGTATGCAGTGAATACCGGTTAGCAGTTAGTAAACGCAAAAGAAAAAAAAAACTGTAGAATACCATTGGATATAAACCCGATTACGTCACTGACAGGTACGAAGTTCAGAAAAATATCATTTTTTTCTTTAATTAATTTCCGTCTTTATCTTACATATTTTTTATATAGTAAAATATTGTAAAACGGTAGAAAATTCGAACTCAAGTTTTCGAAGGATTTACGTATTTAAGGCATCAACCATTTCTAGATTAACTTTTCTCTCTTTTTCTTTGTGTGTGTGGGGGGGGGGGGGGGGGGGAAGGGGGGTAGAAGCCTATAGAGACCAAAATTTTAGGTAACCCCAACCCGGATGCATCCTTCAATTAGCTGCTATTTTTATCTTCCGGGTTAGTTTATTATGTAGTCGTTGACTTCCCGGTGTGAAATCGGCGCTCAATATACCAGGTCCACTGAATCCATGTTAGTCGTACTAGGGTCATTTTCAGACCTCTGACATTGAGGCTGGATAGCCCAGTGGTTAAGGCACTAGAATTGCACTTGGAGCACACGAGTTCGATTCCTGGCTCTGCCCAAACTGTCCCCGTGGAGTACAGGCACGTTAAATATGTGGGTCTGTAAGTCCTTTCTAGAGATTGGTGGTAGGAGAAGAAGGGTGCGGTCCCTGTGGATGTTGCCCCCCCCCCCCCCACACACACACTGGGTTTCGGTCTAAATTGGCTGACACTGTTCCGACCGTCCAAATAGATATACCTACACCTTTTGGGTCGAAAAAAAGACAAACCTCCGACATCTTTGCACTAACCTACAATGCTGATTTGTTCAGGCACCAGAACCTTGCTGCCACAATCAAGAATCGAACCACTGATCCTCGCATTGGCCAGCCGACGCTCTACCGTTGAGCTACTGGGACGGAATTGCAAGCTCTTATCGTCGAAGTGGACTCTTAGATATTTCGCTGCAAACCTCACACAACACAGACATATTTTTTTACTGTATGCATTAGAACGAGTTACTTGAAACTAAATAAACGCCCGCTAATACTCAATTCACCAAGCACGCTATCCGCAAAGCAAAAAAATGAAAAGCTCAGGGATTATTTCCTGAATGCCAAGAACCCATCAATTAGGTGCCCTCTTTAAAATAGATCTGATCCATAGAAGAGGAACCCGGAATCTCCGTTGAAGTGCCCGACGATCCATTGCGATGACTCAATGCGATCACCTAAAAAATTACAAAAATTAAAATTACTTATGAAATCGAAATTTTTTTTGTTAGAATGCTGATAGATATATGTCGAACTTTCAGCTAAATTTATAAAACTGTGCTAATCTTATATTATTGGATGCGACGATATAGATATCAGATCATGTAAAAAACGGAAATTTCGAAGTATTTAAAAAAATAAATAAATATGAAGGAATTGTGTTACGGTTTCGGTTCAAACATCGTTGGAAAGAACGTTCTTGGATTTTCCTACGGTGTCAGGATGGAAACTTAATGATAATGTTTTAGGTTGCTAAGGGATCTATTTGTGTGAATATCGGCCAAAATCATTGTAGATCGAACTAAAACATAAAATAAATAAAAAGCTAATTAAATAAATAAATAAACAAATAGCATCGAGGTGCTTCAGGTTTTCAAGTTCCTGTGTACCAAATTTCATGGCCGTGCGACGCTTAAATTTATCGTCACACCCATATACGCAAAGCAAAATACTCCTTCAAATCAAGTGAGTATTTTTACTCTTCTGGAAAAATTCTAGCTCGATCTCTGTTCAAGGGACTTGGGTTTCTGTGCATTCCTGTAGTAGCTGGCTGTGCTTGGGAGGCTGCATTCTTGCGCTATCCTGTAGTACTGGGAATTGAGTTAACACATTCATCTATATAAATAAAAATGAAAATCTGTCTGTCTGTCTGTCTGTCTGTTTGTCACACCATCACGGGAGAACGGCTGAACCGAATTTGATGAAATTTTGTGGGTAGCCCAGAAATAGCCCCACTTAAAATTATATCCGTGTTTTGAGTTTCTACGACCAGTGGTTCTCGAGATATTAGTAAAAAACGAAATTTTCGTTTGTCTCATCGTCACGGAAAAACGGCTGAACCGAATTTAATGAAATTTGGTGAATAGCCTTGAAATATCCCCCCATAAATTTTGTCCAAGTTTCGAGTTTCTAAGACCTGGGGTTGTCGAGATATTAATGAAAAACGGAACTTTTTCCTAGGAGTTCTACTCCCTAACTCCGTGGTTTATCCAAACGAAAAGCTTGAAAATCGTTTGAAAGTGAATTAAAATTTAATCTCTGAGTTTGATGGGAGATTTTTTGCGTTAATTAGTCACTTTCTGAAAAAATGAATTGTTTGAAACATGATTTAAAGGGGAAATCTATCTCCATGGTTCATGGTTTATTTAAAACAAGCTTTTACGGAACAATGAGAAGTATAGAGAAATCAAAATCGTTATTAATTTCGCAGTTTATGTTATAAGACATGACATATTTAACATGTTATAAGATTCTATCTTATATCATGTTACTCAGAAACGCAATTAAATTAAATCTGTCTGTTAATTTTAATAATTATTTTTTCGATTTGAATAATAAATAAATGGATATAAAAATATATTTTAGAAAAGAACGATTTGATTTTTCTTATAGCATTTTTGACTGGATAATATCAATTACGGTCTTCAGGTTTAAAAATTATTATTATTTATATTTTCGGGGATTATTGATTCAAGGATTATTGATATTTTCAAGTTATTATGCAATTATTTTATTATGACAAAAATTGTTTAAACTCATATATTGTATGTTGTACGAATCTTCTACAAATACACGTGTATATCTTTTAATCTACGAGAATATAAGTAGTACAGGTATATTGACATATGTTTTGATATATATTGGCATATATTGGAATCAATTACGACCTTCTGGTATAAAGAGTACGGATATTGATGTTTTCAATTTATTATGTCATCTCTTTTATTTTGGCAAATATTTTTGAGACGCATATTGTAATACGGATAATCTTCTACTAACACATTGGCATATTTTCTGATCTGCGACAATATAATTAGTACGGGGTTGCATATATTCATTCAATTCCTATTTTTTCTTCTGTAAATTTGCTTACAAAAGGGGGCAGGATGTTTTGTTCTTCAGATCTGATCGCGAAGATAATTTTGCATAGTGAGAACATATATTCTTAAACTTCTCTTTAGGAGCAATAAATTTAATATTTTAACAGAATTTGCACATGATTGCGAACTTTAAGTTTCTTTAAATTATACACTCCGTACGAATAACGGGTGTGCTGTTAGTGGTTAATAAATTTTAACATTTTAGGAGGATATATCATGTTGCTCGGCATCGCAATTAAATTAAATGTGTTTGTTAATGTTTTTATTATTTTTTTTCGATTTAAATAATAAATAAATGGATAAATGGATATAAAAGTATATCTTATGAATGGACGGTTTGATTTTTCTTTTATTTATATTAATTGCTGACTGCGTACATCAATTTCATTTATTTTGGCAAAGAGTTTTCAAGCTTATATCGTATTTAGCTACTAAATTCATATATTGTGTTTAGCCAATAAATTCATATAGCCGATTGTAGAAACAGAAAAAGAGTAGAGCGGGTATATCTTCTAATACAATTGTAGTGTTTTCATTTAGTATATTGAAACGGGATAAGAATGTTTCATTCAGATCTGCAAATTCAAAGCTACAAATTTGGAGGGATATCGCTAATTTGACAACTTTTCTTAAACTTTGCCAAATTGACGGAAATGTCGCCAAATTGATATAAACGACACACAAACAGCTGCCATAAACCTTCGGGTTGGTCGTGTGGCTTGGGTCTTCTACATATCAATGAAATTTTTTTTGTTTTGTTAGAAGAGAGTACTGAAATGATGTTTGGTTAGCATTTATCTGTCAGACCAACCATCCTACTTAGTAATACATTTAGCGAATTTTTAAAATGTCACCAAATTGATAAAAATGTTTTCAAATCTATAAAAATATCTTGAAATTGATAAAATTGCGCTACATAAATGATATTAATTGTTTTTTGTTAGGGGATAGTATTGTGATGATATTTCGTCAATTTGTCGCAAAGTGAAACTGTCAGTTCTACAGTCCCACTTGGCGATACATTTGGCGATTTTTTAAAATGTCGCTAATTTGACGAAACTGTCGCCAAATGTTCCATAGAAATATAACTATTTAGACGATATTTTTTCTACCAATTTATTTGAAGCAAATGATATCATGTCGCTTAGCAACGGATTTAAATCCAATGTGTTTATGCGGCAGACGATTTTTATTAAATCCTTTCCGATTTGAATAATGAAGATATGTATATAAAATAAATTTCATTGCCATTTCATTTTGGACTGGATAATATCAATTATACTCTTCAGGTTTAAACATTATTATTATTGATATTTTCCGGAATTATTGATTCAGGGATTATTGATATTTTTAAGTTATTACGCCATTGTTTTATTGCGGCAAAAATTGCTGACACACGCATATTGTACGTTGTACGAGTAATTTTCTAGGAATGCACGGGTATATCTTCTAACCTACGAGAATATAAGTAGTACAGGTATATTGGCATATATTTTGACATATATTGGCATATATATTGGAATCAAGTACAGTCTTCTGGTATGAAGATTACGGGGATTAATTATATATTCAATTTATTACGTCGTCTGTTGTATTTTACCAAAAAACATTTGAGACTCATATTGCAAAACGGGTAGTCTTCTACTAATAATCGGACATTATAAGTAGTACGTGTATATCTTCCCATATAATTTTAGCACTTTAATTTTGACATATATTGGAATAAATGACTGTCTTCAGATTTAAAGATTACGGGTTTATTGGTATTTTCAATTTATACATGTAATCTACTAATACAGGTTATATTTTCTAATATTTGCGTATATAATTAGTACGGGTCCCATACAATTTTAACGCTTTTATTTTGCATATATTGATTCAATTCCATATTTTTTTTTATATTTGCTTACATAAGGGGACCAAGATGTTTTATTCTTCAGATATGTCCATGAAGATAATTTTATATAGCGAGAACAGAGATTCTTAAACTTCTTTTTAGGAGCATTATATTAAATATTTTAACAGAATATTTTGATTAAACATGTCATTTAGTATACTATAAGAATTTGGGCATGATTATGAATTTCAAGTTTCTTTATATTATATACTCCGTACGAAGAACGGGTATGCTGCTAGTTTGGTATATTTTTAAACGATAATAACACGGTAGATTTCAAATATTCACGATAAATTAGAAAACATTCTATACATTTTGACAAAGCAGGCCTCACAAGCGATCCGAAAAAAATTTGATACAAAAATCACAATCAGTAAATACTGGAAGCCTATTGTTTTATCATGCAATCGAATGTACAGAATCCTCCTAAATATTGAAATGCAATTTTAAAAAAATCTTCAAAAAATTAAAACATTCAATAAAGTTTCGTAAATAATCATTTCTTATGCAATTTTTTTTTTTTTGTTAGAAAACGATTGACATAAATTTTAGAGCATAGTATGAAACGTTCTTGAGATATTGCACATTTTTCAAATAAATTTATCAAAAAATCACTTAAAATTAAAAAAAAAATTAACTATTGTGAAACCTGTTCACTTTTCATATGTAATGTTATGTTATAAATTTATTACCATCATTCTTGTAGATCTAGCTCATCCCATTCACCAGAGAAGACACTTTGGGTAATAGCTTTGTAATTTGACGCCATTAATCGGTTATCTACCATAAGACTAACCTATTTCTCCATAAACAATACTTGGCGAAAATTTGGCGGAATATCGCCAACTTGGCGAGTTTTTTAAATATTGCCAAATTGGGGAAAATATCGTCAAATTCTTAAAAATGTCACCAAATTGATAAAAATGAAGACTAATTGATGAAAATCCAATATCTTGGAAAGAATAAGAATCTACTATAAGAGAAGATACGTACTTTGGGTAATAGTTTTGTATTTGGATGCCATTAGTCGTTTATCTGCCATAAGAGTAATCTATTTCTTCGACCAGAATGCTTGACGGAATTTTAGCGGAATTTGGCGGAATATCGCCAACTTGGCGAATTTTGAAAAGTCACTAACTTGATGAAAATATCACTAAATTGATAAAAGTGTCGCCAAATTAGAAAAAAAATGTCGCCAAATTGATAAGAATGACGATACATCAATTAAAATGACAACTTGTTGATTAAAATTTTCTACCATAACCATGACTCTACCATAACCATAAGACTTCATCTGTAACGCTTGGCTAAATTCTGGCGACGAATTCTGGCGGCATATCGTCAACATGGTTACTTTTTCAAATGTTGCCAAATTGAAGAAACTGTTGCCAAATTGATAAAAATGTTGTCAAATTGATAAAAATGACGCCAAATAGGATGCAATATTTTGCAAATTTTTAATTCCGTCATATGATGGGCATACCTTTTATTATATAAGAAATGCTCTTTTAAATATTGCTAACTTGGGGATATTTGGCCCCACATTGACGAAAATATCGTCAAAATTGCAAAAATGACGCCAAGTTAATGAAAATGACGCCTAATTGATGAATTTATTATTAAAATATTTAGATATATGGACTATAATAAGGATGTTATCAACATGAGGATGGACTATATTGAGGATTCTATCAATATTGATAATTGTTAATTTAGAGTTTCGTATAATATAAGTTAATTGGTTACGAAATAGTTATATTGTCATCCGGATGTACAATTCACGGTGCCAAATATACAATTTAACGTTATAAACACTGTGCCGTGGATCTTTTCCTCACGTTTTCACCGTTAAAGAATTAACTTCATTGCATTATATAAGGAAAGTCATGTGCTGCCCACATCAGATTATCAGTCTGAACATTTAGAAAAATATTACACAGAATTTAAAAATATTATTACTTTCCTTATATACATATAATGTATAAGGAAAGTATTGTTGTTGTTGTTGAAACCCAGACCGTCCGACCTACCAGAAAGGTGTAAGGTAACTGTTTGGACGGTCGGGAAGTGCCATCCAATTTAGACCGGAACCCAGTGGGGGAGGCATCCACAGGGACCGTACCCTCCTTCCCCTACCACCAACCTCTCGGAAGGACTTTCGGACCCACATGTTTAACGTGATCGTACTCCGCATGAACACGGCGGCAGTTTTGGCAGTGGCTGGAATCGAACCCGGGCCTACCGAGTGCAACTCCAGCGCGCAAACCAATGGGCTACCGCGCCCCAAGGAAAGTATTGTGGCGGAGTCGAAAATTCGAATTCAAATTTTCGACGGGATAGCACGTTTCAAGCATCCCTGATCACGAATCGAATATTTTTGAGGTGATGTCTGTGTGTGTGTAAAAGTATGTGTGTGATCGTGTGTGTGTGTGTCAGTGAGTTTGTGAAGACGATATCTCACGAACGAATCAAGCGATCTGAACAAAATTTGGTGCAAAAATCATAATCCGTGAATACTGAAAGCCTATTGTTTTTATACAAAATCAAATATTCAGAACCCTTCCAAATGTTGAAATGAAATTTTAAAAAAATCATCTAAAAACCAAAACATTTAATAAAGTTACGTAAATAATCATTTCTTAAGTAATTTTTTCAACGATTGACATAAACTTTAGAACGCTAGCATGAACCACTCTCGAGATATTTCACTTTTTTCAAATAAATTTATCAAAATATCACATAAAATTAAAAAAAAAATAAACTATTGTGAAATTTGTTCACTTTTCATATGCAATATTATGCGATAAATTTATTATCATCATTCTCGTAGATCTAGCTCGTTCCATTCACGAGAGAAGACACTTTGAGTAATAACTTTATAATTTGACACCAATAGTCGTTTATCTACCATAAGAATAAGACTAACATATTTCTCCATAAACAATGCTTGACGAAATTTTGGCGGCGAATTTGTCTGAATTTCGCTAACGTGGAGAGTTTTTAAATGTTGCTAAATTAACGAAAATATCGCCAAATTGATAAAAAATGTCCCCAAATTGATATAAATGACGCTAAAGCAATGAAAATGAAAACTGATTGATAAAAATTCAATATCTTGGAAAGAATATAAGAATCTATTATGGGAAAAGATACTTTGGGTAATAGTTTTGTATTTGGACACCATTAGTCGTTTATCTGCCATAAGAATAACCTATTTCTCCGACCATAATGCTTAACGAAATTTTGGCGACGAGTTTGTCAGAATATCACTAACTTGGCGAGTTTTTCAAAATATCACCAAATTGATGAAAATGTCGCCAAATTGATAAGAATGTCGCCAAATTGTTAAGAATGACGCTAAATCAATGAAAATGGTAACTAATTGATTAAAATTCAATATTTTGGAAAGAATATAAGACTTTACCATAAAAATAACCTATTTCTCCGTCTGTAACGCTTGGGGAAATTCTGGTGACGAATTTTGGCGGCATATCACCAACTTGGCGACTTTGGTAAATGTTGCCAAATTGACGAAACTGTTGCCTACTTGATATTTAAATATATGGACTATATTGCTTATTGAGAATGCTATCAATATTGATAATTGTTAAATTAGAGTTGCGTAAAATATAAGATAATTGGGTACGAAATAGTTTTAGTTGATGTTATCCGGAAAAGAGCCAAATGCACAATTTAACGTTACAAGCACTGTGCCATGTATCTCTTCATCATTTTTTAACTGTTAAAGAAGAAAATTCATTGAAATTATATAAGGAAAGTCATGTGCTGCCCACATCAGATTTTTTTTACTATAGTTTTGCATGAGGATATCTGATTAGAATAACTTTTTTTAATTATATATAATATGATGTTGACCATTTTTTTCAAAAATTATATACTACTATTTGGTTGAAATCTTAATCCATTAAACTGATGACATTGCTCACTATCTATAACACTTTTGATAAAATTTTAGTACTGAGAAAACATTATTTCGCAAATTAATATAAAATAACTGCGATAAACCCCGGGATTATGGGATGCATTTTTAAGTTATGATTCATGGACGTTGCATGTTTTTGATCTGAAATCGGGTTTAATATTTATCATGTAATCAGGAACACCAATAAGCGTGTTGATTTTCAGACAGATCTAACAATAACCATAGGCGGCGTTAGACTTTCACAATTGAGAGTGTTATGCATTAGGGGGGGGGGGGGGGGCTCATGAGAAGCATGTATAGTTTAAAAATTACAAATAGTTAGCTTGTGGAACTTTAATTCATTATATTTTGTCCACTGATTTCTGCATGATATAGCCATTGTCTTAAAAAATTCGTAAAAAATACTAAATAAAAAGTAATTTGAAAACTATAAACACGCTAGCACAGACGCCAATGCAATAATGACAATGTTCTGCCAAACTCGATACGAAACTAACGTCTTCGTATTCTTCCGATATAGGCGAGAGTTCAATACAGATTTCTTTATTGAAGTAAGCGCATGTGCAGCCATTTGGAACTGGGTCTGGCCAGAAACCCTATCTGATCCCAGATTTATAGATCCGTAAATAAAATAAATAAAATAACTACTTAAAAAAAAGAGAGAAACTGAAATCCTGCTTCGCAAAGATATGACGTGGAAAATAATAATAATGTGTTTAGTGCTTTTTTTGCTAGACCCGGGCATTTATCTTTAACAGAGATCCAGAATTTTTCAGGAGTATTTTCAATGAACTTCAATTTTAATCCACGATCTGAAGAGAGCAACGTAAAATAATGCTGGAATAAGGGGCAGTTGTTAAGTAAAAAGGAGTGTTTGCGCAATTTGTAATGGGGGTGCTGAACCACCCCTACACTCCCTGTGGCGCCGCCTATGATAATAACATAATTTGTATCACCCCCCCCCCCAAAAAAAAACCAAAAAAACATCAATACAAAATTTGTGAATCTACAAAGAAAGTCAATGATGGGTATATATATATATACACGTACAACTTGCTTAAAGCAAAATATGATTTAACCAAGTGGGCATTAAAACAAGTTGCTTATACACAAAGAAAGGCGCAAAGCTGCACTTTCATATGAAAGCAAAAATATACCAAATTCAAAGGAAATAAGGGGTATTGCAAACAGGTAAAGTACTAAAAGGCCAAGGGGGATTGTGACCCCTAGTTCCCGGTTACAGCATGACTTCACACCTTGGAAACACTCCCGGACACCAGTACCTTCCTGAAAGCATCCAGCCGTCAGTCACCACAAGAGAAAGGTGAAAATGAAAAATTGAAAGATGATATTGACCCAACATTTAAACGCTAGAAAATTTTTTATACCAATAAATCCAGAATAGAAGCCGACAAATCCTTGCACAAAACCTCTACCTTCATCATGAACGTGACTTCAAATCAATTCATCACAATACTGAATACATGATAGTCCGTTTCAATCCTCATCTGTTTTACAAATGTCTTTCTCATAGTTGCCATTTTCGTTTTGTTAAATCTCTGAAATCTGCATAAAATACATCTTGCTTTTGGTCATAAAATGTACTATAATAATGTTTCAGAAAATTCATCGGATAGCCTTGTTTGATAGCTTTCTTAATTAATAATCTGTCTCTTATTATCCGCTTCTTTTTGTATGTATGAAGTCTTTTATTTCTTGACAAATGATTGAGTATTAAATTACGAAAGAAGCTCTTGCTTAAATTAGTATACCAACTAATAATGTAATTTATCTCGATATCAAAGGAGTTCCTTTTGTCATATAACTTATAGTAAATCGTATTATTCTCATTATATTGAATGCTTATGTCCAAAAAATTTATTTCATTTTCTTTTTTCCATAAAAATTTCTATGAACTGTAAATTCTTTGGGTAAAAGTGAAAATCAAATTCATAAAGCGGGTCCATTGAACCTATCAACACATCATCAACGAATCTAAAGTAAAGCACTTCATTTAGTAAGTGTGTGTCCTCTTCATACTTATGAAGATAAATATCGGCTAACATGGATGAACATCCCCCTCCCATTGGGATGTCCTGTATTTGTTGGTAGAACACTTTACCATTGTGAAGAATATTTTCATAAAGGGCGATCTTAATTAACGATTTACACTTATAGACATTAATTATAGACTGAATATCATAAACTTCATATGTTTCAATCAAAATATCATATAAATCATTCAAGTCGACATCATTAAATAAATCTTTAAAATCATAACTTTTTAAATACAGTCGTTCAGGAATATGTCTTAACTTATCAATCACTTCATAACTATTAGATACCATAATTGCTCTTCTAAATTTAATCTTTAACATAATAGGTTTTAACAGATTCAATAATATTTTATTAGCCATAGTTAAATATGTGTGGATTCCCATAGTAACAGGTTTAAATTTAACAGGGTTTTTGTGCATCTTTGGTATTAGTACCAAATATGGAAATTTTATTGCACCTATATCATCATGACCTATTCTTTTATGTAATGTCCTAATCTTATTTTCTATAACCTTTCCGGATTGGCCTATATTCTTGTACATGTTCCCATTTTCATAACTATTATTCAAATTATCTGCATAATATTTCGTACATGTAAATGCGTAATTAGATGGAATTTTATCCATATACTAGCAGCGATTACCCAGCGTTGCTTGGGATTTAACATGCAAAACTGTGATAAAAATTACACCGGAACATGTCGGGTCGTGAATCTTTTTTTACATTGTTTTTTCACTGTGAAAGATGTAAATTCATTGCATTATGTACGAAAAAAAAAAGTATTGCATTATATAAGTCATAGCTGCATAAGAAAGAATCTTCTTCATAACATGCTGATAATTAAATAACCATTTTTAACACTTTACAACATAGTTGGAAAGTGTTTATGACTTTGTTCATTCTGTCTGTCCGTTAGCACGATAACTGACGTAAAAATGACTTATCAAAATGAAATTTTAGTATGTTGTTCAGACGGTCTGTGGGACGTATGGGAATATAAATGAATAACATCACTTAATTAGTTTTGGATTGAACCCGGGTTGAAAAAATGAAATAAATTGAACCCTATGGGACCTAATTTTTCAAACATTTTTAAGCGAATTGAAAATTTACAAATTGTTTCGAAAGTTTTAGGAAATATTCAAATTATCCCATAAAATATATAAAAAAATGTTCAGCAAAATATATTCAGTAGTTTTTTTAAATAACATTTAAAATAATAATTAAACCTTTTATATGAAGGGATCATGTGACCCACTTCAAAATAAATTATGGCATCCATCTTGTGTCGAAATCATGATCTTTAAAATTATTTTTTATTTATATTTAATGTCGTATCCGTCCTAAAACCGCTTTATTTTTGCTTAATTTCTGTGCACGTCTATTCTGAAACAACACAATTACAATATATTTGAGTTTAAGTGATCATCAAACCTAATTTTTACTTATGGAGAATGTAAACTGATTAGTCTGTAAGATGAGTTGTACAAGAATTGCTGAATTTCTTTAACCCAAAATTATTTTGGTCAGGAGTTTGCAATATAGATGATATGAATGAAACATTCCTTGATTTTATAGAGAAGCAGACGATTTAATGGCAGACTTCTTCGATGAAGTTTTATGCCTAGAGTTAAATTACTTTGACTTCCATAGTTTTAAGTTTTTAAGTAGAATAAATTATTGTAGTACTGTAATGAATGAAATAAAAATGTATGAATGAAATATTTACTGCTTTTACACAGAGAAACGGGCAGGGCGCGATAGCCCACTTGTTAGAGCTCGGGAAATGCACTCGGTAGGCCCGGGTTCGATTCCCGTCGCCGTGTTCACGCGAAGTACGATCAAATTAAACATGTGAGTTCGTAAGTCGTTCCGAGAGGTTGGTGGTAGGGGAAAGTGGGTACGGTCCCTGTGGATGCTTCCCCCACTGGGTTTCCGTCTAAATTGGGTGGCACTTCCCGGCCGTCCAAGCAGTTACCTTACACCTTTCTGGTAGGTCGGACAGGTTGGGTCTCAACAACAACGACAGAGAGCTAGGCGATTTATATTTCGATGACGTCATTTGAATCAAGTTCGTTTTTTGCGATGAAGTTTTAAATTTTCAAATATAATTAATTATTGCAGTATTGTGATATATTACCGCTGAATGTATCGCATTTTAGATATGTTTTAATAAAATTAAAGTTAGAAAGTGTTTCATAATCAATGCTTTATGCATGATTGATCTTTCTTGGGATTTCTTAATACTTTTCGTTGTTGAATAAGCCTGTGAGAAATAAACCACGGTGATAGTTTCCATTTAAATTCGTATTTTAAACCTGCGATTTTCAAAAGTGACTAATACGTTCAATAAACTCCCACAAAACTCAGAGAATCAATTGACTTTCACGTTTTAAACCAACGATGTCCAATCTTTTTGGTTGGGAATCATGGGATTAGAGAGTAGAACTCCTAGGGAAAAGTTTCGTTTCCATCAATATCTCAACAACTCCTGGTTTTAGAACCTCGAAACTTCGACTAAATTTATGGAGAACTATTTCAAAGCTACCCACCAAATTTCATTGAATTCGGTTCAGCCGTTCTCCCGTGATGATGAGACAAACGAAAGTGTCGTTTTCACTAATATCTCGAGAATCACTGGTCGTAGAAACTCGAAACACGGCCTATGTTTTAAGTGGGGCAATTTCAAGACTACCAAGACAAATTTCATGAAATTCGGTTCAGCCGTTCTCCAGTTATGGTGGATCATACATACATACTTTTCTTCTTTATATAGAGAGATGCAATAGCATATTCCTTTCTTAATGCGTTCAAATAAATAATTTTTGTCCATATAGTAATCCGATACATACTGGTTGTCTGGTCGATAATAATACATAAAACCATCAAATATAGACTGCTTCCATTCCCCGAAGGTCTCAGTAGGTATGCTGTTTTTTTTTTTTGTTGTTGCTGTATTTTGTTTTGTACAAGAAATTCTACTGTCATATTTGCTGAATGAGAAGATGCATTGTCATGGTGAAGCATGAGTCCCCTAACATTCACTTCCTAAAGAATTTCTGGAAGACACTTAGTGGTGTACCAGTTAGCTGTAACTGTCTTCTGTCCCTCTAGCTTTATTGCTTTGACCAGACCTGTACTTCTGAAGAACACGGCATACATTTCTTTTTTCATTGCTCGTTGTCTTTTCACCATTGTTGGTTTGGGGTCATCTTCAAAGACCCATACTTTACTTTCATGACGTGTTAGGACGTCAAAAAAATGGTATCATCATCACCAGTTGATTTTAGAAATAATGCGGTGTCCACCATCATTAAGTAATTTTAGGGTTTATTTACTGACTAGCCGCCTTTGGCGACCAGCCTGTTCGCTACCCTTGAAAATTCTGACCGTGGCAAATTCTAACCGTGGCACACTCGCTGGCGCGACCTACCAGTAAAGTGTAAGGTAACTGTTTGGAGGGCCAGGAAGTGCCACCCAATTTAGACAGGAACTCAGTGGGGGAGGCATCCACAGGGACCGTACCCTCCTTCCCCTACCACCAACCTCTCGGAAGGACTTACGGTCCCGCATGTTTAACGTGATCGTACTCCGCCTGAACACGGCGGCAGTTTTGGCAATGGCGGGAATCGAACCCGGACCTACCTAGTGCAAATCCCGCGCGCTAACCACTGGGCTACCGCGCCCTCCGCGACAATCTCCATAACCTTCTTTTTATTCACCCAATTTAGACCGGAACCCAGTAGGGGAGGCATCCACAGGGTCCGTACCCTCCTTCCTCTACCAACAACCTCTCGGAAGGACTTACGGATCCACATGTTTAACGTGATCGTACTCCGCGTGAAAATGGCAGCAGTTTTGGCAGTGGCGGCAATCGAACCCGAGCCTACCGAGTGCAATTCCCGCGCGCCAACCACTGGGCTACCGCGCCCTCCGCGACAATCTCCATAACCTTCTTTTTATTCACCCAATTTAGACCGGAACCCAGTGGGAAAGTCATCCACAGGGTCCGTACCCTCCTTCCTCTACCACCAACCTCTCGGAAGGACTTACGGACCCACATGTTTAACGTGATCGTACTCCGCGTGAACACGGCAGCAGTTTTGTCAGTGGAGGGAATCGAACCCGGGCCTACCGAGTGAAATTCCCGCACGCTAACCACTGGGCTACCGCGCCCTCCGCGACAATCTCCATAACTTTCTTTTTATTCACCCAATTTGGACCAGGACCCAGTGGGGGAGGCATCCACAGAGACCGTACCCTCCTTTCCCTGCCACCAACCTCTCGGAAGGAATTATCGACCCATATGTTTAAGGTGATCGTACTCCGCATCAGTGGCGGGAATCGAACCCAGGCCTACCGAGTGCAATTCTCGCGCGCTAACTTCCCGCGCGCTAATTTAAATTTATAATGACCATATGCTAGGCTCTTAATTCCACCATCCTCGTTCCATCGTTCTATCATTTAAAATAGCCATAAAATTAAAATATCCATTTAAAATATCTATAAATTAAAATATCCATAAAGGTGTAAGGTAACTACCAGAAAGGTGTAAGGTAACTGCTTGGAAGGCCAGGAAGTGCCACACAATTTAGACCGGAACCCAATGGGGGAGGCATCCAAAGAGACCGTACCCTCCTTCCCCTACCACAAACCTCTCGGAAGGACTTGCAGTCCCACACGTTTAACGTGATCGTACTCCGCGTGAACACGGCTGCAGTTTTGGCAATGGCGGGAATCGAACCCGGGCCTACCGAGTGAAATTCCCGCGCGCTAACCACTGGGCTACCGTGCCATCCGCGACAATCTCCATAACTTTATTTTTATTCGGCAATTTTGGGAATCGAACCCGGGCCTACCAAGTGCAAATCCCGCGCACTAACCACTGGGGTACTTCACCCTCCGCGATATTCTTCATAACTTTCTTTTTATTCACCCAATTTAGACCGGAACCAAGTGGGAGAAGCATCCACAGGGACCGTTCCCTTCTTCCCCTACCACCAACCTCTCGGAAGGACTTACAGACCCACATGTTTAACGTGATTGTACTCCGCGTAAACACGGCGGCAATTTTGGGAATCGAACCCGGGCCTACCGAGTGCAATTTCCGCGCGCTAACCATTGGGCTACTTTGCCCTACGCGACAATCTCCATAACTTTCTTTTTATTCATCCAATTTAGACCGTACCCTCCTTCCCCTACCACCAACTTCTCGGAAGGACTCACGGACCCACATGTTTAACGTGCTCGTACTCCGCGTAAACACGGCGGCAATTTTGGGAATCGAACCCGGGCCTGGTAACTGGTTGGACGGCCAGGATGTGCCACCCAATTTAGACCGGAACCCAGTGGGGGAGGCATCCACAGGGAACGTACCCTCCTTCCCCTACCACCAACCTCTCGGAAAAACATACGGACCCATATGTTTAACGTGATCGTACTCCCTGTCAGTGGCGGAAATCGAACCCGGGCCTACCGCGTGCAATTCCCGCGCGCTAACCACTGGGCTACTTTGCCCTCCGCGACAATCTCCATAACTTTCTTTTTATTCACCCAATTTAGACCGTACCCTCCTTCCCCTACCACCAACCTCTCGGAAGGACTCACGAACCCACATGTTTAACGTGATCGTACTCTGCGTGAACGTGGCGTAAGTTTTGGCAGTGGCGGGAATCGAACCCGGGCCTACTGAGTGCAATTCCCGCGCGCTAACCACTGGGCTGCCGCGCCCTCCGCGACAATCTCCATAACTTTCTACATATTCACCCAATTTAGACGGGAACCCAGTGGGGGAGGCATCCACAGGGGCCGTATCCTCCTTCCCCTACCACCAACCTCTCGGAAGGACTTACGGACCCACATATTTAACGTGATCGTATTCCACGTAAACACGGCGGCAGTTTTGGCAGTGGCGGGAATCGAACCCGGGCCTACCGCTAACTTCCCGCGCGCTAATTTGCAATTTAAAATGACCATATGCTTAATTCCATCATCCTCATTCCATTGTTTCATTGTTCCATCATTTAAAATATCCATAAAATTAAAATATCCAAAAGTTAAAATATACATTTAAAAAATCCAGATCGTCCCATCATTTAAAATATAAATACAATAATTTATATAGAGCAAAGGCGCTCTATTCAGAACCGTGACGTCACCTCCACCTTGACGTCCCCACCCACCACCTTCCCTGCTTCAGCGGGGGAGAAACGAAGCGGTACGCCGAGCGGAACGCCGAGAAATATAAAATCATGACGTCTTTAAAATTGCCATCCTGAAGGCAATTTTCATTATTTCTGGACCAGATTGGACTTGTAAGAATGCCAGATGTTTGACCTTTCTGAAAATGTAAATTATTAGTCGAAATTATGAGTACTTTTCACGATGCGAGAATTTAAAAACCAAAAATCGTTTTCTTGAGCAAAAAGTGACTTTTGTTTTAAAATCTTTAAAAAATACTAGAAATCGAAATTCAGATTTGAAATTGATATATTTTTACTCGAAATTCTCTGCTCTTTCCGATGGTGTAATTTGTTTTTTTCTACGATGTCTGGATCGTGGAGAAAAAAGGGCAAAAAACGGTCGAAATCGCATAAAACATTAAATAAATAAAAAAATAATTAAAATTTTAAAAATCGGTTTTCACGTGTCCCCTTCCCTCCCCCCCGGGTCTCCGATTGCCAAATTTCGTAGCTCTCCGACGCGCGGTCGCGAAACGTATAGTGTATAAGACAGACACACAGACATTGCCTTTTATTATATAGACTAGCCGCCTTTGGCGACCAGCCTGTTCGCTACCCTTGAAAATTCTGACCGTGGCAAATTCTAACCGTGGCACACTCGCTGGCGCGACCTACCAGAAGGAACGACCTACCAGGAAGTGCCACCCAATTTAGACAGGAACTCAGTGGAGGAGGCATCCACAGGGACCGTACCCTCCTTCCCCTACCACCAACCTCTCGGAAGGACTTACGGTCCCGCATGTTTAACGTGATCGTACTCCGCCTGAACACGGCGGCAGTTTTGGCAGTGGCGGGAATCGAACCCGGACCTACCTAGTGCAAATCCCGCGCGCTAACCACTGGGCTACCGCGCCCTCCGCGACAATCTCCATAACCTTCTTTTTATTCACCCAATTTAGACCGGAACCCAGTAGGGGAGGCATCCACAGGGTCCGTACCCTCCTTCCTCTACCAACAACCTCTCGGAAGGACTTACGGATCCACATGTTTAACGTGATCGTACTCCGCGTGAAAATGGCAGCAGTTTTGGCAGTGGCGGCAATCGAACCCGAGCCTACCGAGTGCAATTCCCGCGCGCCAACCACTGGGCTACCGCGCCCTCCGCGACAATCTCTATAACCTTCTTTTTATTCACCCAATTTAGACCGGAACCCAGTGGGAAAGTCATCCACAGGGTCCGTACCCTCCTTCCTCTACCACCAACCTCTCGGAAGGACTTACGGACCCACATGTTTAACGTGATCGTACTCCGCGTGAACACGGCAGCAGTTTTGTCAGTGGAGGGAATCGAACCCGGGCCTACCGAGTGAAATTCCCGCACGCTAACCACTGGGCTACCGCGCCCTCCGCGACAATCTCCATAACTTTCTTTTTATTCACCCAATTTGGACCAGGACCCAGTGGGGGAGGCATCCACAGAGACCGTACCCTCCTTTCCCTGCCACCAACCTCTCGGAAGGAATTATCGACCCATATGTTTAAGGTGATCGTACTCCGCATCAGTGGCGGGAATCGAACCCAGGCCTACCGAGTGCAATTCTCGCGCGCTAATTTAAATTTATAACGACCATATGCTAGGCTCTTAATTCCACCATCCTCGTTCCATCGTTCCATCATTTAAAATAGCCATAAAATTAAAATATCCATTTAAAATATCTATAAATTAAAATATCCATAAATTAAAATATCCATTTAAAATAAAAAAAATCAACCATATCGTTCCACCAATCCATAAATATAATAATTTCAAATACATCACCACAATTCAAACCACCATAATTCAATCATTTAAATTATTTAAAATATCCATTTAAAAATATCCATTTAAAATATCATATAAATATAATAATTTCGCCCGATGTATACAACACTTATGCTCGTAATTCAGTTAAAAGAAAGCGCGGTCTCCATGGAGCCGGGGAAGAAACTAATGCGGATGGGGGGAAAATGCCGTTGAGAAACTGAGCCGGTAGCCGACAAATTTAAAATCATGGCGTCTTTAAAATTGCCATCCTGAAGGCAATTTTCATTATTTCTGGACCAGATTGGACTTGTAAGAATGCCAGATGTTTGACCTTTCTGAAAATGTAAATTATTAGTCGAAATTATGAGTACTTTTCACGATGCGAGAATTTAAAAACCAAAAATCGTTTTCTTGAGCAAAAAGTGACTTTTGTTTTAAAATCTTTAAAAAATATTAGAAATCGAAATTCAGATTTGAAATTGATATATTTTTACTCGAAATTCTCTGCTCTTTCCGATGGTGTCATTTATTTTTTTCTACGATGTCTGGATCGTGGAGAAAAAAGGGCAAAAAGGGCAAAAAACGGTCGAAATCGCATAAAACATTAAATAAATAAAAAAATAATTAAAATTTTAAAAATCGGTTTTCATGTGTCCCCTTCCCTCCCCCCCGGGTCTCCGATTGCCAAATTTCGTAGCTCTCCGACGCGCGGTCGCGAAACGTATAGTGTATAAGACAGACAGACAGACACACACACACACAGACATTGCCTTTTATTATTTACTAGCCGCCTTTGGCGACCAGCCTGTTCGCTACCCTTGAAAATTCAGACCGTGGCAAACTCGTTGGCGCGACCTACCAGAAAGGTGTAAGGTAACTGCTTGGAAGGCCAGGAAGTGCCACACAATTTAGACCGGAACCCAATGGTTGAGGCATCCAAAGAGACCGTACCCTCCTTCCCCTACCACAAACCTCTCGGAAGGACTTGCAGTCCCACACGTTTAACGTGATCGTACTCCGCGTGAACACGGCTGCAGTTTTGGCAATGGCGGGAATCGAACCCGGGCCTACCGAGTGAAATTCCCGCGCGCTAACCACTGGGCTACCGTGCCATCCGCGACAATCTCCATAACTTTATTTTTATTCGGCAATTTTGGGAATCGAACCCGGGCCTACCAAGTGCAAATCCCGCGCACTAACCACTGGGGTACTTCACCCTCCGCGATATTCTTCATAACTTATTTTTTATTCACCCAATTTAGACCGGAACCAAGTGGGAGAAGCATCCACAGGGACCGTACCCTTCTTCCCCTACCACCAACCTCTCGGAAGGACTTACAGACCCACATGTTTAACGTGATCGTACTCCGCGTAAACACGGCGGCAATTTTGGGAATCGAACCCGGGCCTACCGAGTGCAATTTCCGCGCGCTAACCATTGGGCTACTTTGCCCTACGCGACAATCTCCATAACTTTCTTTTTATTCATCCAATTTAGACCGTACCCTCCTTCCCCTACCACCAACTTCTCGGAAGGACTCACGGACCCACATGTTTAACGTGCTCGTACTCCGCGTAAAAACGGCGGCAATTTTGGGAATCGAACCCGGGCCTGGTAACTGGTTGGACGGCCAGGATGTGCCACCCAATTTAGACCGGAACCCAGTGGGGGAGGCATCCACAGGGAACGTACCCTCCTTCCCCTACCACCAACCTCTCGGAAAAACATACGGACCCATATGTTTAACGTGATCGTACTCCATGTCAGTGGCGGAAATCGAACCCGGGCCTACCGCGTGCAATTCCCGCGCGCTAACCACTGGGCTACTTCGCCCTCCGCGACAATCTCCATAACTTTCTTTTTATTCACCCAATTTAGACCGTACCCTCCTTCCCCTACCACCAACCTCTCGGAAGGACTCACGAACCCACATGTTTAACGTGATCGTACTCTGCGTGAACGTGGCGTAAATTTTGACAGTGGCGGGAATCGAACCCGGGCCTACTGAGTGCAATTCCCGCGCGCTAACCACTGGGCTGCCGCGCCCTCCGCGACAATCTCCATAACTTTCTACATATTCACCCAATTTAGACGGAAACCCAGTGGGGGAGGCATCCACAGGGGCCGTATCCTCCTTCCCCTACCACCAACCTCTCGGAAGGACTTACGGACCCACATATTTAACGTGATCGTATTCCACTTAAACACGGCGGCAGTTTTGGCAGTGGCGGGAATCGAACCCGGGCCTACCGCTAACTTCCCGCGCGCTAATTTGCAATTTAAAATGACCATATGCTTAATTCCATCATCCTCATTCCATTGTTTCATCATTTAAAATATCCATAAAATTAAAATATCCATTTAAAATATCCAAAAGTTAAAATATACATTTAAAAAATCCAGATCGTCCCATCATTTAAAATATAAATATAATAATTTATATAGAGCAAAGGCGCTCTATTCAGAACCGTGACGTCACCTCCACCTTGACGTCCCCACCCACCACCTTCCCTGCTTCAGCGGGGGAGAAACGAACGGAACGCCGAGAAATTTAAAATCATGACGTCTTTAAAATTGCGATCCTGAAGGCAATTTTCATTATTTCTGGACCAGATTAGACTTGTAAGAATGCCAGATATTTCAGCTTTCTAAAAATGTAAATTATTAGTCGAAATTATGAGTACTTTTTACTATGCGAGAATTTAAAAACCAAAAATCGTTTTTTTGAGCCAAAAGTGACTTTTGTTTTAAAATCTTTAAAAAATATTAGAAATCGAAATGGAGATTTGAAATTGATCAGCCTGTTCGCTACCCTTGAAAATTCTGACCGTGGCAAATTCTAACCGTGGCACACTCGCTGGCGCGACCTACCAGAAGGAACGACCTACCAGGAAGTGCCACCCAATTTAGACAGGAACTCAGTGGGGGAGGCATCCACAGGGACCGTACCCTCCTTCCCCTACCACCAACCTCTCGGAAGGACTTACGGTCCCGCATGTTTAACGTGATCGTACTCCGCCTGAACACGGCGGCAGTTTTGGCAGTGGCGGGAATCGAACCCGGACCTACCTAGTGCAAATCCCGCGCGCTAACCACTGGGCTACCGCGCCCTCCGCGACAATCTCCATAACCTTCTTTTTATTCACCCAATTTAGACCGGAACCCAGTAGGGGAGGCATCCACAGGGTCCGTACCCTCCTTCCTCTACCAACAACCTCTCGGAAGGACTTACGGATCCACATGTTTAACGTGATCTTACTCCGCGTGAAAATGGCAGCAGTTTTGGCAGTGGCGGCAATCGAACCCTAGCCTACCGAGTGCAATTCCCGCGCGCCAACCACTGGGCTACCGCGCCCTCCGCGACAATCTCCATAACCTTCTTTTTATTCACCCAATTTAGACCGGAACCCAGTGGGAGAGGTATCCACTGGGACCGTACCCTCCTTCCCCTACCACCAACCTCTCGGAAGGACTTACGGTCCCGCATGTTTAACGTGATCGTACTCCGCGTGAACACGGCAGCAGTTTTGTCAGTGGAGGGACTCGAACCCGGGCCTACCAAGTGCAAATCCCGCGCTCTAACCACTGGGTTACTTCGCCCTCCGCGACATTCTCCACAACTTTCTTTTTATTCACCCAATTTAGACCGGAACCCAGTGGGAGAGGTATCCACTGGGACCGTACCCTCCTTCCCCTACCAACAACCTCTCGGAAGGACTTACGGACCCACATGTTTAATGTGATCGTACACCGCCTGAACACGGAGGCAGTTTAGGCAGTGGCGGGAATCGAACCCGGATCTACCGAGTGCGATTCCCGTGCGCTAATTTTAATTTTATAATGACCATATGGTATTTAAAATATCCATAAAATTAAAATATCCATCGTTCCATCACTTAAAATATCCATAAAATTGAAATGTCCATTTAAAATATCCAGAAATTCAAATATTCATTTAAAATAACCATAAATTAAAATATCCATTTAAAAAATCCATATCATTCTATGAATCATCCATATCGTTCCACCAATCCATAAATATAATAATTTCAAATACATCACCAGAATTCTATCCACCATAATTCAATCATTTAAATAATTTAAAATATCCATTTAAAATATCATATAAATATAATAATTTCACCCGATGTATCTATCCAATACAAATGCTAAGCTCTTAATACATTTAAAACCCGAAGCCTGGTCTCCATGGAAACGGGGGAAAAACTACTGCGGGGGGAAAAATGTCGGGGAAGAATCGGTTCTTCGCCGAGTATTGGGCAAGAAATATAAAATCATCACGTCTTTAAAATTGCGATCCTGCAGGCAATTTTCAATATTTCTTAACCAGATTAGACTTGTAAGAATGCCAGATCTTTGGCCTTTCTAAAAATGTAAATTATTAGTCGAAATTATGAGTAGTTTTTACGATGGAAGGATTTAAAAACAAAAGTTGGTTTTTTTGAACCGAAAGTGACTTTTGTTTTAAAATCTTTAAAAAATATTAGAAATCGAAATTGAAATTTGAAATGTATATATTTTTACTCGCAATTGTCTGCTCTTTCCGATGGTGTGATTTGTTTATTTCTACGACGTCCCGATCGTGGAGAAAAAGGTACAAAAAGGGCAAAAAACGGTCGAAATCGCATAAAACATTAAATAAATAAAAAAATAATTAGAATTTTGAAAATCGGTTTTCACGTGTCCCCTTCCCTCCCCCCCGGGTGTCCGATTGCCAAATTTCGTAGCTCTCCGACGCGCGGTCGCGAAACGTATAGTGTATAAGGCAGACAGACACACACACACAGACATTGCCTTTTATTATTTACTAGCCGCCTTTGGCGACCAGCCTGTTCGCTACCCTTGAAAATTCTGACCGTGGCAAATTCCAACCGTGGCACACTCGCTGGCGCGACCTACCAGTAAAGTGTAAGGTAACTGTTTGGAGGGCCAGGAAGTGCCACCCAATTTAGACAGGAACTCAGTGGGGGAGGCATCCACAGGGACCGTACCCTCCTTCCCCTACCACCAACCTCTCGGAAGGACTTACGGTCCCGCATGTTTAACGTGATCGTACTCCGCCTGAACACGGCGGCAGTTTTGGCAATGGCGGGAATCGAACCCGGACCTACCTAGTGCAAATCCCGCGCGCTAACCACTGGGCTACCGCGCCCTCCGCGACAATCTCCATAACCTTCTTTTTATTCACCGAATTTAGACCGGAACCCAGTAGGGGAGGCATCCACAGGGTCCGTACCCTCCTTCCTCTACCAACAACCTCTCGGAAGGACTTACGGACCCACATGTTTAACGTGATCGTACTCCGCGTGAACACGGCAGCAGTTTTGTCAGTGGAGGGAATCGAACCCGGGCCTACCGAGTGAAATTCCCGCACGCTAACCACTGGGCTACCGCGACCTCCGCGACAATCTCCATAACTTTCTTTTTATTCACCCAATTTGGACCAGGACCCAGTGGGGGAGGCATCCACAGAGACCGTACCCTCCTTTCCCTGCCACCAACCTCTCGGAAGGAATTATCGACCCATATGTTTAAGGTGATCGTACTCCGCATCAGTGGCGGGAATCGAACCCAGGCCTACCGAGTGCAATTCTCTAGCCGCCTTTGGCGACCAGCCTGTTCGCTACCCTTGAAAATTCTGACCGTGGCAAACTCGTTGGCGCGACCTACCAGAAAGGTGTAAGGTAACTGCTTGGAAGGCCAGGAAGTGCCACACAATTTAGACCGGAACCCAATGGGGGAGGCATCCAAAGAGACCGTACCCTCCTTCCCCTACCACAAACCTCTCGGAAGGACTTGCAGTCCCACAAGTTTAACGTGATCGTACTCCGCGTGAACACGGCTGCAGTTTTGGCAATGGCGGGAATCGAACCCGGGCCTACCGAGTGAAATTCCCGCGCGCTAACCACTGGGCTACCGTGCCATCCGCGACAATCTCCATAACTTTATTTTTATTCGGCAATTTTGGGAATCGAACCCGGGCCTACCAAGTGCAAATCCCGCGCACTAACCACTGGGGTACTTCACCCTCCGCGATATTCTTCATAACTTTCTTTTTATTCACCCAATTTAGACCGGAACCAAGTGGGAGAAGCATCCACAGGGAACGTACCCTTCTTCCCCTACCACCAACCTCTCGGAAGGACTTACAGACCCACATGTTTAACGTGATCGTACTCCGCGTAAACACGGCGGCAATTTTGGGAATCGAACCCGGGCCTACCGAGTGCAATTTCCGCGTGCTAACCATTGGGCTACTTTGCCCTACGCGACAATCTCCATAACTTTCTTTTTATTCATCCAATTTAGACCGTACCCTCCTTCCAATACCACCAACTTCTCGGAAGGACTCACGGACCCACATGTTTAACGTGCTCGTACTCCGCGTAAACACGGCGGCAATTTTGGGAATCGAACCCGGGCCTGGTAACTGGTTGGACGTCAGGATGTGCCACCCAATTTAGACCGAAACCCAGTGGGGGAGGCATCCACAGGGAACGTACCCTCCTTCCCCTACCACCAACCTCTCGGAAAAACATACGGACCCATATGTTTAACGTGATCGTACTCCATGTCAGTGGCGGAAATCGAACCCGGGCCTACCGCGTGCAATTCCCGCGCGCTAACCACTGGGCTACTTCGCCCTCCGCGACAATCTCCATAACTTTCTTTTTATTCACCCAATTTAGACCGTACCCTCCTTCCCCTACCACCAACCTCTCGGAAGGACTCACGAACCCACATGTTTAACGTGATCGTACTCTGCGTGAACGTGGCGTAAGTTTTGGCAGTGGCGGGAATCGAACCCGGGCCTACTGAGTGCAATTCCCGCGCGCTAACCACTGGGCTGCCGCGCCCTCCGCGACAATCTCCATAACTTTCTACATATTCACCCAATTTAGACGGGAACCCAGTGGGGGAGGCATCCACAGGGGCCGTATCCTCCTTCCCCCTACCACCAACCTCTCGGAAGGACTTACGGACCCACATATTTAACGTGATCGTATTCCGCGTAAACACGGCGGCAGTTTTGGCAGTGGCGGGAATCGAACCCGGGCCTACCGCTAACTTCCCGCGCGCTAATTTGCAATTTAAAATGACCATATGCTTAATGCCATCATCCTCATTCCATTGTTTCATTGTTCCATCATTTAAAATATCCATAAAATTAAAATATCCATTTAAAATATCCAAAAGTTAAAATATACATTTAAAAAATCCAGATCGTCCCATCATTTAAAATATAAATATAATAATTTATATAGAGCAAAGGCGCTCTATTTAGAACCGTGACGTCACCTCCACCTTGACGTCCCCACCCACCACCTTCCCTGCTTCAGCGAGGGAGAAACGAACGGAACGCCGAGCGGAACGGCGAGAAATTTAAAATCATGACGTCTTTAAAATTGCGATCCTGAAGGCAATTTTCATTATTTCTGGACCAGATTAGACTTGTAAGAATGCCAGATGTTTGACCTTTCTGAAAATGTAAATTATTAGTCGAAATTATGAGTACTTTTCACGATGCGAGAATTTAAAAACCAAAAATCGTTTTCTTGAGCAAAAAGTGACTTTTGTTTTAAAATCTTTAAAAAATATTAGAAATCGAAATTCAGATTTGAAATTGATATATTTTTACTCGTAATTGTCTGCTCTTTCCGATGGTGTGAGTTGTTTTTTTCTACGACGTCTGGATCGTGGAGAAAAAAGGGCAAAAAGGGCAAAAAACGGTCGAAATCGCATAAAACATTAAATAAATAAAAAAATAATTAAAATTTTAAAAATCGGTTTTCATGTGTCCCCTTCCCTCCCCCCCCCCCGGGTCTCCGATTGCCAAATTTCGTAGCTCTCCGACGCGCGGTCGCGAAACGTATAGTGTATAAGACAGACAGACACACACACACACACACACAGACATTTTCCTTTTATTATTTACTAGCCGCCTTTGGCGACCAGCCTGTTCGCTACCCTTAAAAATTCTGACCGTGGCAAATTCTAACCGTGGCACACTCGCTGGCGCGACCTACCAGAAGGAACGACCTACCAGGAAGTGCCACCCAATTTAGACAGGAACTCAGTGGGGGAGGCATCCACAGGGACCGTACCCTCCTTCCCCTACCACCAACCTCTCGGAAGGACTTACGGTCCCGCATGTTTAACGTGATCGTACTCCGCCTGAACACGGCGGCAGTTTTGGCAGTGGCGGGAATCGAACCCGGACCTGACTAGTGCAAATCCCGCGCGCTAACCACTGGGCTACCGCGCCCTCCGCGACAATCTCCATAACCTTCTTTTTATTCACCCAATTTAGACCGGAACCCAGTAGGGGAGGCATCCACAGGGTCCGTACCCTCCTTCCTCTACCAACAACCTCTCGGAAGGACTTACGGATCCACATGTTTAACGTGATCGTACTCCGCGTGAAAATGGCAGCAGTTTTGGCAGTGGCGGCAATCGAACCCTAGCCTACCGAGTGCAATTCCCGCGCGCCAACCACTGGGCTACCGCGCCCTCCGCGACAATCTCCATAACCTTCTTTTTATTCACCCAATTTAGACCGGAACCCAGTGGGAAAGTCATCCACAGGGTGCGTACCCTCCTTCCTCTACCACCAACCTCTCGGAAGGACTTACGGACCCACATGTTTAACGTGATCGTACTCCGCGTGAACACGGCAGCAGTTTTGTCAGTGGAGGGAATCGAACCCGGGCCTACCAAGTGCAAATCCCGCGCTCTAACCACTGGGTTACTTCGCCCTCCGCGACATTCTCCACAACTTTCTTTTTATTCACCCAATTTAGACCGGAATCCAGTGGGAGAGGTATCCACTGGGACCGTACCCTCCTTCCCCTACCAACAACCTCTCGGAAGGACTTACGGACCCACATGTTTAATGTGATCGTACACCGCCTGAACACGGAGGCAGTTTAGGCAGTGGCGGGAATCGAACCCGGATCTATCGAGTGCGATTCCCGTGCGCTAATTTTAATTTTATAACGACCATATGGTATTTAAAATATCCATAAAATTAAAATATCCATCGTTCCATCACTTAAAATATCCATAAAATTGAAATGTCCATTTAAAATATCCAGAAATTCAAATATTCATTTAAAATAACCATAAATTAAAATATCCATTTAAAAAATCCATATCATTCTATGAATCATCCATATCGTTCCACCAATCCATAAATATAATAATTTCAAATACATCACCAGAATTCTATCCACCATAATTCAATCATTTAAATAATTTAAAATATCCATTTAAAATATCATATAAATATAATAATTTCACCCGATGTATCTATCCAATACAAATGCTAAGCTCTTAATACATTTAAAACCCGAAGCCTGGTCTCCATGGAAACGGGGGAAAAACTACTGCGGGGGGAAAAATGTCGGGGAAGAATCGGTTCTTCGCCGAGTATTGGGCAAGAAATATAAAATCATCACGTCTTTAAAATTGCGATCCTGCAGGCAATTTTCAATATTTCTTAACCAGATTAGACTTGTAAGAATGCCAGATCTTTGGCCTTTCTAAAAATGTAAATTATTAGTCGAAATTATGAGTAGTTTTTACGATGGAAGGATTTAAAAACAAAAGTTGGTTTTTTTGAACCGAAAGTGACTTTTGTTTTAAAATCTTTAAAAAATATTAGAAATCGAAATTGAAATTTGAAATGTATATATTTTTACTCGCAATTGTCTGCTCTTTCCGATGGTGTGATTTGTTTATTTCTACGACGTCCCGATCGTGGAGAAAAAAGTACAAAAAGGGCAAAAAACGGTCGAAATCGCATAAAACATTAAATAAATAAAAAAATAATTAGAATTTTGAAAATCGGTTTAACGTGTCCCCTTCCCTCCCCCCCGGGACACGAGATGGTGAAAATCGGTTTTCACGTGTCCCCTTCCCTCCCCCCCCATTGACACGAGATGGAGCATCATTTCCTTATGCTAATTGTAGACGTTGAAGACATTCTTCTTGATTTAGCCCCACTTTAAAATCATAGCTCGATAATGCTCTCGCGTCCTTTTCTTTTCTTTCAATATTTATTCTACAATAGCTAAATTACAATTGTTGCCACAAATTATCGTCTGCGGATATAAAAGAGCTCAAATTTAAATATCCAACCAATAATTCTTTTCTAGACATATCGTCTTCCCCTGTCTCAAAAATTTCAGTGTGACCCTCATATACTATGCGCTGAAGGGCAAGTCAAAATATTTAGGTGGGATTAAGATTTAAATTTAAGAAAGGATAGATATGGACATACTACTAAGGGAGAAATAACTTTCTAAGGGAATTTTCAACACATTTATAATACATGCTAGTGAAACCATAGAACAAGCCTAGGATTAACACAGTGTACCCCATTTCATTTCATTTTAAAATTGCAAAAGAAATGTTCTGATTTTCCTAGTGTATTTTATTGGCGTTAAATATCAGATGAAATTTTTTAATCGCAAATACCATTGTCGCAATTAAAACACCAGCAATTTTTACTGATTTTAGTGTAATGAAAATTGCAAATAAATATTAAAAAAAAATACACTGATATGCTTTATTTTAATTTTAACACGTTCGTACTACATTTCAGTAACATTAAGTATACACTATAATCCTGGCGCAAGAGCAACATAATTTTTCCATAACATTCTTTTTGTCTCAATATATAAAAATTAAATAGGAAACATTCAAAATTTTTAAGGATACGAACTATTGTGTAAAATATGTCGATCAGTAAAATAAATAGGCTACTTAAGTTTGAAAAATCATTTGAAACTTCTTTAAAAATCGCTTAATTTGTTCGCAAGATATCGTGTCTACAGGGAGACATCGTTGAAAAAACGGTTGATTCGTATTAAAAAATGTTAAAAATGTACAAATTCATTCAAATCGGGAACTCATTCAAACGTATAAAGGGGTGTGGAAAATCGTAGAGTTCCACACCCCTTTATACGTTTTGCACGCTGCCACCGTGTTCATGCGGAGTACGATCACGTTAAACATGTGGGTCTGTAAGTCCTTCCGAGAGGTTGGTGGTAGGGGAAGGAGGGTACGGTGCCTGTGGATGCCTCCCCCACTGGGTTTCGGTCTAAATTGGGTGGCACTTCCCGGCCGTCCAAACGGTTACCTTACACCTTTCTGGTAGGTCGGATGGTCTGGGTCTCAACAACACTCCTTTATACACAACTCAAATTGCTGCTCATGCCTTAAGGCGAGTCGAGTGGTCTGGGTTTTCGACACCCCTTTATACATATGCCATGCAGTGGCGTACGCAGAATTTTGATTTGGGGCTGAAACCAGTGTTTCTTTCAGGCATACCTTCGGGGGGGGGGGAACCCCCAGAAACATTTTATGTCAACCTAGTTTCTATTTATGTGACACAGCATTTAGATATATTTATATAGAGCAAATAGAAAACTTGCTCCCCCCCTAAAATGCTATTCTCCCCCCCCCCCCCTGGTTAAAAAGTCCTGAAAGAAACACTGGTTGAAACTCGGTTGGGGGGGGGGGCTATCTTAAAAAATGTGTACTTGAACGTAAGTTTAAGTACATATTTCTTATATTTTTAAGTATACATCTGACCAATAATCCGAAATAAATGTATTTAATACCACATTGATTAGCTCGATGTCATCAAGAACCGAACATTTTTCATCAAAAAGAAAAATTCACCTCTCTCCTACTACAGCGTTAACAATCTATACTGGAACTGAAAAATGTTCCACCATACTTCCCCGCCAGTATATCTCTAATACCGTGCTTCTCAAACCGTGGTCCGCGGAACACTGGTACACCTTGAAGCCCCTTCAAGTGTTCCACGAAAGAATTAATGGAACATTTAACAATAAAAGAAAATTTTGAAAAATACTTTCTATTGTTAAACAATTGCTGAACAATTTGATTGGATAAGGAATCCGTTTGTTTCTTCCGACTTCTCCAGTTTTATACTGAATGAAGAACTTACGTTGCTCTCTTCAGATCGTGGATTAAAATTGAAGTTCATTGAAAATACTCCTGAAAAATTCTGGATCTCTGTTAAAGATAAATGCCCGGGTCTAGCAAAAAAAGCACTAAACACATTATTATTATTTTCCACGTCATATCTTTGCGAAGCAGGATTTTCAATACGATGGCTAATATTAAAACATACAAAAAGAAAAAAAAACGCCTGAGCCTGGGAAATTTAGAAGAGGGGATGCGAGTGGCTTTATCATTTATTCGTCCCAATGTTGCTGAAATCTGCAAAGATCACTAAGCTCATGTATAGCATTAAATTTGAGAATTTTTCTTAAGTATTATAATTTTAAGTAATTTTAAAATAAATATGTTTACTACAATCAATATATGTATTTTGTTCTTTTATAAAAGAAACACATTGAAGCAGGGGTGCAAACCCCGCGCCCGTGACACGATTCCGTTTATTTTCTCTTCAATAATGGAGTTATTTTTGCGAGTAATGTCCTTTTTTTAAATTGCACCTTTAATTTCAAAAAGGTTGGCCACCACTACTTAGAAGCCTATGTTATATTGTAAGTGTTCCGCGCAAAAAAAATGTCAGAGTTTAGTGTTCCCCAACTTCAAAAAGTTTGAGAACCACTGCTCTAATGTAGTAAATAAACATTACTAATTTTATCAGAACATTTGCAAAAATTTGATATTTATTACTTGCCCCCATTGATCAAGCGAACAAAGAAGAATGTTTATGGAAAGAAAGTCTGAGATCTCGACCCCCCCCCCCCCTTGAATTCGCAGCTTGTCTATAATGCTTGTTTATATTATTTTGCCAGTTAATTTTGCAAAAATTATATTTGGAATATTTGCTTCAGAGTGTTCAAAAGTTCGTTCCAATTAAATAGAAAAAAAGAATTAGCTTTTCGGTGGATACATATTGATGAAAAACCTATTGATATAATAGTTTACAAATTCTACTGAGATCAACTTCACGGAAGTACTTCAGTGGAATCCAAGGTACGAGTGGAATTAACATCTGCATAAAAATATTTTATTGTGCATGCAATATGCAACGTATAAATAAAGAAGAAAGAAAAAGAGTATAAAAGAAAAAAAAATGTATATTTTCAAAGGGGAACGCATTTATTTTAAGACAAATTTCTTATAAAATGTGTAATGAAACTTTTGTGGAATGTATTAATATTCTTATTGGTAACAATTAGCCTATAAATTAATAAATATTTAAACTGCTAGAGCATATATTTTCCTTCATCCCGATTACAACTATAATGCAAGAATCTCTAATACTACATAACCCAGATGTTTTATCCACTGGCGAATTTATTATAAAGCTTATGAAGATTAAGATTCAGGTCCCGGTCAAATACCCCCCACCCCCCCACCCCACTCTCAAAGACTTCGTTTTCAAATTTTTATATAAAAGTTCTAAATTTTAAGAAGTGAAAAAAGTTTTCAAATTTGGGCAGAAATAATTTTTAATCAAGTGCTATATTTAACTATATTTTTCACACCAAAAAAGAAACCAGTAGCGTAGCAAGAACGTAAAAATTCTTCAAGTAAGAAATAAAACATATTTACATTTCTGGTAGCTTGATGACAAAATTCAATTGTATAACGTCGTGCTAGGCCCCCGAAAAAGGATTAACGTAGGAAATTGTTGATCGAAATTCGCCTTCCAGTGAATTTACCTTCTTCAGATAATTTACTTGGAACCAAAATGTTTTCACATTCAATGTACTAAAGTACAATATTTTTTTAATTAAAAAACTTGTTAAAATTACTTTTGTTTAAATCTTTAAATATTATAATTAGTAAATTATTTTTGTTAAAATTGGTAATTTAAAAAATAGGTACTTTTCTGAAAATAAAGGTGAAATGTAACGCTCAGATAATTAACATGAATTGACAATAATAGTACATTGTACATATTTATACAATCAATAGACAATCATATTTATACAATCATAAGCATACCGCACTACTTCTCGAAAGCAAGTTCGAGCGAACCAAAGAGTGGGTGCGTCATCTCCAAGAGCTACTATTGGAGGTGAAGGTGCACAGACTATTATTATATTTTGTGGTGACGATGGGTGTCGCTCCGCTAATCGCAGTAATGCGATTAGCGGAGCGAAATTCCCCCTCACAGAACTCTGCTTTCACCTCCTCTGATAATGAAATCCTCCGTTACTGCGATCAGTAAAGTCCCGAACTCTCCCGCTGAATTTGAAGTTCTCGATCTCTCCACGTTTTTAAAGTTTTTTTAATAATGAATACACATAGAGGACCCGCAGTTTCTACAGAAATTTTCTACGTGGGCTTTAATCAAACTTCAACGTATGTTATATTGTGTTTCCTTTTATTTTCCCCAAACCTGTGGTCAAATTATATCTTTTCTTCTTACATCTAGATTTAAAATATTTGTATGACTATAAATTCCAACTTTAAAATTCTGCCGTAAGATGTTATTGTCATTTTACGATTTAACCATATTTTTTAATTTCAGAGATCTTGTTATTTATTAAATGGAAACTGTTGTGAACTTTAATTGTAGCTTGATGTACTAAAACTGTGTTATATACAATATTGCTATGTAAATATACGGCTGCATACCAGTGCGTAGGGTCCATATGGGCAAAAAAGCTGAGCCTCTCCTGTTTAAAATCTAATTTAAAGAAATATTTAAATTACATTTATTTATTAAATTTTTTGAATAACTCAATATATGCATGTTTTAGAAAATTGTTTTTAAGATTTTCTCATTAAAGCACATCTCTTAATGTATTAGAGGCTACGCTCGCACAGCTTTATTAACATAACGTATCAACGTAAAACATGGTATTAAAACTTCCCAACCTTTAGCCTTTCCTTCGCTGTTAAAAAGAGAAAAAAAACTAGCTTATAAAAGGGTGTGTATTGTTTTTCCATTTTTAACCCCTTTGCATAGCTGCCAACTCTACTGGATTTTTAGGGAAACTCAAGGTTTCCCAATTTTTTATGAGAATTTTCTAAAGTTGGGGATTTTTCGTTAAAAATTCTCTGTCAAAGGAAACTTTGATCGAACTTGTAACCGCCATTTTGTTTCTTTCAATGTAATGTTGAAACATCCTTCTGCATCCATGTTTAATTTCAAATTATGTGAATGAAAAAAATACTTAACATTCATTTCTTTGTAGTACGTTTCATTATTAATTAATATTTTCATAAAATATTTTTTTAGTGCGATTTTGCGGGTATAAATCACATTCCCGTGCAATGTTGAAACATCCTTTTCCATCCATGTTTAGTTTCAAATTATGGGAATTATAAAATGCACAACATTCATTTCTTAGCAGTTTCATTATTAATTAATATTTTTGTAAAGTATTTATTAAGTGCAATTTTGCGTGTATAGGTTAAATTCCCAAACATCATTTTTCATCCATCTTATTTTTGATAAAAACTCGAATTAGTTAAACACAATACTTTCACATTTTTGCAGTTTAAATAAAAATGAAGAATTATTTTCTTTAAAATATGCTCAAACTGAGTGATTGCACAATAGAACATTTTCCCTTATTCTGTAGGCAATAGTCAGTCCCAAAAGCATATTTCTATCCATATTCATCTAAATTACAATTTGAGATCTAAATATCTGTTGTTTCAGTGAGCCAGCCCCTTCTCGAATTATTCTCTGTACCTCGGCTCTCATACCACTGTTATGTTTTTTATGCACTATATAAAAAAAAAATTCTTATGCTGTAGTCATTTTCAATGTTATGTATTGAGTTTGACATTATTTTGAAAAACATCATTCATTTTTTGTGTGATGTAAAAAAAATCCCTATCTTTCCCAAAGTGATGTACCGAATAGATATAGATTTGATATAAAGAATTTGGCTAAATCCGCCATTTTTTTTTTGTCGCCAAGAATGGCGCCAACGCGTACGGTGTTTGAAAAGTCCTAACGGACGCCATCTTGAACATTGCGCGTAACAAATATAAAAATATATAATTAGAAATGCCGATAATTAACAATACTTAGAAAAAAATGCGAAATTTTATAAAAACGCTTTTACTTTAACAAAATTTAAGAAAAACAGAACTTAGAAAAATGTTTGTAAAAACGTTTGTGCTTTAACTAAATTTAAAAGAAACGATACTTAGAAAAAAGTTTGTACTTTAACTAAATTCTCATTATTTCTATGTAAATTTTCTGCTTCTACATTATTTTATCCATTAACATGTGCTATCTTTAATTCCTGTATGATATTCACGTTTTTAACACACACAGACACGTTTTTACACACACAGCAACAAAACAAAAATAAAATGGCCGCAGCCGACCACATCAGAACGCTAAAAGGGGTGGGGTTGCCAGAAACACACGTCACGGAACATTTCGCGATCGCAAATCAGGCGCGCCACATCTGGCTCGCGAAAAAAAGTTGAAAAATCCAAATTCTTTATATCAAATCTGTACCCACTATTCAACTATTATTTAATTTAAATATCTCTCTAAATTACGATACATTCAGCGGCGATATTATCTTAATTATCACAGAATTACAAGAATTTATTTTACTTGGAAAATTAAAACCAGAGAGGTAAAAGTACGTTTTAACTCCATCAACGTTCATTGAAATGAAGTCACAGAAATATAAATCATCTAGCTCTCTATGTAAATGCAGTGAGTAATAATTATGTAAAAGCAGTGAGCATTAATACACTTTTATTCCAGACTCCAGGGTTAACTGATCAATCACTGGGCAATCACTTGTTTACATTTTACATTCACGAAAAATATTGTAACTCCGTTGGCGCAGAATATGAATACACAGAAAAAACGCAAAAATAAAGTGGTTTTAGGATGGATGCAACACGAACTATTAAAAAGAACTTTAAAAATCACGATTTTGACACAAGATGGATGCCATATTTTATTTTGAAATTGGTCATATGATCTTTTCATATTATATGGGTGTTATTCAAGGTTACTATATCTATAGTTATTATTTTTAGTTTAAAAACTACCGAACATATTTTGCTGAATTTTTTTTTATGTATTTTATGGGATAATTTGAATATTTCCTAAAATTTTTAAAGCAGTTTATGAATTTTAACGTCGCTTAAAAAATGTTTGAAAAATTAGGTCCCAACAATGTATTTAATTTTTCAACCCGGGTTCAATCCAAAACCAATCGGGTGATATTATTCATTTACATTCCCATATGTTCCACAAACCTCAACAATATACTAAAATGTAATTTTGATATACGGCACTTTTACGGTAGTTATCGTGTAAACAAACAGATAGAATGAAGAAAGTCATAAACACTTTTCAACTATGTTGTAAAGTATTAAAAAGAGTTGTAAAAAAGTTAAATAAAATTACGTACCAAAGTTATTCAGTTTTTCTCAATTTTGATTGTGTGTACCTACTATTTACTTTTGTTTGAATTGTGATAGAGGCCAGTCAGTTAACTTCTAATAGATATTTTATAATAGCAGGGATCACATGTTATCCGTATTAGATGAAACGAAGATTCATATCGGTTTTAATTTAAGGCAAACAGTTTTGTAAGAATGCATTTTTGTATTACAGCAATTTCATATTCAAAGACTTTTTTCTCACAAATTTACAAGTTCTACACTTTATTCTAATTTTTCAATGAATATAAAATATAAATGTATTAGCTATTTATGATAAAATATTTGTTAAATGTCAACTTTTTAAATATGTTCTATGATGTGCTTTCACTGGATATAAAAAATTCTGGACCCCATTGACCTAAAATTGAGTTCTATAAGAGATTTTATTGTTTAATGCATTGTCAATTTAAAAAAGATATTTTAGAATGAATTTCCATAGTAAACTGATACTTATAATTTGAAAATCTGAAATAATAATTAAAAAGAAGTCTAGATTCAAATTCAAAGCACTACATGAGAGGATATTAACTGTAAAAATCATCTTACTATCTTACTCTTCCATCATAGTTGATTCTTATAACATTTGGTTAATTTTGTAAAATATTTACTTTAAACAAACCTAAACATGAAAATAAGTAAGTTTTATTCTTTAATTATCCAATAATTGGAGGATTGAGATAGATGGAAAAAGATGGTTGTGGACTTTAAGCAAAGCATGCATGGTAATACAAAATTAATTATGCAATTGCACTTTTTGGGTGAAAAATTCTTTCGCAAGCAAATTTGAGTTTATAGGCAAAGCCATGAACTAGCTACATCAGATTTTTTGTGAAGCGAATACTTTTAAAAAGTTAGATTTATATATTTGAATTAATTTATTATTGGCTCTGACATGCACAGAGCAAAATTAAACTGGATGAAGATATAGTAATTGAAAGTGTTACATTAATATTTAAATGACAACAGGCAAATGTTCAAAAATAAACATTGAATTTGATTAATGTGTATATATTTCAATCTCATTATGACAGTAAATAATACAATATTTCATAAAAATATCAATATAACAGAAAAAAAAAAAAACATGGATGCTAATATATTACAATCTGTAGCATTCACATCAAAATGAAATCTAGACTCATGTCTTCATTTCACTATGAAAATTTTATAAAAGATAAAACTGGGAAATAAGCTTTACATTAATACAAAAAGATGATATTAATCACATCATAATCACGGGCAGAACTTTTTCTTCTCTTCATTGTTTTAAATTTCACTGACAGAATTTAAATACACCTAAGTGATTTACTTTGATCAGTTGTGGAAAGCATCACTCATGTTCAGGAAAAAGAAGGAGAGACTAATTTAAAGGAATCGTAGTCCCAATAACTATATTTGTAAAGGTTTTAAAGCAAAAAATTTTATCTGGATCAAATTTTCAGAATTTTTTACCCCAAACTGACACCAAACAAACAATAATTGAGAAAGTATTGAAATTTGTAAAGAAAAAAGAATGCATAGTAATTTATCAGACCAAAAAGAGAGTACTATTCAATGATTTCCTTATAAAATACAGATTTTGGAGGAAAAGAAACTTAAAAAGAAAAGAAATAACAATCCCTAATTGCTAATATTTTTATTATATTCCTTACGATTGTGATTGAATGCTATTTCTATTAGTTTTTATTATGAGCATTTAAAATAACAGCAAAAATACTTAGAAAGGTTTGAAAAAAATAACTGTCCATAATGGACAATTCCGACCTCTTTTTTTTTATTTGTTTCGAAATGTTTCAAAATGGACAAAAGTACAAAAACTTTCATGTTTTATTTGCATTCAAAGTTCGCCTTTCTGACTGTGGCAGGAAAATGTTCCATTTTGGCCCGCACGGAATGTGACGTCACAAGGTTCATCCACGACTCCCATCTTTGAGAATTGGTGTATAAGTTTGGTTACATTCGGAAAGTTCCAATAATTATAATTGTTTCTTCCGTCCCAAACTTCCAAATAGGTATAATATAAGTATTGTATCGCTCCAATGTGTCCGACTACTAGTTTTACATCATCAAATATATATCTGTGCCAAAAAATGTTTTTTGTGAAAAATTATGTGAAGCGCAGGAAGCCAGATTGTAAACAAAATTCATCACTGTCATTAAAGAGTATTCATTACGTACGTTATGATAATAAATCAGTGACTGTATAATTCAATTTTCAAAGCCATTTTATGAGAAGTTATTTCTTTATAATTTAATAAACTTTGAAAACCCACTATTGGTTCGGCACTCTATTTTTAGTTTTGAGTGCCCAATAGCTATTTCCTCACCCGTTAGTCACAGAGATACACTTCCAATTGCAAAAATGTTTTAAATTTTAAAATCTATTATCTTAGAAACAGTTTAAATCAATAAATGCATTTCTGAAAGAAATATGAAATATAAATTTTTATACAGTCCCCCGATCCTGCCAATTATATTTAGGAAAATCATCCTCATACAATTTTATGCAAAATAAAAAAAAAATCATCCATTTACGACCAAAATTACTGACTTATAGCTGTTTAAAGTTAGAGTACTTTTTGGGTCAATACTGTTCCTGATCGGTTGGTTGCTTGGAGAAATGGTCGATACAGTTCCTGATTGGTTGGTTGCCTGAAACAGAACATTTTTATGCATGGAAAAGCGACTTAAGTCATAAAGTTTAATGCTTCATAACTGCATTTTGGTTGTAAAAGGAAGAATTTTTTTTTTAATTTTATTTTGCATGAAATTGTATGAGGATGATTTTTCTAAATATAATTGGTAGGACAGGGAGACAGTATAAAAACTTATATTTCGTATTTCTTTGAGAAATGTATTTATTTATTTAAACTGCTTCTAAGATAATAGATTTTAAAATTTAAAACAATTTTTGCAATTGAAAGTATATCTCTGTGATTAACCGTTGAGGAAATAGCCATTGGGCACCGATAGCACTGGACACCATGTATATATGTATATAAAAAAAGTGTAAAATATAACAATCTAAGCTTGGTTTGAATTAAGATGTTTCTGTTCGATATTGAAATATTTACAGTATCCACTGGTATAAACATGAAGTTCTTGTGTAATTATAATTGTGCTGCATGAAACAAACCTCTGATCAAGCAGTTATTTTTCCTTTTATACTATAGATTATATATTGCTTTGATGTTTTTCATGCACCATTCAATTCATGCAACTGTTGTGTGTGGTCATGATTTACTTACCATATGAAGACTTACTGGAGCAGCATGTCATTTTACTGTACCAACCACTCTATTACACACTCTTTTTCCATGATCAGTGTCATAAATATACCTTTCAGCTGGTGTATTGAAATTTTATTATAAGAAAAGGGCACAAGTTTGATTTTTTTTTTTCTTGTTATGTGTGTAATATTATAAATGGATATATTGTAAAATGTTATAAATGGATGTGTTGTCCTGTAAAAAGACCACACTTCATCTTGCATTACAAATGAATAATTCTTGGCAAAGATACAAGTTATTATATATTTATTTGCCTTTAGAGTTGACTTCAATTCATTTTAAAAACTTACTTGTTGGAAAGCTGTTTAACTGGTTGCTGTGGACTTCATTGTAATAGCGCATTTTTACATAATGATCTCACCTTCAATAATGTATGCCTAATAGACTGTATATATATATATATATATATATATTAGGAATCAGGCACACAGCTATAAGCATCATTGAACTGGTTTCACTCATTTTTGCACTCTTCAGCATGTAATATCAAATAACTTCAATAAGAAGAAAACTTGCTGTGAATGCACCACAATTTTGTGACCCTCTATTCTATGCTTACCTATGAAGGTAGTCATATAATATAGCTATGTTATTCCATGCTAAATAGTGATAAAAACTGTAAAACTGGTTCACTAATGCTGAAACAGCAATTGGAGCTTTGATGAAAGTAGTTAAGTAAAATGGGACGATAATTATTTAGTATGCAACAGCTGCAATTATTTATTGTTTTTATCTTTAAATACCCCCCCCCCCCCCCCCCATCCCTCCAAAGTAAAATGTTATAAGCCTTGAGCACTGTGTGTCTAATTGGCCTAATGGTTAGCATGTATGGTGTTGAATATTAGAGTATGTTCAAATTCATATTTTTTAGGTCTCTGTGTGTGGGAACTAAAACTGGATACCTGCTTTATGAATTGGATCAAGTTCAGAATTGCCAACCATTATATGAAAGTCGTATGTATTTATTTGTATTTCTAATAATAACCCCAATTTTTTTTTTTCTTTTTATGTGTCTAATAGAATACCTGTCTCCATTCAGTTTAGTTGAATTGATTGCATCATTCTAGAAATGTGTTTGGATTAATTTTTAAGAGAAGTTTTAAAAATTTGTATTTTTTTTGTGACCCTTCCTTTTTTTGTCTGACCCTTCCTTTTAAATGATATACTGTTATTCATTTACTAGCACTATCAGTACCCTAAAATTAATTTTAATTTGTATTCTCATTGAATTGCTAGTCATTTTAAAAATGTATTTGATTGCTATTTTTAAATGATCTTTTGATCATTAAGTTATTATATTGTATTCTAATTTCATCCAACATTATTTTTAACTATTATTTACTTTACCTTTATTACATTTAAATACAGATCCTTAATAGAGAGAGAGAGATCTTGATTTTTTTTAAAGGCTACAGTAACAGTTTTTTGCGAAATTTGGGTTCTTCACGGCATGTTAGCCTCTCTTGGCTAAGGTCCTTTCAACAAATATCGCCTTTATACAAGAGAAAATAAGTCTTGTATAAAGGTGAAGCCATAGATAGAAAGGAAGGGTTTCAACTCCCTTCTAAAAATTTCTATCAGCATTACTATTAAATGTCAATTATTTTGTTTTATAATATTTTTATAGTATCAAATTTAAAAAATTTCTTGAATTTTTTGTATATTTTTGTCTCATTGTGACCCATCCTGTCCTAAGTAGCTAAATCTAGAAGAGTTTAAATCTTCTAGATTGTTTATGAGCCAGTTGAAGTAAGAAAAATCCCCCCCTCCCTAAATAAAAAAGAGAAAGAAATTTCCCACTATAAACCAAGTATATAACTCTTATGTATTAAAACCAAGTATATAACTCTTATGTATGGTGTTACTTGGAGATAGCAGTATGGACCTGGTCTACCTCTGGATTTACAGGTTTAGTTCTGCATCCCTGAGGACTTGCGGACCCACATATTTAGCGTGATCATACTCCACATTAACACGGCGGCAGTTTTTTCTTTTTCCAGCGGAGGGACTCAAACCCGGGTCTACAGAGTTCAATTCCCGCGTGCTGACCAGTGGGCTACCGTGCCCTCATGTATGGTGTTACTGTGAGAACATAAAGCAACATGTTGAACATGCATCAATAACATCACATTTGTTCGACATAATCACAACATAAGGTTTTACAACTGTGGAACATTGTGTCAACTAGTACACTTTGCATGGAAGTAGATATTTTACGCTCAGACTCACAGGTACCATTAACTGTTCTCAGTTATGGGCAGTGTTATTATCTACTCACACAAAAATGTTCAAGAATCCTGGCATCTATAAAATTAGAAGCTATTTTATGGTAAATGTCATTGCAAAATAACTTGCATTTCTTCACATTTATTTTTTTAGGAAAATTAGTGGATGTCTGCCTCATCCAGAGAAGCTTTTCAACCAACCTTACTGCTTATGTAACCTTAAAGTCCCCCAGGACATTGATTATATACAATATTGGAAGTGGTGTTGAAATATTGTCTCAAGTTTTCAATAGCACAGTACTTGCTGTGAAATTGAACAGGCAGGTGAGATACTCATTATATATAGTTATGTTTAAATAAACTATTGTTAAAAAAACTTATCGTTGAAAGTGATAAACAATAACTCGGTAATTAAATAAATCACAGTCTTAAATTTATCAAAGAAAAAAAAATTCACTAGTTCTGCAATCAAATAATTGTTTTCATCAGGGTTGTATTCTCACAAGTTTCATGCAAATTCTATTTAAGCTAATTCTTGAGTTTGCACATTTTTTTAGTTCTGGAATTTGTATATTCTGGTACATAAACAGAAGGTTTTGAAATTAGCAGCTGTTAATCATATTCTACACCTATAAATTTCATTTTGTGAACAGTATTTAGGCTGTCATTTTCGATATCTAACTCTTCAGTTTTTTTGTTTGTTTTTTCGTATGTATAATGCGAATTTGACTTATGAACCGTTGATTGGACCTTCTAACAACAATCTAACCAATGCTCATCATAAATTGCATGTGCGCACACAGTGGAGGCAGGGGCGTTAAAGGTGGGACTGCTAATAAAAGGCAATTTAGTTTGTGAGCTGCATACCATAAACAAAATAAATTGTTTCGAAATCAGACCCAACATTTGGTAACTGAAGAAAAATAGTTAAGTTCAATTCACACCCTAATCACCGGCAAAATCATGCATATGGGTCATTTTCTCTAAATGGGCTTTTCATTTTTCTTGTTACAATATGATTCTTTCAGGTTTTCAATCTGTTTTTTGCATTATATTTTAACATGGTGGTTTAAACTAAAAAGATACAGTAGCTGTGCTTAATTTGTTGAAATTAAATAGTAAATGCCAACTTTTATTTTTAAGACAAGTAAATACAGCATGACAGGTGAATGACACTTAATATAGGCAAATGCTTTGTTAGTATACGTATATATATATATATATATACATTATGTATATATATGTATATATATCATTAGAAAAATAAAAAATTTGTTTTGCTTTAATTGCAATCTTATATATAGAACTAGCTTCTTATTTGTTTTATCTTCTAAAAAGAAAATCTAGTATAAATGTAATTCACCTATTCTAATGCATTCCCTTGTCTACGAATAAGACATGGGAATGACAAATCATGTGATTTTATTTTCTGAGTATATGAGTTTTATTTGCATTTAAGTGATATTTAGTTTGCTACACCAACTAGGCATACATATATGTTAAAAAAAATATTTAATTTTTTATTCTGAGATTAATTGAATACAGACGAATGACAAGGGATAAAAATACTTACCCAAAATTGTACAGTTTTATAATATTTCCCTGCGCAGAATCGTAGCCAAACACAGAAATATAGTCAAACTCTTGAAATGGTGAATATGGACTTTAGTAAAAAAGAATAATACTTTAATCATATTTTATTGTCATGTATGTACAGAAAAAGCTGTTAAAATTTTTTAATGACAGGTGAATGACAAAAAAAGCTAGGGGACAGTTGTAAAAAATTAATTTGAAATACAGTACAACCTCGAAAATCCGGACTTTGCCGATTCCGTATTTTCGATTTTTCCGGATTATAGAATTTGAATGAAATTCAGATTTAATATTAACTAAATGCACTATAAAGCACTCTTTTTAATAATGGCAAAAGTTAAGTTAATCAATTAAAACATATTATTTAATCTAAAAAATAGGGCAAAAGAAATTTCTAAGAAAAAATATACACATTAATAATTTAGAATGTGTGAACGAAACGAAATGATAAAATTACATTTTATCATTTCGTTTAAATATTTGAATTAACATTTGTTATTTCATTAATTTTGGTGTATGGGAAAACAGTTTTCTTTATCCTGTAGATGGACATTATTTCTGCTCGGTTATAAAGCTTCTTTAATCAAGACCTTTAATTGCATGATCGATTGTTTGCATAAGATTATCAATGGGTATGTTTTCTTCTCCACATTTATCGTCGCTACTTTGATCTTTTCTTATTTAATATCATATCGCGAATTTCGCCATCACTCAATTTATTTACGATTAGCGCATCATCATCACAGTGCAAAACTTCCGTTATATTGGCTTTGTCGAGATTTAATGAAGCGCTGGAAGATTTAATGAAGTGGCGAGATTTAATAAAGATCGAGGATTAGCACTTTGGACGATATATTTAAAGGTGTAAATGTGTTTAAACCATTTTCCCTATTAATGAACAAAAAGCAAAAAATAAGAACTTAATAGTTTTATTTATTTTCTAGCATCTATATAATGTTACGTTTAAAGGCTGACGCTGAAAAAAGTAAAAACTTTATAAGTAATAGTCAAATTTGTAAAGAATATCGCAGTAGATAAATATCTTTTCCAAAAAAGAAAAATATCTCTCCTCAATGATTTTTCTAAATTACGATGAGTCATTATTAGGTTGCAGCAACACCGGACGTGGTGGGGCAGGGAAAGGAATTTGCTTAGTTCCTAATCGTAAACGCAGCCAAACCCTTTGAGAGGTCTGTGTGTTGATGACCTTGTTGCTCGGTTCTGTGCGATATGATATTTTTAGTTATTTATAGTATGTAAATATGGCTTTCTAAACAAAAAAGGCAAAATATACGGTCGATTTCAAGCTGGCACGTTCGATGAGAACGAAGAAATTGTCAGATATCGGGAGGGTGAGGAGATTCTGAAGACAAAACAGAAATTCATACTACTAAGTGAACAAAATAAATTTACGTGAGCGCTAATATGAATTCTCGGGATTTTTAGATTTAATTGAACAATCTGCGATAAAATGTTACGATAACGTTTTAAAGTGCTTAATATTAAAAATTGCATTCTTTCAGAAAAATGTCTTTTTCAATAATGAGAAAAGAAAATTTAGATAATAAAAATTCCGTATTTAAATAACGATGTATATTTTACGCGAAATAATTCATCAGGAGTTGTGACTTGAATAAGGGGAAGGAGGGATTAATGCTAACACTGGAATTCATGCTGCAACCACGAGCCAATCTACGGCCATCCATCTAAACTTTCGTTTCATTTCCGGGTTCAGAAAGTCAACAGGAAAATACGATATTTGTTTATAAAATATAATTCCATATAAATAATCTTACCCTGTTGTATTAAATCTGCGACTTCGTCAGCCCAGGGAGGAAGAAAAAAGAAATCTAAAACTTTGGAAAACTTCCGGATTTTGGATGTCCAGAATTTCGAGGCTGTACTGTATTGCTCTAATGCATAGTGGATTTTTACTTTCCCTGCAATACATGGTAATGTGTAGGGAAAGTATTGGAATTATGCCGAAAATCTCAGCTCAAGTTTTCAACGGATCTACACATTTCGAGACCTCTAGAATACGAAAAAAACTATTTTTAGCGTAAAGTCGTCTGTGTGTGGGTGTGTCTGTGCTAATTTTGTATCCACTCTAACTAAAAAACGAATTGACCGAATTTGATAAAATTTGGTAGATGAGTCACTTGTGGGCGAATCTGGTGCTGATTAGTTTTGGGTACAATTCAGGATAAAAGAACCCACCTTTTTTGTGAAAGGGCCCACAAATATTGCATGTAACCACTCTAGCTGAAAAACTAATAGACCAAATTTCACAAAATTTGGTAGATAAGTCGCTTGTGGGTCACCCTGGTGCTGTTTAGATTTTGATACGATTCGGGAAACAAATAACCTGCCTTTTTTATGTAATGGCACATAAAAATCTTCAAAATCTATAATAAAAACTATGTATACTTAAATATATCCATAAAATGCTTGTTTTATACATAATTTTTAACGATGAAAAGAATATGACCGACCCCATTGCACTAGGACTAGCCCTTCTCAAGATATTTTAGTTTTTTGTATTTTCTGTATGCCACCTTTGAAAATGTTCAGTTACCAAATGAGAACGAAAATTGAATTAAAAGTTAATTAAATTTAATTAATAAATGTAATGTATAGACAAAGTATTAGAATCATGCCAAAACTCTCACCTTGAGTTTTCGACGGATCTACACATTTCGAGACCTCTAGAATACGAAAAAACTATTTTTAGCGTGACGTCCATGTGTGCGTATCTGTCTTTCTGTGCTATGTATGTATCCACTCTTAACCAGGGTGGCTACAGAACCGGGAAATCATTAAATTCTCAGGGAAAACTCAGGGAATTTTGCTTCAAATCAGGGAAAATTTTGAAATTTTGTTTTGCGAGTCGCCAATCTTTAAATCCCTGTGAAACCATCTGAACGGGAATTTTCCTTTCTCTTTGTCCCTCCGCGAAACTGCCCTTGTTATATGGAAGTGTTAAACTTTATTCTGATTAGCTGTTGATCAGATGATATCATAAAGTTAAATACCCACTCACCACATGGCGATTAAACTTGAAAAATTGGCGATTAACGAAATCCTGTTACCACCAGCCAAACTGTGTGATAGCGTAGGATGGCTATTCTCCCTAAACAAATTCACCTGTGGAGTGAGAAAAATCTGTCAACAACCGCTGCAATACTACTATGGCTCTCCCAAAAATTTTTCCCCTACGATGCGATCATAATTTATTGCATTTGCTGCCAAGAATTGAGTGCAATCCACATTCCTATCCTACCCCTCCCCGTAATCACCGATGTGATTTACGACATTTCGGGGTGTAGCGTCTTTGCCGTGCTCTCTACTATGTGCACGGCAAATAATAATTACGGCTTAAATAGGGGTTCCCCCATTTTTACATCTGACTCAAATTTAAAAGGATTCCTGAAAGCAGATGCATAAACGGAATTAAAATCACTCGCTAAAATAAAAATGGTGCGTGAAACTTGTTCCCTCTATTTCGTGCTTGTGAATTTATTTATTAGTTAAATATTCATTATAGCATATTTTTCACAATGAAAAATTAAAGAATTAATCTATATGAACGAGTTTCGGGAATACACTGCTGCTCGGGGCCGGCTTGAGTGAATAAATCTGGGCAGCCAACACAAATAAAGGATATCAACCTTGGGGATGGGGGAATGCTTTTCTGAACTGAATTGCCGATATTGCAATGTTATGTATTATTCTACTTTAACCTACATATGGTCGGCCCATAAACGACTATACGAAAATTATGAATGTGTGTAACTTTGGCTAAAATAGCTCATTTGAAAGATACTATCCCGGACATACTTCGTATTAATTTTAAAACTTGATCGCGAGAATTTCATAATTTTTAAAATCTCGATGTACGACAGTTTTACGCTAGGAGAAATTTCAGATTTTCTTTTACAGATTATACTCTGTTATAAGTTATTAATCTCTCATCGACTATGTATGAAACAACGATGTATGGATTCCTTAGATGTTTGCTTAGTTGTATTTTCTGAAGTGCTAACTGTTAACAATTATTATAAATTCAAAGTTAAATCGATTCCATTTTCAACTTACCCGTGGGGCCAGGGGTAGTTCACGGCCCTTTTCCCATTAATCGGAAAATTCTGGTATTGCAATAAAACGGCATGTTTCTAGCGATATAAAATACCATTTTTTAAATTCAAAACGTCGAAATATTTGAAAAAATCAAATTTCTTCAAAAAGATAAAGAATTTATTTGTTGTGAAATAAACATATTGGGTAAATTTTAAAATAAGAGTTCATAACGACTGTTAATATAACGGGAAAAAAGGCCAAAATATCGCGATCGCGATAATTGAAAAATTAGAGTAAATGATCAAAATATAAAACAAGAATATTAATTTATTATAATTCGCCGAAAATCATTTGTAAAACCCTTGAAATTGAAGAAAAATTAGTGGACGGGCTTCTAAGAGGAATAAATAATAGTGAATGCTTCATAAGCTTGGAAAAGTAAAAAATAAAAAAACCAAGATGAGAAAACTTAAGTGAATTTAAAATTGCCTCAAAATGTATTTGAATGCTTCATGATAAATGAATTTTTTTATGATCTATTGGAAAACAAATATTATAAAACACCTGAAAAGTCTATAATGAAAATCATTGGCAAGATTAAAAAAAAATTACAAGGTTAAAAAAAAAGTGAATGTAAATGTTTAAAATATTTAAACAATGGATAAATGAAAAATTTAAATTTGACAAACCTTTAAGAAATGGAAAAAATTGTAATAGTGACAATAACTTATAGAAAAGAATTAGTTTTTGAAAGAAAAAAAAAAAAACACTTAAAATAAGTTTTGAAAATTTATTAAATGTTAAGAATGAGAAGATAGCAATAACAAATGCATGTTAACAATATTATTGAAATAACAATTAATATAAAAGTTTCAGTTGATAAAAACAAATTGCAAAAATGGAAAATATGTGATAATAAAACGGAATAAACTGAGAATCATGTATAAATGCACATTTTAGTGATATTTCCATATAATCTTTCTCATATTATTTAAAAATATAAGAATTAAACACATTTAAAATTAAAATATTATAAGGCAATCTTGGGCGAAATTTAGTCATTTTTTTTTTTGCCAATTTCGTCAAAGTATGGAATTTCATTTTAAAATCTGTTTACTACATTCATCTTAAAAGTTTTAAAAAAGGGGGAGCATTTGCATATTTGTCCGGAGATCGACAGTCAATGCAAATATCGGAGCTTCACGAAGAAATGCAGAGTTGGCAGCTAGGGTTCAGTATTTGGAAGTCAATAATAAGTTTTTGTTTTACAGTTGCTACACTTTTTCCTGTTACTTTGACAAAATATAAATCATACCCTTGAAACTCATCTACACCCTTGCACGCTGCCACAACTGCCGCCGTGTTCATGCGGAGTACGATCACGTTAAACATGTGGGTCCGTAAGTCCTTCTGAGAGGTTGGTGGTAGGGGAAGGAGGGTACGGTCCCTGTGGATGCCTCCCCCACTGGGTTCCGGTCTAAATTGGGTGGCACTTCCCGGCCGTCCAAACTGTTACCTTACACCTTTCTGGTAGGTCGGACGGTCTGGGTCTCAACAACAACAACACCCTTTGGGTGAGCTAGACAGCCTGGGTAGTAATAAAAAAAAGTGTGAATCACATTAATTTCAAGGATTAATATAAAAAATGCATAGATGCCAACCTACCAGAAAGAAAGATAGGAACATATTCCATGAGGAAAAATCGTGCACTAATACCGTTTTCTCCCACACTGCTGCAAAATAGTATCCTATTTCACTAATAATACGTTTGAAAAATAGTTTTCCTATATAATATACAAAATAATTACAAACATTTTAAACGATAAATTATAACAGTGGAAACACATATTATAGCAGTGGAACAAATAAATTATAACGGTGGAAAAATACTTTAAAAATAAAACGAAATACAGAGGATCGTGCACAAATGCAGTTTATCGCAATACTGCTGCAAAATAGCCTTTCGTGTCATTAAAAATACTCTTGAAAAATAGTTTTTCTGCATAATATAGTATATATGAAATAATTACAAAGGTTTTAGACGATGCAAACAGATTGCAGAAGTGGAAAACTATGTTCACAATAAAACAAAATATAATGAAGATCGGGAACAAATGCAATTTATCGCAGTACCCTGTACTCGTGCAATATAGCTCTTCATTTCTTTAATTTAATAATACGTCTGAAAAATAATTTTTTGTATATAACACGAAATAATCATAAAAATTTAATTCCTGAATTTGTTTCTCATTTCGGTGACCTACTTCCGATTTCATGACTTTTAGATACTCTTATGCATATGCAGATGAAAAATATGCAGATTTGCATGCAATAAAATATAAATGTTATGGAAAAGAAAAATCTGACTAATGGATCCAAATCGGATTCCCGGAACAACATAAAATTGGAATACTTGGCAGCTGTAAAAACGTCATTTTCAATGTCTGGTATCAAAATATTAGCTAACCAAATTTGAAAGATACTGGAACGATATAATTTGCTATTTTGCTCAAAATATTAGCTAACCAAATTTGAAAGATACTGGAACGATATAATTTGGAATGTAGTGTGTTCTATAATAGTAAGCAATTAGAATATAAAGACTGCAGGATCACTCCCTTTTCTTCCAAGTGGGACACGTAGATGTACGAGGGGATAGAGGGGAAGGGAGCAATAGAAACTCGTTAAATACTCGGAGTCTCGGATATCGGAATGTCTGAAGATAAAGAAAAACAAATAAATTCTTCAGAAGTGCAATTTCAGGTCTTGAAAGGTGGGGGTGAGGTGAGGATAAAGCTCCCAATGTTGTCTTTCCCTGAATAGACAGAGGGGGATTACTGTCTGTGTGTATCACCTGCAGATTTATCACTGAGGGCATGTATAAAATGCCACTTTTTTTTTCGACCGCTGTCCAGTCTTCTACCAGAGATCGTAATTTAGTCAAAGGGAAAGGGAAGATTGATATTTAACAATAGCATTGTTAGGCGTCAAATTTGACGACCAGATTGATGAATCTAGTCATCAAATTGAAATTTCTAGCCGCAAATCACAACTAACGACCGCTAATTTCGAACACTGGTCTAATTTAATATAAAACATCAAATTAAAAGAAAAAATGAATGTTTGTAAATGAAGTTGTGATTTCATTATTGGGCTGTTGGGACACACAGAGGAATGACATTTAATAAAAAACTAAATTTTTAGATATTAAAAATATAAATTGTTTCTTTAGCTAATGGATGATAAATATGAACTACAATATAGTAATACTGATCAGTGTCCAAAATCTGTCCCAAGTCATGCAAACTTTTATTAAAGCACCTGGGGGATGTAAAACTCCTGTTTACAGAAAATAATCCACATATATAAAGTGCTCCCTGTGGATGCTTCCCCCACTGGGTTCCGGTCTAAATTGGGTGGCACTTCCCGACCGTCCAAACAGTTACCTTACACCTTTCTGGTAGGTCGGACGGTCTGGGTTTCAACAACAACAACATATATAAAGTGCCAAAATGGCACAATTACCCTTCTTCTCTCCTCTTCCTGTTCTGCATACTATTACTTGTTTTACTTGTCTGCTGACATGTTGTAGTTTGAACTAATTTTTTTTGTGTTGCATGATATGTATTAAAATAATATGCTTTCATCAGAGTTTGAAATTAGCATTCTTTAGTCATATTTTGAAACTATAAATTTCATTTTTTTTTTCATTCATGAGATTTTATAGTGTTTCCCCTAGGCATTTTCAGGAGGCGCAGCGCCCTGCCCATTTTTTTTATAGTGATAAATGCATCCTGCCAGTCTTTTACAGTAGTAAAACGCACCCTGCCCGTTTTTGTACAATGGTAAATGCGCCCTTCCCTACCGTTTTTAATAGTGGTAAATGCGCCCTGCCCGCGTTTGTTTAAAAAAACCTCAGGACTCTTCAAAAATTTCTGTCCTTCCGCTATTGATACGTAGGAGCATGACTCCTTATTTTCTGGTTTCCGGACGATTTCTTCTGGATTCTTCAGGCGGAAGAAACACCCTTCCCCCTTCGTATCCGTACTTTTGTTGATGAACGAGTTGATAAAACCTCAGCCTTCCTCCGAATACGTGTGAAGAAATCCTTGTTTTTTATATGGCTCTATGCTATTTGTGTTACGCGTGCGAGTATTACCGTATATACTCGTGTAAAGTCGACTTTGCGCATAAGTCGAACCCCTACTTTCAGAGAAAAGAAATCCAAAACTCGCATTTAAATCGACCCCCCTTCTTTGAGAGGGAAAAAAAATTCAAAACTCGCGTATAAATCGATCCCAAAATGAGAAAATAAAATTTTCCATAAATTATTCAAAAACACTTGAAAACGATATATATATATATATATATAATAAAATTTAATTTCCATAATAAAAACTTCATCGGAACTCTTTAAAGTCCCATTCCAAAGGCCTATGGCATATGAGCTTTGTTTCCCATCCGTTTTGGGGACACTCATTCTCGTATAACAAGCTCTAGGCATTCTTTTACTCTCCTAGCACGCAGCATCCTCAAAACGGACGTGAGACCATGCATCCCTGTCTCTCAAGCGTTGTGTTGTTTAACTCACCGCGCAATCAAACAATATCTGGCTTCCGCCTGTTATTTCAGCTGATTTTTTTGTTAACCCCCAACACAGTAGAAATTAGAAACTCTTTTCAATAAACAAAACAAAAAAACACTTTCAACTTAAAATCCTGCATTATAGGTTTAAACAATCCGTGTTACAGAATTATTTCTGAAAAGAATCATTTTGTCCCGAAAACGATCGGCTGTAATCCGAGAAGCGAGTGATAAACTTTGAATGAAAATGTATGCATATTTTTTGATGACGTGATACACTGGTAGTCGAAGCATTCGGGAGAACAGTGACTCGCATGAGAGTTTTGAAGTGCAGAAAAATTCGGAGTGCGCAAATGCATAATTACTACTGCGTGGTTTTAGGTTGGATTGTCTTGCGAGAAAAAATAACTTTTAGACTTTATTTTTTTTTAGACTTTTTTTTAGATTTTCATACACACACTTACACACACACTTTGAAGCTTTTTTTTTTTTTTTTTGCTGCTATAATCTGTGTAGGCTATATTCATAAAATTTGGTTTAACAAAATCAATTTTAGTTAATTTGAATAATTTGGAACTAGTTTATTAAATATATATTATAAAGAGCTGAATTTAATGACCTAGGTTGTGATCCCAACAACAAAAAAAAAGACCCCGTTCGTTAAAAATTGCCCCTTTCGTTCAGCTAGTGTCCTCTTTATGAATGAGCACCCTACCCTTTTTTTTGTCTAGGGAAAACACTATTTTAGACACAGTCATCCTTTTTTATACTTAACTTTTCCTTTTAATTTTTTTTCTTATTTTGATGTATAATGGAAATTCTGATTGATCAATTATTACTTCAACTGCGAGGATGCATGCAATCTACAACACATGTTGATACTAACAGTCTAATCAACATGTGTTGTAGATTGCATGCATCCTCGCAGTGATCAAAAGCAATGCCACTAATAAAAATTGCACTTAAGTAGAACATTTTGGCTACTTATTCTGATAAATTTTGCTGTAAGAGTGAGTTTTACTATATATTTAAATGTCTTAGTATTTTTTCTTAGTTTTATAATTAAATTTGATAGGATTTTTTTTTTTAGATTTAATAGTTGAATATTGCACTGCGCTGTAAAAAGAAATGTTGAATCATATTAGATTTAAAGGCATCTATGAAATATTTACTGTTCTTCGTAATTTTTTTATATTCAAGAGTCAAAAACATATGATGTGAACTGCATATAAATTTATTTCATTCCGAGGTAAGTTAATTTCTGTAACAATCTAATATTATAATCGCGTGTAAAAAGCTTTGAATAATGTTAATTAAATCTCATATAGATATATTAAAATTTTGTTCTTTTGTTATCAACGCTTTAATAAACTTAATAATCGCACTCATTTATATGCACTTATAACAAATATATAAAGAGGTTATATTGACTTCGTATTACTTTGATTGGTGTGTGCCATTTTGGCTACATGAATGGCATCGCTACTCAATGTTGTTTCCAAATGTGCTATAATGTGAAAGTGCTGTATGAGAAAAGAGTTGACCGATTTAATTTTCAATTTTTGCATGTAAAGTTTATTATACGAGTATAAGTCGTTTCATGAATTAACTACCAACATCTCAAACTCCGGGCATGCCAGGGTTTTAAAATCGGTATTCTTTATTTTCTACTGATAATAAAATTACTGTATAATTTGATTTCTGATGATTATAAAATTCCTTTTATAAAATGATCATGTATATCGATTATCAAAAGATTTTATATGCTTGACCGACAGTTATTTATTTTATATTAAAAAAACGTTTTATATTGAAAAATGGTTTTCATAAAATGATCATGTACTTATCGAAATATTTTACATGAATGACTGCCAATTATTTATTTTATATTAAAAAAACATAAATATATGTGCGTTCTGTATATTTGTACTCCCTGAAAGTAAATAGCATTTCATAATTCATATACAATATAATCGTACAGAATGTTGTTCAAATCGCCCCATTCGTTTTTTGGATATCATGTCCACAGATTCTTACATGCATAAACAGCCATTTACACACGTAGATCATGTTAAATTTGAGTTGAAGAATGTTTTTAATATTTAAATCCATCAAGAAGACAAATTTAACCATTCAACCCATCACACTTTCATTTTATATACATAAATGTAGAAAATGTAATAAATTTTTGATCAGACATATATATGAATTTTTATATTTTAAAAATATAAACTATTGAATAAAAAATAGAATTACTTATATAACTTTAAAAATAAACTAAGTTATTCTTGTATAAACAGTCATTTTATTCAAGGATTTATTATACTAAAACTATATTGAAAAACAACAGAATCCATCAAATTCATATTCTTAAGCGCGGCCACAATAGCAAAATAATGCCAATTCTAGAAGACTGGCTTATTTTCTGACGACAGACGCTCAACGATACGTGGCAGACAATGTTTTGAAAACAGCCAATATTTATATTCATTCATTCAAACTCTCAATAGTATTTGAAACTATATATCTTCGTTCTATCTGGATCGCTCTGAATTCGCGGCCCTACGACGAAAGCAGTGTAGACAATTTTTGTAGTGCTGCCATCTTATAACTCATTCAGCAACTACATTGTCGATTTTAGTTGCTAAATCTGTTACAAGATAGCAGCACTATACTTTTGTGGAAGGACATTTTGAAAAATTTTTCGAAATATGCATTTATATAAATAAAAATAATGATGTAAGGGCTTTTTATGAGGAAGTCGCATGCTTTGCGCCCTCTGGGCATGAGCTGCCACTGACTGCTGTACTAATTTTATGTAAATGCAAGTTGTGCTTTAAATGTACAGTTACTTGAAATGATAGACAATGCAGTTATCAGGTGTTGTTTTTGTGAGATTTCAATACTTCTTATAGAAATATTTATCAATATAATTATGCAACAGTGATATATCAGACATTGTAGTTTTTACTTTACTGCTAAGCACAATTTATGTTTATTCAATTTTTATTATGCCAAATGTAGAAAATTGTCAGAATTTTTATATTTTAGCAATGATCATGATAAGTGTCCTATTTCCCAATATATAAAGAGTGTTTGGCAATTGAGTCTTATTTTAAATACACTTTAATATAATAAAAACAAATTTACCACTTCAAAGCCAAATTTTTAAAATAGAAAAAAATACCTTTAAATTCACCTTTATCGTTGCAGACGATAATTAAATTGCGTTTCATCATCTCTACTGAAAAACATCTAATCACACACTAAGGATTTTCTAACTTTTTTAAAAAACAAAGTTTAAAAGTGCCACAAGAATGATTTTATTCAAAACAAGCAATTTAAAAATTGTGTGATTATCTAAATTTGCGAGTTTGAAAGAATTTTATTCTAATTTTTTATATTAACCATATGCATGTGTATTGTGCTAAAAATTTGACATAAATGGGATCAAAATTTTTTGATATAGCAATGTTTTTTTGCTTTACTCAGAGATTGCATTATTCCTAAAATTCCTTATTTTTTTCTGTTTTCCTTAATTTCCTAAAATATTATCCACATTCATAAAATTTTCATTAATTTCCTAAAAAAAAAAATCAAAATTTAATCAGTTGAGATTGAGAGCATATTTCGATAAGTGCAGAAAATATTTCCACACAGGTTTTTCAATTTTCTTTTTCTGTAATGAATTCTAGCAATGGATGTTTACTTTTGGCTTCACACATGTGCTGTAAATTGGACAATCATGTTCTAAAATCATTATACAAAGTTTGTACCATCAGGGGTAACTTGCCCCTCTCCTCAAGAGGGCTAATGATATCACGAGTACAAACATTGTATCATATATTTCACTGTAATGATTGAAATTTTCAAGTTTTGTGATCTTTGAACCATAATGTATTTTGTGTATGATTATGCAAACTTTTATCTTATGCTGCCATAGAAAATATAAAATTAAGTTTTCCCCCGAATTTCAAAAAATTCTATCTAGTTCTAGATGTATTAAATAATATTTTTTTAATTGGTTAACGTGACTTTTTTTTATTTTTACTAAACTTATTGTTTTATAGTGTATTTAGTTGATATTGAGTTTGAATTTTATTCAAACTCAATAATCCGGAAAATTCTAAAATCCGAAATTGGTAAATTCCGGATTTTTGAGGTTGAATTAAAATGTAGGTAAATAACCTACATGTTTTTGTAAAGTGAAAAAATATACTTATGCTGAAAATTAGTATGATGGAATGTATTAGTTTTGCATATTTTGTATATAACTATTGTAAGTTATAACAGAAAATTTCCTAAAAAAATTTTCAAATATGCTATAATCCCTGTTTACTTTGGGGTTAAAGGAACTTTTTGTGTCTTTCATGTTTATTTATTTGTGTCATAAGAATGATTTTAGTACAAAACAGGCAATTTGGAAATTGAGTGGTGTTATCTTTAACTGTAATTAAGTAGCGAATGCTTGTTTAGGATTCAAACCATACCATTTAATTTGTTTTATTGTAGTAGTATAATAAGCTACATTGCTGGAACCTATAAGAAAATAGTTACTTAGGGTGACTACAGAACCTGGAAATCAGGGAATGTCAAAATTCTGGAAAAATCATGGAAATTGGAATTTTTTTATTAATCAGTTTTCTTCCACTCATGATAATGCACATGTATAAAATTCCTTATTCACATTTCATGTGACGAGAGACGGCCTATTATACACCTCAATAAAAAATATGTAATTTTAACGTTTCTCAATAATCACTCTCATCTTAATTGTCTTGAAAGTTGTAAAAATATTTCATATGGCAGGTAAAGCAGATTTAAAAAATTCTGTTTTTGCTTATACACAATTTTATTGTAATAAGTCATATTTAGCTATATGAATTCTTGACTGGATTTTACAGAACACTGCTCAGTTTTATAGCTTATCTAGAATTTTAATGCTTGAAGGATTAATGTTCATAATAATACTCTTTGTTCTTATATAACTCTTGCATAAATACTATACTTTAATTATTATACTTTTCAATGCTTAAAATAATTATTTTAATTATCACTTTCAATTTTATTAATTGACTTTTTTATGCTTAACTGATATTCAGTAAAAGTAGGTAGTTATGCATATCAGGGAATTTTTTATCTGAGATCCTGTAGCCACCCTGTCACTAAACATAGGTTTAATAGTTAAGAAGTAAAAACTTTCCCATAATTTTATTATAAAGTTTTGCCAATCAATTTATAAATAAAATTAATGTAGTTAACCATTATTTGTATAAAGTATTAATGCTAACTTATAAAATATTTATCATTTCAGTATATAGTGGTTTGTCTAGAAAATACAATCGTCATATATAATTTTACGGTGCGTGAACGCAATTTTCATTCCATCACTGATGTTACCTCAAATAAGAAAGGACTCATTGCGATGTCTTATGGCAATTCAAACACAATAATTGCTTATCCTGCGAGTGCCGAAAATGGGAAGGTGCAAATATTTGATGCCACTGCAAAGGTAAGTGACTTAGTTTTTAACATAGAGGTTATAGGCTAGGATCTTCTTAATTCAACATTAATATTTCTTTTGTAACTCAAACTGTATTATGGCGTTTAAGATAACATGTTTGTTTGGAAGAAATACAAGGTATCTAGCAAAGTTGGACAGTATCGAAAATACATGTATTTGAAATACATTTTCAAAATACATTTGTATTTTGTATTTTCAACTGAAAAGGTTAATGTATTTTGGTAATGTATCGAAAATACATTTTTAGAGTATTTTGTATTTTCAAAATACATTTCTTTAGATTTCAAACTATAGTGTTTAAACAGCAATTCAATGATTCGTAAAAGAGAAAACTGCAAATCTATATTTTGTCTAATCTTCGAATTCATTTCCAGTAGTTGATATAAACATCCTTTTTCAACTGGTGCCTATAAAGTTGCTAATAAATGGAATGTTTAGCATTTGCAAAGGCCTTCGAAAAAAATTGTTTCTGTTATAAACTTTACTTAACATTCCTATTGGAATTATAGAATGATGTTGTTTGGTAGATGGCTCCTTCCTATCTATGTATGCAGAAAAGGAAGAAGGGAGCTTGAAGTTACATGCTTTGTCGATACAGAACTTAGATAATCCAAGGTCTGCTACGTATTGCTTTTTTTTTTTTTTTTAAATTATTGCTAAAACACGATAAAAGATGGTTGATGCTTCTGGTAGTGATGAAAATGTCTCAAAGGAATTAAAAGATTATTGCGGTGCATGGTGTGTCACATATAGATGGAAAAGTGAAGACATAAGGCGATTTATGCAAACCAAAATGTTCGGCTCTATAAGTGGATCTTTTGAAATCGCAACTAATGTCTAAATGCATCTAAAGGTAAGATTTCAGTTTTATGCAGTAGAACCTCGATTTAACAAATAGTTTAGCTAGACCCTTGGCATTCATTTAGTGGGCCTGTCAGTCTCAGCGAACCTGTGCAAGGAATTCTTGGAGAATTTGCAAAAAAAGTAGATTTTTTTTTTTTTTTTTTTTTTTTTTTTTTTTTTTTTTTTTTTTTTTTTTTTTTTTTTTTTTTTTTGTAATTAAGAAAATTAAGATTATTATGGTTTAAACAGGAACTATTAATAAAGCATTTTGAAAGTTTCACTTTGTTAAGCAGCAAGAATTTTAATTGAGAAAAGAAATTTTATTTAGACTGAGAATTTTTGTAGCTTCAAGGAATTCAGTAAGCAGCTCAATGGCTTGCAGTAACGAATATTACTAGCACTTTTGCCAAATACTCATAAGGTTTCCAGATAAAAGATTTGAAAAAAAAAAAAAAAAAAAATCAAACAATAAGGGAAAATGTACATGTATCATAAAACAATTAAATGTAACTTTTTACTAACACTTTTATAAAAATTAAAGCATAATCACAAAATATACATTTGTTTGTAATCAGTAAGTAGGGGAGTCGCGACCATGTGGGGCCTCAGGTTTACAGAGGGCCACAAAATTATGTACATTATTTTTATTGGACAAAGTTCGCTTGGGACCTCAGAAAACCTCAGGATGCTACTGTCAGTAGGCCAGATATAAAATAAAAATGTTTGTCTTTTTTTATTAACAATAATTAAACAAATTAAACATGTGGGCAGCACATGACTTTTCTTATATGATGTAATGCATTTACTTTTTTCACCATGATTACTTTTTTCACCATTAGCATATCCCATCAAATTCGATGCCAATTTGTTCACTTTAATCATCATTTTTATCAATTTGGCGACATTATGTGCAATATCTGAAGAACGATTTATGTTAGTCTAAAGTTTGTTAATTGGTTTCTAATGAAAAATTACATAAGAAATGATCATCTACATAAATTTTTTGAAAGTTTTAATTTTTTTAATGATTTTCTCAAAATTTCATTCGAAAATCTGGGTATCTTCCGAGCATTCGATTGCATTTATAAACAATAGGCTTCTAATATTCATGGATTGTAATTTTTGTACCAAATTTTGCTCGAATTGCTCCATTCATTCGTGCGATATCGTCTCCACAGACTCCACATCCCGTGGAAGACTCGAATTCAAATTTGCGACCCTGTTACAATACTTTCCTTATATGTTATACTATGTATATAAGGAAAGTAATAAATAGAAAAAAAAACAATAAATGCACTTGAAATATTTTATTCAAAAGTATGAGTTAGTTATTATTCACAAACTCTACTGCTTTACACGGCTGTTTTGTAACTTTGGAACTTAATATGTGTCAGCCAAGTAGGGGTTCCATGGGATTTTACTAAATACAGTGCAACTTGGATAATTCGAAGCTGAAGGGACCACTAAAAAAATTCGAATTATTCAAAACTTCTATTTAAAAAAGTTACATCTTAACTTTAGTTTCAGGTCCACTGAATGCTTGAAAAGGTTATTCTGTCATTAAGTAAATATTTATTGAGAAATATCATGGTATGAAGGACTTAAACACTATATGTATGTAAACAAAATAAGATTTACATAAGCTACATACATGTACGTATTACATTCAATACGGAAAATTATAGTTTTAGAAAAAATTGTGCAATGTTGAAAAAATTGTTTTGTAGTGTTCAGTCGTTTAAGGTTAGCAAAATCATCAAGCATGTTTAGTGAACAGAAAACAGCTTCACTAATGTTTACTTGTCCTTCAATGTACCGACGAGGAGGCTAGATGAAAAAGAGCCTCCGATGATATAGGGATTGGTGTCTCTTCTTCTTCCTCCTGTATATCATCCTCTATATCGTACTCCGCTGCATTCGTCTTATTTAGCACTTCTGATAAAATGTCTTGATCTGACAGTTCTCCACAAACTTCTGCATTTTTGTCCAAATTGAGACGTATTCTTCGAATGTCATGCCCATATTGTTACCCCATGCGTACGGTGGGATGACATTTCCTCTATGAACTCAGCTGGGTTGGTTTTATTGGTAAATCCTGTCTTTCGAAAAAAATTTGCTATTGTTGTTTCTTTTACTTGAGACCATGCATTGTGACACAATCGTGCTGCATCAAGGCCACTTATTACTGTTTTTTTTTTTTTTTTTTTTTTTTTGTCCTTGATCTGTCAAGAGGTTTCGAATGAGAAGGCATCTGTAAAAATGCTTGAGATTTTTTATGATGCCCTGGTCTATCGGTTGCATAACTGAAGTCATATTTGGTGGGAAAAAAGTATCCTTTACATTGTCCATATGTGGAATAGAGTAATGCTCAGTGCAATTGTCAATAAGCAAGAGAATTTTTCTGTTCTTTTGTCAATATGATTTATAAAGTTTCAGCAGCCAATTTTAATTTCTGCAGTCATCCAAGCTCTTTTATTTGATCTATACTCTACTGGTTTTGATTTGACATTTTTGAAACATCTTAGATTAGCAGATTTGCCTATCATGAGCGAAGGCAGCTTTTCACTGCCATCCATGTTAGCCCCAACCAATAAAGTGGCTCATTCTTTTCTGTTCTTTCCCTCACTGCAACGCTCTCCCTTAAACGCTAATATCTTTAGCTGGTATTCTCTCAATCATTTATAAAACATTGTCTTTCTAAACAGTTGCTGCTTCTTGATTCACACTTCCACTTTCACCACATATACACCTAAAGGAGATTCCATTTCTTTCCTTAAATCCATCCAACCAATCAGTGCTAGCCTTGAAATCACTTTTTCCGAAACCGGCAGAAAATTCTTCCGCTTTTGCTCGAATAAGGGGGCCACTCAAGGGAATGTTTTTGTCCTGTGCTTGTTTAAACCACTTCAACACGCACTCATCGACTTCAGGATTGTCCAGCTCTTTTACGATCCTTTCCATTTCCATGCGTAGCAGCAGTGTTACTCTGAATGTTGTACTTATTTTTCAAAAAAGTAGACAAAGTGTTTGGCGCTATCCCGTACTCGTTGGCGATTTGGATTTCCTCTTCACACCCTTTTCCACCTCTCCCGGCCACACATTAAACTGCCGTAAGCCCTAGGGTTGGCTGTGTGGTCTGGGCCTTCGACATCGACACCCTTTTCCACATCGCGAATGATTGCGATCTTTTCAGCAAACGTTAACTTCTTGTATTGAACGCTTGATTTACTCACTAGCGAAATTCTCACAACACTACAGACACACTGACAGTAGGAGGCTCAAATGACACCTGAAGCCAGTTGAATCAACACCCTCTGTAGGGTGAATGCTCAAACAGGTAGCGGGAAGGGGAGTTTCAGCTGTCACGTGTCGAACAGGTGGGGGTATTCCAGCGATGGAAAAGTTGTTATAGTTTGAAAGTTTTTATAAAAAACTTCGAATTAAGGAAGTTGAACTTCGAATTATCCATGATTTTTTAACATTGATTTAATACAAAGTTCAAGGGACTAAGAAAAATCTTCGAATTAACGACGATTTCGAATTAGATATGTTCGTTTTATCCAAGTTGCACTGTATTTCAAAAGTTCCTCCTAACAAAAAAGGTTGTGAATTACTGCTTCAACCCTTTAAGAGTTTACGTGGTATACTTTGCTTTTCAGATGCAAATATTTACAAAATCTCTATCCTATAAAATATGCCAAGAAATGATTAATTAACATGTTTTTTATAAAATATTTCTATTTTGCTTAGATTACTATAGTTAAGATTTTTCATAGCTAAATCAATTTATAAATTGCAGTAAAAGATGTTAAAATCAGATATTTTTTTCTTTGAACTCTATTTTTTTCTCAGGCCAATATGTAATTTAAGATCGTAAGATAATGAAGAAATTGTGATATAAGATTAACCCGCAATATTTAACCTGCAATTGGCGAAACAATCGTCAACAACAATACATTCTAATCATTTATAAATACCAGTGTTAATATGTAACAATCATAAGGCTTGTTTATTTCCAATAAAATGTACAGATAAATATTACTTTACATTGAAAATTTAGTCCAATCCAATACACAGTAATGTTAAATTTTTTAAATGTATTTTGTATTTTATGTATATTGTATTTGGAATTTTAAAATTTTAAAAACATTTTGTATTTTATGCCTCAAAACCTATGTATTTTGCCCAACTCCAACCAAGACCAAGGGGCTTGTTTTCGGGGTCCCTGTGTCAGAGACACTCATTCACACATCGAATATAGGATGTCAGACCATTTGTGGTGTAATAATAAATTGCAGGTGGTCGGCAATGTCGCTCCACTCCAGTAAGCGTGAAGTTTTAGTCAGTTTGGTTTGTAGTAGTGGTCCAGAAAATTGTCTTAGTGTGGTTGATGCCTGCTCGTCTGTAAAAGAAAGGGTGGGAAGGGCAAGAAATGAGCAAGAGCGAGTCACAATAAAAAATTTTAAGAAGTGCAGAAATTTATATTTCAGCAAAGGAAAACAAAGTTAAAGTCTGCAAAGGCTGCATCAGCCAAAGAATAAAAATTTAAAAAAAAAATTAAGTTTAAGAGAAACAGGAATTATTCATATAAATCATTAAATTACATTTAAGATAGTATTAAAGTTTACAGATTTGATTTGTTAAGTACAAAACAGTAACTATATAAAAGGTCAGCAATGGAAAGAAGTATATTTGCAAGTACTGGGTTGTCGTCATGGGCGCGGGCAAATGCTAGCTACCTGAAAAGCTATTGGTCCTCTTAGAATCCGTAGCTGGGACCACCTTCGTTTGCCGAAGTGGACATCTGTGGTGCCATCTACTGAAGCCAAGGGAGACCAAACGGGGGAAGACTTTGAAGTTTAATACTTCAACTAAAAATAACATTTGGAACGGGAAAACTCTAGTAGACCCCGTCCTGGGGAACGATAAACCTCACTTTCTTCCACTTGGTTCGCTGTGAATCAAGTAGAAGATGCCTTGCCCTATGTTTCCTGCAATAGGAAAACGAAGTCAAAGTGGAAGTTTGGTCGATGTCTCTCATACAGGGTCTGCCAGAGTTTTTCTTGTAAAAAAATTTGACTGAATTTCCGAACCTGCTCTGCAACGCCAGAGGCTTTGAGGTCGTAATGAATTACTTCATTTTGAACGTACCTAGGAGCTTGAACAATGCAACGAAGGACTTTATTTTGGAAAACTTTCAATTTCTGAATATAGCATTTTGCTGTGGCACCCCAGATGGGGCGGGTGTACAAAAATGCTGGTGCAATGACTTGTTTGTATATCAGCAGTTTATTAGGGAGGGAAAAGTGGGATTTTCTACCGACAAGCGGGACGTGGGAATGATAGGTTTTATTGATCTTGAGTAATTTAGTTTCGATATGCTCTCTGTAAGTTAAATGGTCGTTGAGTGTGACTCCCAGATACTTTACTGAGTGCGCAAAAGGAATATTTTCGTTAAAAATTTTAAGGGCGAAATTAAGATTTAATTCCTGGTAGTTTGGTTTAAAGAGATACATACTGCACTCTGGGTCGCGTTAATTTTATTTCTCCATGTAATGAGCCAGTGCTCAAGGCTGTGTTTTATGTAGCTTTGAAACGTGCTGATGGAGTTTTGTGGTGAGCAGCTTCGCGCTATCAAGGCAGTGTCATCTACGAAGATTGCGAGCTTGATTTGTAGTTTGCTTGGTATATCGTTGATGAAGATGTTGAAGAAAAGGGGGGCTCAAGTTTCCTCCTTGGGGTACCCTGGCTCTGATTGGTTGGACAGAAGAGAGAGTTTGATCAATTCGTACGCGGAAAGAACGATTACTGAGATACGAATTGATGATGGTCAAAAGTTGGGTTGAGATTCCATGTCGCACTAACTTGGTAATTACTCCAGTAATTAATTTTTTATCAAAAGCTTTAGCTATGTTGAAGAAGACAATGCTAGTATACTGCCTGTTGTTAATGTTTGTGTGGATAGTTTCAACAACATGCAAGAGTAGGGATTGCGTGGAATGAGCAGACCGAAATCCATGCTGGTCAGGTATTAAATTAAAATGTTGTTGAGTCTGCAGAAACTATCCAAACATCTGAGCAATTCGTAGATTTTGAATAAATTTGAAAGAAGGCTGATTGGTCGCCAATTTTCAACCAATGCAAGATTTTGATTGGGTTTTGGAATGGGGCAGATAATGGCAGGTTTCCAACTCTGGGGGGGGAAAGCGATAATCCAGCATATAATTTAAAAGCATAGTAATCCAGCATATATACAGATCAGGTAGATGTTTGATGATACGATTACTAATTCTGTCCAAACCAGGAGTTTTCTTGACTTTGAGTCTATCAATGATTTGAAGAATTTCAGACAATGAGATTCTCTCTAAGTCGTTTGGTGCTTGTGAAAGTAGAGCGTTGTGAATTGTCTGTTGTAAATCATTTTCAGTGTTATAAGTATGACTCAGTGTTCGAAATTAGCGGTCATTAGTCGTAATTTGCAACTAGAAATTTCAATTTGACGACTAGATTCTTCAATCTGGTCGTCAAATTTGACGCCTAACAATGCTATTGTTAAATATCAGTCTTCCCTTTCCCTTTGACTAAATTACGATCCCTTGTAGAGGACTGGACAGCGGTCGAAAATAAAAGTGGCATTTTATACACGCCCACAGTGATAAATCTGCAGGTGGTAGACAGACAGTAAAATCCCCCTCTGTCTATTCAGGGAAGGAAACATTGGGATCTTTATTGTACTTCAACTTATCCCCACCCTTCAAGACCTGAAAATGCACTTCTGAAGAATTTATTTGTTTGCTTTATCCTCAGACATTCCGATGTCCGGGATTCCGGGTATTTAACGAGTTCCTATTGCTCCCCTCCCCTTTATTCCCTCCTAGATCTACGTATCCCACTTGTAAGAAAAGGGAGTGATACCGTGATCCTGCAGTCTTTACATTCTAATTGCTTACTATTATAGAACACAGTGCATTCCAGATTAAACCGTTCCAGCGTCTTGCAAATTTGGTTAGCAAATATTTTGTTATTAGACATTGAAAATGACATTTTTATAGCTGCCAAGTGTTCAGATTTTTATGTACTTGTTCCGTTTTTTCAGTCTTGTTCCGGGAATCCGATTTGGATCCACAGTAGTCCGATTTTTCTTTTCCATAACATTTATATTTTATTGTATACAAATCTGCATAAGAGTATCTACAAGTCATGAAATCGGAAGTAGGTCACGAAATGAGAAACAAAGTCAGGAATTTTAAGATGGATGTTTTCTGCGTTTTCAACTAAAAATCCGTTTCCACGTGATTACATCTGTTTCTAATTAATGTGGGAGAAACACATTGGCATCGAATAAAATTTTTATGATTATTCCTTGTTATATACAAGAAAACCATTTTTCAGACATATTATTAAAGAAATGAAGAGCTATATTGCACGAGTACTGGGTACCGCGATAAACGGCATTTGTCCGCGATCTTCTTTATATTTTGTTTTATTGTGAAAATACTTCTCCACTTTTGCAATCTGTTTGCATCGTCTACAACGTTTGTAATTATTTTGTATATACTATATTATACAGAAAAACTATTTTTCAAGAGCATTTTTAATGACATGAAAGGCTATATTGCAGCAGTATCGCGATAAACGGCATTTGTGCGCGATCCTCTATATTTTGTTTTATTGTGAAAATACTTTCCACTTCTGCAATCTGTTTGCATCATCTACAACGTTTGTAATTATTTCGTATATACTATATTATACAGAAAAACTATTTTTCAAGAGCATTTTTAATGACATGAAAGGCTATATTGCAGCAGTATCGCGATAAACGGCATTTGTGCGCGATCCTCTATATTTCGTTTTATTTTGAAAGTATTTTTCCACTGTTACAATTTGTTTGCATCGTTTAAAATGTTTGTAATTATTTCATATATTATATAGAAAAACTATTTTTCAAATGTATTATTAATAAAATAAAAGGCTATTTTGCAACAGTATGGGGAAAAACTGTATTAGTGCGGGATTTTTTCCTCATGCAATATGTTCCTATCTTTCTTTTTGGTAGGTTGGCATCTATGCATTTTTTATATCAATCCCTGAAATTAATGTGATTCATATTTTTTTTATTATTACCCAGGCTGTCTAGCTCACCCAAAGGGTGTAGATGAGTTTCAAGGGTATGATTTATTTTTTGTCAAAGTGACTAGAAAAAGAGTAGCAACAATAAAACAAAAACTTATTATTGACTTGCAAATACAGAACCCTAGCTGCCAACTCTGCATTTCTTCGTGAAGCTCCAATATTTGCATTGACTGCCGATCTCCGGACAAATATGCAAATCCCCCCCCCCCCCCCCTTTTTTTTTTTTTAAATTTTTAAGATAAATATAGTAAACAGATTTTAAAATGAAATTCCTTACTTTGACAAAATTGGCCACAAAAAGTGACTAAATTTCGCTCAAGATTCCCTTATAATATTTTAATTTTAAATGTGTTTAAGTCTTATATTTGTAAGTAATATGTGAAAGATTATATGGAAATGTCACTAAAATGTGCATTTATACGAGATTATCGGTTTATCCCATTTTATTATCATGTATTTTCCATTCTCGCAATTTGTTTTTATCAACTAAAACTTTTATATTATTTGCTGTTTTAACTCAGGAAAATTAATTTTCAAGGATGAAAAATGCAGGGGTATTGGGGCAATGACTGTACAAGATGACCATAATTGAAAATTGTTAAATAGAAGTTTTTTTTTTTAATTTGTTGTTTTTTTATGCCCTTTTTGCCAAGTAAAAACAAATTAGCAATTTTTCTCTATTTATTTTTTCGTGAGTTTCTTTTTCAGTTTATTTTAAATTTTAAGAAAATTTAAAACAATTTTTAATACAAAAATCTGAATTATTCTTTTTTTATATCTTTAATAAAAATGGGTATTTAAAAAATAGTTATTGTTAGAGATGTAAAAATGGCAACTAGCCGTGTCTATTTGGCACCTAGAGTTAGAACTTATAGGCGTCAAATGACGCCTAGTTCAAATTTTTAATTTCTAACACTGGTATGACTGAAATTGTGGTCAATATGGGGTGAGAATTGTAGTTCGAAACTGTCTGTGAAAGCATTAGCTTTTTCCTCCGCAGTCTGGGCGAGTAGTCCATTTATGCCGTTAATGGGCGGAATTGTTGTCTTGGTGGTCCTTAGGTTTTTTGCTGTTCGCCAGAGACTGATTAGATGGTGTAAGTTCCTCAAGGTGTGTTTGCCAGCATTGCTGGGTGTGAGTTTTAATCAAGGCCTTGATCTCGTTATGGAATTATGCACCGTAAACAGGGTATCTAGTGCTGTGCCAATCTTTCCGTAACTGGTTATGCTGCTTAATTTTGTCCCTAATATCACCCGGAAGAGTGTGATAATTAAGTAAAGAACGATTTGGTTTCGAGGCTGCAGCTACTGCCCCGAGCAGTACATGTTTCATTTCCTGGACGAATTTTTCAATATTGTCCATGCTGATAATTTTGAGGGGGGGGGGGGGCGCTCTTAAATTTTGAAGGATGTATCTGAAGTCATCCCAATTTGTATATAACTCCACAAGATGATCAAAAGAGATATTTGAAAAATTGAAATTAATAAAAGAATTCAAGTACCCCCCCCCCCCCCTTTATTATTTATTACATATCAAATTTGACTTTCTAGCTGCTTCAGTTCTCAAATTATTCCTCCCAAACATTCTCATGGTAGAACCAGGACAGGCTATGTCAGTAAGGTTCAAAATCAAAAATTAAAATGAACCATACAAGACTATAAACTAAATTTAAACTTTCTAGCTGCTCTGATTCTCAAGATCTTCCCCAAAATTGAGTACATTTCGTATGGCAGGCCCAAGGTAGAATAGTCCAATAAAGTTCAAAATCCGGAGAATTAAAATATACCACAAGAAACATGAAATGTTAATTTGGACTTTATAGTCTGTTCTCACTTTTTATTTTTTCTCCAAAAGCAGCTGCATTCCTATGGCAGACCCAGGATGAGCCAGCCCAATAAAGATCAAAATCCAAAGACTTAAAATATGCTGCAACAAACAATGACATTCTAAATTTGGACATTCTAATCTCCAGTTCTCAATCTATTCCCCCAACATGAGTATATTCCTATGGCAGGCCCATGGTGAGATAACCCAGTAAGGTTCAAAATCAAAGGAATTAAAGATGCATCACAGAAAACAATGATGTACCAAATTTCATGTTCCCGTGATGAATGGAACCTGATTAGTTAGGGCCTTTAACCCTTTCGGGACGGTGGCATTCCGGAGCTGTCGCGGCCCAAAGGACGACGCGCTTCGCTTCCGAACTGCTCGAAAAGGACGGAGCATTTTTTGCGCTAAGCCTAACTCTTGAAAAAAATTCACTGAAAATCACGTATTCAACACAGAAATCTACTTTTCACATGAATAAAAGAAATATTTATGTTCTATTTGATGTATAATTTTCATACAAATCTGAATACAAAATACTTGTTAGTTGCTCCCATTCTTTTATCCGAAATAAACGAATAATTTCACTGCCTCTAAAACCCAAACAAAAAAAAAATACTCTCTTATATTCCTATGATTCACCAACGAAATCATAACGCTGAAATAAAAATAAAAACCGAAACTCAATTATAAAATTGTTGATGCTACGAGAATTGCTCTGTTTGTTTATGTTACAAAATGATTTTCACTGCTCCAAATGGAGAAATAATTCATTCGATCCTCTTCTGCCAAGGTCATGCCTCTGCAAAATGCATTGAAGTTAGTTCCATGGACAAGTAACGCCATCTAGTTCACAAATTAAAACGTTCTGCGTACTGGCACTTATGCGTGCCACTATCCGCTTGCGGTAAAATTTCCTCTGGCCCGAATGAGTGCCGTTCGTCCTTGAATGCATGTTCGCATCTGGCACCTGGGCGTGCCATTCGTCGCGAAAGTGTTAAGATATGAATCATAATGATGAATACCAGATCAAGTTAAATAAAAGTTTGCAAAAAGTACAAATCTTCTTCAATCAATATTTGGCAAAAATCATAGTGGGAAGAAATTAAAGAAACTATAGGACTATTTTTCATAGGTTAACATTGCAAAATGAAACAAGTGGTTGAAGAGAAAGTATATGCCTTACATGGCTGGAGAGAAAGTATAATAAGAAATTTCCTTGAAAAAGCATAAAGGACTTATTTTAATGCTATTTATATATTTATTTTTTTTCCTGTGTACTTAAGTGTTAACTTTCAATTTAGCTAAAAAATATTTTGAATATTAAAGCAATACTTATGCATTGAATGTATGCTTATTTTGCACCTTTTTTATTTTGTAACAGCATGCCAAAACAACTATTCTTGCTCATATCAACCAATTAGCTGCTCTGATACTGGATGAAAATGGAGAAATGTTGGCAACAGCATCCATTAAGGTAATAATTCGTACAGTCTCATTTCTAGCATTGTATGTGCTCATTAAGAGTTCATACGCTGTTTCAGAAATTAACTATGTTAAAATTTCTTTAACAGAGGTTCAAAATAATAGACAATTACAGAATGCCACGTCCCAAAGTATACATTCCTATGCATTTACCTCTAAATAACGGACAAAATGTTTTGCCAATAATAAGTGTTGTAGTTTAAAGACTTTTTAAAAGATGGTTTAGAAAATTCTCATTTTAAATTCTGTACTACAATTCTAAATGGTACAAGATGCTACCCGAAAGTTTGCGAAATTTTTTTATAAAAATTTATTAATGTACCTTACAACTTATTCTCCTCCCTCACCTTTAAAATAGTCTATTAGATTGTAAACATTGATTTCAGTGCTTTTTTAATGATTGGAAACACTTGACAAAGTCATCTTTTGCTATAGCATTCTGTACCTCATGCGATTTTTACAGGACTTCATTTACATTGCTAAATTGTTTCCCTTTTTGCTTCATTTTGATTTTAGGAAGCAGAAAGAAATCTGAGTGAGCTAAATTTGGTAAAGAAGGTTAAGTGAGAGAGAACTGCCATGTTTGTGGATGCCAATAATTGTGCACGGCAAACAAGGTGGAAGCAGGCGCATTGACATGATGCAGGATCTAATTCTTTTGATGCCATTTAGCTGGATGTTTCTTTGTCATTGTTCTCTTAACTACCATAATAAAACATGGCATTTACAATCTGACTTGCAGGACCAAACTCCTTGTGTATAATTCCATCAGCATTGTCATTGACTTAATGTTGCTCCTCCCATGACGCACTGTTTTTGGTCATGGTGAGCCAAGAGGAGCTGCAACACTCTAAACATTTTAAATGATGCAACTTTCACTTTCATTGTTAAACTTTTAACAGGTCAAAATATTAAAATATCGAAATTATAACCACAATAATTCAAAAACTAAGAACCCAAGCCAAAATTAAATTATATATTTTTGAAAGTATTGAAACTATTTTTAAATATTCATAATTTGTCCCATATTTCAGATAAAACATGCTTGAATTTTTATGTTTTAGATTTAGATATATTATAGACATCCAAAATGTTTGCATTTTTTGTAATACACCAATTTTAGCCAGAAGAATAGATGTTATTTGCATCAAAATTTTCACTTAAAGATGATTTCCTTCAATATGCAGAAGTAGCAAATATTGAAGAATGTACATCAAACTTCAAATCTATCAAATATTTTGTGGACAGATAACCAAATTTTCTTGGCAAAAACAGTTACTTGAAGTGGACTGAGATAAACAAGAGAAGAAAGTTTAAAAATAAAATAATAAGTGTTAATATGTATCGACAATTATGAAAATAGTGAAAAAAAAAAATTTTTGCCAGAATTTTGCAATGTATATATATGAACTCATATTTTCAAAATAACCAATAGTCATTAAAAATAAGAAAATAGAAATAGAAATACGTATAAAAGCAATAACTTTTGTAAAGTTGTTAAAAATCATAAAAAATGAACAAAAGTTGAAAACAAAATAACTTTTGTTTCAAAATTAATAAAACTGCACAAAAAATTAATAAAACTGTAATTTTTCACAAATTAGTATACCGCTGTTTGGTGCCATCATATAGCGCTTCTCAAAATAAGCCACACTACAATGGATTTTTTATTCTTGAGGATCTGAGTTCAAGAGTAGTCTTCTGTGTGTATTTATTACCCTTGTGCTTTTTTTCATTTGTGTATTCTTAATACAGTAATAAATCGACAGTAGTAATAGTCCATTAATAAATCGACACTTGAGTAAGTAAATGAACTATTCTTTGAGTGAGTTTGTGCATTAATCATTCTGTTTCATTCATTCATCATAATTATTGGACCGTCAGAGCTGCAGATTGTTTACATCAGCAGAGGTGGGTGTAATTGTTCTATTTCTTTTGAAAATGGATCCCAAAACATTGGAGACTACAAAGGAAGTTGTTAAGGCTAATTTAACAAAATTGAAAGACAAAGTGGTTTCTTGTGCTGATTCGGCAGAACTTGAACTTTTTAAATCAAAACTTACGAATATTAGTGATGAAATAACTATTGTGTTTAATAATATATTTAATTCATGTGAGGAATCAGAACTTGATTCTTTCATTACGGAGCAGCAAGATTTGTGTTATATAATCGATGAGTTGGTTCTTAAAATTCCTAGAGCTAATTCTAAAAATAATATCTTGTTAACCCTAACAAAACCAGATATTCTGAGTTGGCAGAAATCTGCCTAAGTTAACACTTCCTAGTTTTGGCGGTAGTATAGATGAATGGTTATCTTTCAGTGACCTTTTTCAAGCTACGAATTCGGATAATGAGAAGTTGTCTGGTGGACAGAAATTGCAGTATCTACAGTGTTCTTTAAAAGGTGAAGCACTAGAAATTATGCACTCGCTACCGATTTCGGATACGAATTTCGGCATTACGTGGGAGTTACTTTCACAGAGATTTTCACATAAGAGAACTTATGTCTGCTTTAATATAAGAAAACTTTTATAATTTACCGTCATTACAATCAGAAAATCCTTCACAAATATTGAGTCTAGTGGATACTGCGAGAGAATGCATTCGGTCTTTCGAGACTTTACAATATAAAGTAGAGAATTTTTTTGATACTATTTTAATGTTTATCGTGCAATTCAAATTAGATGTGTTGACAAGAGGTTGGTGGGAACGTTCACTGAAAGGAGATAACATTTCAAAACTTGTTGTTAGAGTTTTTAAAATTTCATTCAAGAACTCTTCAAACTAGTAAACAAGTTATTAGAAAACAAAACATTCCTCAAAAGGTTTCAACATTTGCTTCGGAGATCCATATTCAATATGTTTATTGCAAAGCTAATCATTCTTTAATTAAGTGTAATAAATTTTTGAGCTGAAACATTCAAAATCATGTAAATTTTGTGAAGAAAAATAATGTGTGCTTCAATTGTTTACTTCCAAGTCATAGCGTATCTCAATGTAAAAGTGTTTACGAGTGTAAAAAATGTACTAAAAATCATCATACTTTACTGTATTATGTTCAACCTGAAAATAACATTAAAGTGATTAATCAAGATGCAAATAATTCTAATTCTTTATCAGCAAATGCTAAGGTATTTTGTCCACAATCTACACCTATTTTAAATAGTGATAATACTGATAATTATAGAGATTCATTAATAGCTTAAGGTGTTCCTACGCGTATAAATTCTTGTGTTTCAGATTTTAATTGTCAAATACAGGTATTGTTGTGTACTGCCCTTATCAGAGTAATAGATTTTTCTGTGGAGTTACAGCTTTGTCGAGCATTGCTCAATCCTGGAAGTCAAGCTAGTTTCATAACTGAGGATTGTTTACAGAGGTTAGGTCTACCTAAGAAAAAAGCTAAATTTCTCATTTCATGTCGAGGATCAGCAGATGCTAAAACTAATGGAATTTCAGAAATTAACTTTGTGCCACATTTTTCAAATAAGTTATCATTTAAAACCCCAGTGTTTGTAATTAATAACATTATAGGAGAATTACCCCATTTAACTCTAGATAAGGAGGTTATTGAGCTATTTAATGATCTCACTTTAGCAGATCCAACATATTTTAGAATTAAACCTATTGACATTTGTTGAGGGTAGGCCAATGTTTAATGGAGAAACCATTAAGGGAGAAGAGAATATGCCAACTACATCTCGTTCTGATCTAGGCTGGATTATAATGGGTAGTGTTACTATTCCTTCTGAGTTAAAACCTACTATTCATATGAATAATATTCAATTAGAAATACAAGAGTTACTAATTTTTGGAAGCTAGACTCTGTACCTGAATATTCTAATTTTACAAAATTAGAGCAGACCTGCGAAAATCATTTTAAATCTACCATTTCGAGAGATGAAAATGGACTTTATGTAGTCAAATTACCTTTCCATTTGTCCCCAAACATACTTGGTGATTCAAGGCAATCAGCAATTCGTAGATTCAAATCATTGGAAAATTCATGGCTATCCAACCCCCGAGGCATATGAGCAATACAAATGTTTCATGAGTGAGTATTATAATTTAGGACATATTGAAAAGATTCCTGACAGTGTGGTGTCTTCTGATTCTACTTTCTATTTTGCCCATCATGGTGTAGTGAAAGAATCCAATACTGCTTCCAAGTTAAGAGTCGTTTTTGATGCTTCAGCGAAATCAGCTTTAGGTCTGTCTTTAAATGATATTTTGATGACAGGTCCAAGAATTCAACAAGAGTTGTTTCCCATTCCCCTTAGGTTTAGAACATATCAAATTGCATTTTGCATGGATGGGGAAAAAATGTTTGGGCAAATCAGAGTCCATCCTAAAGACATAAATTGGCAAAGAATTTTGTGGCGAGAAAATCCAAATAAATTGTTGAATACTTATAGATTAGTAACGGTTACTTATGGAACTGCTAGCGTACCCTTTTTATCTACAAGAGCCATGAAACAGCTAGCATTGCATGAACAAGACAATTTTCCCTTTGGCAACTAATGTAGCTATTCGTGATTTGTACGTAGATGATTTGCTTTCAGATTCACAATGTGAAGAGGTAGCTAAACAAATGTTTGAGATTACGAAAAGAGGAAACTTTACACTACGGAAATGGATTTCAAATGTGCCAAGAATCTTGGAAAATATTCCTGAAAGATTTAGAGATAACAATACTTCTATAAAAATTAATAGTGACAAAAATGTGAAGGTCTTAGGAATAGAACTGGAAACCAACTACAGATACATTTCATTTTACTGAATCCACTAACATTCAAAAACCATGCATGAAGAAAACTATTCTTTCAGAAATTGCAAAAATTTTTGATCCAATGGGATGGTTGGCACCTGTAATTGTGTACGCTAAAATTTTAATACAAGAATTGTGGAGTTATGACATTGGTTGGGATGTACCTGTTAATGAAAAAATTTACAAAAAGTGGAGAAGATTTTACTCAAAGTTGCCGCAGTTATCAGAATTTCAAATTCCGTGTTATGTTTTATGTTGCAATCCCATTGCCATAGATAATCATGGCTTTTCTTATGCTTCGGAGAAAGCTTATTATGCTGTTATATATGTAAAATCTGCAAGTTCTAAGCATTCAGTGCATGTGAATATGTTAACTACAAAAACCAGAGTTGCACCTTTAAAAATACAGTCTCTCCCAAGACTAGAGCTATGTGCAGTTTTGTTGCTATCAAATCTTTTGAAAGTTGTTTGTTCTCTTATACATTAAAATACCTATCAACTGTGTCTATGCTTGGACAGATTCATGAGTCACATTAGCGTGGATTTTTTCTGAGCCATGCCGTTGGCAACCTTTTGTTGCAAATTGTATGTCCAAAATTCAAGAAGCTATTCCTAATATCAAATGGAATTTTGTATATGGGGGTAGAGAATCCCGCAAATTGCGGAACTATGGGTTACCTTCCATCAGAACTTTTGGAGAGCACATTGTGGTTGCAAGGACCTCAATGACTAAAACAACCGCATGAAATGACAGAAAGTTCAAGAACCAACTTTAATTTCAAAATTTTCTTTGTGGATAAGGCTATGCAGAATATTGATGTGTATGAGGTTTAGAATTAATTGTTCTAAACAACCAGAAAATCGTTTAAAAAGCCACTTATCAATAGAAGAACTTTTTACCGCAACATAATTAATTGTAAAGATTGTACAGCAATCTGCATTTTTCGAGGAACTTACTAGCCTAAAATCTGCAAAACCTTTGAAATAAAGCAGCAAGCTCTTATCTTTGACTCCGTTTTTAGATCCATCAGGAGTTATGCTTGTTGGTGGAAAGCTTACAAATTCTAACTTATCAGACAACAGAAAACATCTGATGATTTTACCTAAGAATCATCATATTACAAATTTGATCATAAAGTTTATCTTCATGCTGGCCCACAATTACTTCTGTCTATTAAACGGCAAAGGTTTTGGATTATCAGCGCTAGAGATGCCATTTGTAGATGCTTACATTGATGTGTCGTCTGTTGCAGAATTCGAGCCCAAAATGCAACACAGCTGATTGATGATAATGTTGGCTTTTCTGCTTGTTTATTTAATCATGATAAATTAGAAGAAGTTTTTAAATTCAAACTTGACAATGGGAACACAATTTTTCAGGCAGAAATCGCGGCCATTAACTTTGCCATTGACTGGGCAACTGATAACTTCTCCAAAATAAATATTTTTTCGGATAGCCTTTCATCAATCCTGGTCTTTAAATCAATTAAAAACAAATCTAACTACATTAACTCTATCAAAAACTCTGCTTCTCGCTCTAAACACCTTTTTAATCTTATTTGGGTCAAGGCCCATGCTGACATTCTGGGAAATGAAGTCGCGGACTTCCACGCTAAAGAAGCATCCTCCTCCGGTTTCCCTTTTTCAGTTCCTCTCCCCTATTCTCGTTTAACTAATTTTTGCAAAAATCTCTTACTTCAAAACTGGCAAAAGTATCTTAATGAATATATCTCCCCTAGGACTCATGACCCAGCCAGAATTCTAAATTATCTCCCCAAAGTTAACGTAAATACCCAAATTCATAATAAATACTTAATCTATTTTTTAGCTGGTCATGGTCCTTTTCTTGATTATTTATACTATTTTAAACATAAAAAATCCTCGAACTGCTTATGCAACTCTTTTGGCGACGTAGATCACTTTGTTTTCTCTTGACCCTTAACTAAGAAATTTCATCTTTCTAAACCTGCTCCTGGAAATGAAGCGGCTTGGTTTTCCAGTGTCAGCCGCAACAGTCAATCCATTTTTTATCTTAAGAACTGTGTCCTCATTGCAAGAGACATTTCCAATAAAGTAAATTGACAAGTTCGTCGGGCTTTACTGCTTTTAACTTTCCTGATCAATGAAGATTCCTCTGCTGTTCCCCTTTTCCTGCTTTTGTTTGTACAAACTTGTATATATTAAATTGTAAATATGATAACTGATAACACTACTGTTAAATTGAAAACACTTTCATCTTTTATTATCAACCTCCCATGTCATTTTGTATTTACTTCATCATCTATATCATGTTGTGCAATGTCTCATTATTATTATCCTTGATGTTTTCCTGAATGTTTCGTGTCCATATTTGTGTCTGTTTACAGTACCTGTCTTCGTTATGTCCGTATTTCTTGTCTGTAAAACTGTCTGTCTTGCGAATTTATTCTTAAACTTTAAAAAACTGGATTTTTAATAAACCTCCAGAGCGGTCGCTGTCCTTGGAAGTCGGCACCTGCTAGCTTCCTTTCCCGGTCGTCCAACCAGCTACTCAAATCCTCGGATGAGTCGGACGGCCTGGGTCTTCCACATTCCACAGCTGATGGCTAATATTCCTGCATCAAGAGTTGCCAAAGCAGAGCATTTACTCGTATGGGTTGTTGTTGAAACCCAGACCGTCCGACCTACCAGAAAGGTGTAAGGTAACTGTATGAACGGTCGGGAAGTGCCTCCCAATTTAGACCGGAACCCAGTGGGGGAGGCATCCAGAGGGACCGTACCCTCCTTCCCCTACCACCAACCTCTCGGAAGGACTTACGGACCCACATGTTTAACGTGATCGTACTCCGCATGAACACGGCGGCAGTTTTGGCAGTGGCTGGAATCGAACCCGGGCCGTAGACTTTGTTGGACCATTTAATATCAAGGATCATTCTGGTAGAGGAGTCAAAATTACTAAATATTATGTATTTATTTTTGTTTGCTTCTCTATTACTGCAGTTCACTTAGAGATAGTTGGAGACCTTTCAACAAAATCCTTTATCGCGACATTAAAAAAGTTTGTAGCTCGTAAAGGTAAACCTGTTGAAATACATAAGTGATTGTGCAACGAATATTAAAGGAGCCAGTAGGGAGTTGAGAAGAGCTATAAATATTGACTGGAATGATCGCCTTCGTGGTTATGTGTCATCTGATGGATTTTCAACCCTCCTTCTTCGCTTCACTTTGGAGGTCTCTGGGAGGCTGGAGTTAAATCACTGAAATACTATCTAGGAGATGTCTTGGGAATATTGTACCAACATTTGAAGAGTTTTTAACGCTAATCATACAAATCGAGTCCTGTTTAAATTCAAGACCCTTGACTCTATGGATCCCAATGAGAAAAGTCCTGATTCCTGGATACTTTTTAATTGGAGCATCAATGAGTGCCCTTCCAGAATCAGACTTAACCCTAGAGAAAATAAGTCACATTGAGCAGTGGAGAAATAAGTGTTGAATCCCCCCCCCCCCCCCCCGAGGCGGCTGGGGGTATATTTGATGCCGTGAGATTTTACTTCTCAAAATAAGTCATGTTGCAATGGGTTTTTTATTCTCGAGGATCTGAGTTTGAAAGTAGCTTCTTCTGTGCGTATACATGAGTGTATTTGTGCTTTTTTTCATTTGTGTATTCTTAGTGCAGTCCATTTATAAATCAACACTTGAGTAAGTGAATGAACTATTATTTGAATGAGTTTGTGCATTAATCATCCTGTTTCATTCATTCATCAAGCGCTATTTATATTAACATAAAATAAAAATATAGAATGATCTCAACTCCAAAAATATGAAGAACTTTTATGAAATTACACTCCCCATTTTTGTGTCAAAGGTTAAAGGACCAAATGGACTGTTTATTCTTGATATTTTGATATTTGTTGCCAGGCTTGCTTATTGTAGTAGGTCGGACTTAAAAATATATTTGCAAATCTCTAGCCTAGAGGCATAATTTCTTAGAAAATACTTATTTTTTCTCAAAGGATCTTAAAGTTTCCCCTGCCCCCATTAGAGTAATTTTTTCCTTGTGACCTACCTGGTGAACTGTATGTTTTAGATATTTTGATGTTTGTAGCCAGGCTTGCTTGCCTTTGTAGTGGGTTGGGCTCAAGCCTGAAAATATCACATTTGCAAATCTCTAGTTTAGTGGCATGAATTTTTTTATGCCATGCATATATTACTGTGACCTAACTTTTCATATTATTTTGTATTTCTGTTGTATGTAATCTTGCTTGAACCATGTTAAAATATATGTGTGTAAATGCATTTTGGGTTCTTAAAAGTTCCATTTTTTTGTTATTTGTAAAGAGTGGGAACCCTGTCTTAAATTTACATTATATTTGTGATATGCGACTTCTTGCTACTTTCTTTATATACATCGAATAATATAAAAGTATTGTGATGGGGATCAAAAATTTGAATTCGATTTTTTGGCTGATTTACATAATTTTAGCGTACCTGAACTGGAATCTAATATTTTTGAGATTGTATTTATATATGAGTATACAGGGCATTCTCAAACATTCTTAGTTTTCACATTTGATGAAAAAAAAATTTCATAACTAATTTCATCAAAGTGATGAAAGGATTTTGATTTGGTAATATTCTTTTAATTATAAATTCTTATTTACAAAAACCTTGTGCTTGAAAATGCTATAAAACATCTTTAACAGTGTATCAATAATAAATACATTTTATCAGTCGTCCAAAAATGGATTAAATGCTCTGCTGCTGAAATAGTAGCTCTTGTCCTTCTGTCAAACATAAAAGGCAATTAATATACCCCATTACCCCTGATAAAGATCTTTGCGCTACAGCATAAGTATCTCATATATTAAAAAAATCTCAAATACTGATATGTAAGATTTCCTGTTTATGAAAAAATATTCCTTCCACTGTCATCGAGTTTCATCAATTTCCAGTCTCTAATTCAAACATCAACAATGTAAAATATAATATATATATATATATATATATATATATATATATATATATAATTACTGAAATAAACATCCTTCATGACTTACTGTTCACAAAACAGACAATTGTGAAAATTCTGATAATAAATTCAAAGTCATCCTATTTCAATTTTTTCTTCCCTTTATCTGCAGACAATGATAATGCAGATCTGCAAACATAGGTAAGTTCTCCCTCACTCTTTATTGAGATAAAACAAAATTTACCTTAGGAAAATATTTATTAAATTGCAATGAAGCATAATGAGGAATTTGCACACGTGGGGGAAATGCTTAATTTTATATTTTCCTGGTAATTTTAGGTTTAAGATTTTCAAATATGTCACTTTAAATGTCAAAATGATTTTGAATAAATTAAAAATTAAAGTTTAAATAAGTGAAAAATGACGCAATGTCATGTGATCTTGAAACGCTACGTGATTGGCTCTGACGTCACTGTTCATGAAGTATCAGTATTTACGTTTTGAAAACAACGCTAGATCAATTCGCTTCTACGCATTCATAGTTTAGAAATCATTTTTTGAGCCTTAAATTTTATAATCATTTTTAATTTTACCGTATATTTGAATTGTATAACCCATCCATTTCATTTTGTTTAAGATGTCGATTTTTCCGGGATTTATCAAAGGAGAATCCGATAATCTTCCTAAAATTGATGCTATATGTATGTTTTCGTTTTTGGGAAAGAATCCCAATTTTATTGGAGCCGAAATGCGAGGATTTAAAACTAAGAGGTATGTATGATCTTCATTAATATTGACAAATAAATCTAAAACTAATGCAAATGCATGAATAATTCTTTTACATTTAAAACTTTAATTTTGATTGCACTTGGAAATAGTCGCACACTACAATGTCCTATTCTGCTTTTAAGCTGATAATTGACTTTTTATAGTAGTTTATATTGTAGTTTGAAATTATGTAAAGACAAATAAAGCATGCCTGAAATACTCAAGAAATTTAAATACAATACAAACTAGAAAAAAACAACAGGACAGGGGTGTGTTGTACCAGGCTCATGTTTCTAGTGAGGTCCCCCAAAGTGTAAATACACTGTAATGTGGCCTCGTTATACCATATATATTTTTTTCGAATCATTATGCTTGTTGTCCATATAACACAAGTTTATAGATAAAAATCTATCTTGCGTTTCAGAAACAAGCATTTTTGTGTTCATTTCAAAGGGATATATGGACTTGAAAATAATTTTTTCGAAATGAACTAATCTTAAGCTCTTCCATGTGCAAGCTTTTTTGCTTGATATTTTTTGTTTCCTATTTTCATTCTTCACCTTAATTTGTTGATTATCTTTGTATTTATAACCTGAATTACGCTTTATAATTTCCTCTTTATGGTTGTATTTCTTTCATTTTTTTGTATTTTGTAGAAAATTTTAGGATAGTGTATTATGAGTTACTACTTACATTCTACCATTGGATTTACAATTTTATATCAGTAGTATATGTATATCAGATAAATATTGATAACATATATCTTTATTTCACAAATGAGGGTTGCACAACTTATGATCACAACTTATTTGTTACACAATGACAGCCATTTATTATTATAAATTACTATATAATGTTAACATTTCTATTTATACAATTGATATCAAAAAGAAATAATTACAAATTAATGTGCCATTGTTTATTTCAATAAATTGATTGATTAAGGTTTGATTCTATGTTTTTAAAACTTATTATTTTGAGATACAAGCTAGAGTATGTTTTATTGTTCAATCCCTAACTTGACCACAAAATTCTTTAATTTTAAATTACTATTTACACAGGATTATTTATAGTTTATTATTGATACAAGCAAGATCGTATCCAGGATTTGATTTCCGGGAGGGGGGGGGGAGTTAAACCCACATTTCATATCTTGATGGATCTTTATCTTTTCAATGTTAACTTTTTCATTTTGGGGAGTTTGAACCCCCGAAAAAAACCCTTGGTTACGGCCATAAATCCAAGTAAATAATATTTAAACAGAAGCAAATGTTTACTTACCGAAAAATGATCTTCACAACACCAAAGAGATGATTTATTCGATAATTTCGGATTTTTCTGCTCGTCCCTTCTCATTGCTTTAGTCCATGCTTTTCGTTTAACTGGATCTTTTGGAACATTAAAAAACAGCTTATCAACTGAATTAACCATTGTATTTGTGCAGCAAGGTACTAAACAGTACTTGTAGCTCGGTTTTAGAATCTCACTCATTATAAAAATATGATAAATGAAATATTTTATAGGAGAATCAAGTGCGTAGCTCTCGGAATCCACAGTAAACAATGTATTGCGCTCTTTGTTTACATGGATAGTGACGTCACAAGAGCGGCCATTGCAGAAACAGCGTTTTCGCGCCGGATTGCTAAGTGCGAGTTTAAACATTTTTATATTAATTATCTAAGTTCAAAAATTAAAAAAAAAATATACTATCATTCATGATTTTTTCTCTACTACACGATAAAAATAAAAGAAAAACGTGAAAATTCCTCATTGTGATATATTCAACTTACATGAAAGTAAATCTTCCAAATATGAAAGAAATTATTTAAAAATGTTATTTTATTTAGAAAATATATACTTCCTAAATAAATACTATACATCGCTGTGAAATTATTTTTTTCTCACTTTGTTGCACTTTCATTTTCAGAAATACTTTGTGCTTTTGTTTTATGTTGTAAATTGATTGTAATTGAGTGTTCTTATGAATTCATCTGTAAATGTCTTTTTTGTAGGGAACAATTATACGTGTCTTTTCTGTTTCAAGTTGTCTTATTTTATTTGAATTTCAACGGGGAATTAAGAGGTAATTTTCATAAATTTTATTTCTGTATATTTATACTTGCATTTCTCTCCTATTTTCGTATCCTATACCTGAAGTGTGTTTAGTAAGTTTTAAGATATAAACTAACAACATTTTAAGGAGCACCTTGGGACCCTTTTCAGTTTTTTATTTTTATAAGTATTATAATTCCATCTTAACCAAATCTGTCATATACATTAAATACTTTTGCATGGGATAAAAGTATATAATCCTCTTCAAATATCTTACTTCTTTTTTACAAAACCGTTTCAACCCACCAGGTGGGCCAGTGCTTTCATATATAGAACATTGTCAACTTTTCAAAAGCAAATTTATGGTTATATTCAGACATGAGATTCTTCCCCTCCCCCCCCCCCCTCCCCCCCAAAAAAAATCCGCTTTTTTTTTCTCCGAAAAATTCAGTTTTTTTGTTTTGTTTTTGTTTTTTAAATAAATTTTTCTCCTCAAAGTTCTGCTTTTCAAAGAAAATCGCCAAGAAATCCACACACTTCTTCTGTCTGCAAAATCTTTCATTTGCAAATTTAACTACCATACACCCTATAGTGATAAATTGGCCACTCCCTGCTGAACGAGGGAATACAGAGTTTCTTCCATTTTATTCTTCTCGTGTGATGTCGGCAGCTGTTTCGGAGCAAATTCACAAGCAATAAGGGGACTTCAGGAATGAACACTTCCTCACTCTTCCCTTTTCTTTTCAATCATTTCATTCTTGCCTAATGGACTATGGGTTCTTTACTTCAATGGTTAACAAAGGTCGATGGGGTGCTAATAAAGGAAGATGATGGAGTTTGGCAAACAAAGTTCCAGGAATTCATCTTAATCCCCCTTAACAGGTAGTAGTTTTTAACTCCAAAAGTGGCAGATAAAATATTTATAAAGGGAAGAGGAGAAAGTATGGAGTTAGCAGTATAGATCCCCGGCCGGTGACAATGCTAGATTCAACACTTCTCCTGGTAGATAACTTACTAGAGGATGGTCAAGGTTGGTTAACTCCTCAGATTGCAATTATCTGTGAATGGAAGGTGATTCAAGAAAGTAGGGGAGTGAAAGAAAATGGGTCTAGTTATCCTTGGTTATAACCAGAGCTGTTATTGTAATTGAGCTTCGGCCTACGGTAGATGAGCTTTGTCTGCCGTCCGTAGTTATAGACACTGCGTGCTGAAGGCATTAAGGAATAAATAGAGCTTGTCACTCGAAAATGCGGACGTTCTTGTGTGACAAGCTGTATTTATTCTTTAACTCCCAGCACATAGCGTCTAAACAACGGACGGTGGACAACACTCATCTGTTTAACCCGCAAGTGGAGGCATAAAATCCTCCACAGGAGAGGAATCAAAAGCAAGTCATGAATTTTTGTTCAATATTATGGCAATCTCTGCTTTAATAGGAACCCCTTGTGAAGTTAAAATGGCAAAAAAAAAAATATTAAAAATACGACCAGTGGAAATATTTTTTAATTTTCTTTGAAGTAAATTCATTAAAATATTTAAAGCTTTTTCAGCCACATTTTTATGAAAATATATTTTTAAATAACAGAAGCCTTTTCTTTAAAATTTGGTGGGAGTATCTTATATTTTATTTATGTCTAAGCACTAGACAATGCACACTTTAACAATACATGATAATTTTATAAATGTGTTTAAAAATATACTGCACTTTAAGAACAAAAAAAATGTCTTTTCAATTGTGAAAAATTTGTTTTGTGATTTTTTTTTTGTTGTTGTTGTTGTTTTGTTTTAATTTGTAAATCCTGACTATTATTGTAATAATTTAATTTCTACAAAATTGACAAAATAAAAGCATAAGTTATTATAAATAAGAGAAGCATAGTTTATAATTAATATTAATGAATGTGTTAAAATTAAATTTACCCATGTATTTAAACAACCCTGTTTTTAAACGCAATTGCCAAGTTTGCATTATACTAAATATAATATGAATTAAATTAAATCATTTTTACAATGTAGTTTTTTTTTTTATATATATATAGTTATGCAAGATTCTCAAATATTTTAACACTTAAAAAAATGTTTGAATCTTATGATTTCTCAAATTTTTGTTTTTTGGCAATCTCATCACTGTATATTGCCTAATTTAAATAACTAGCACAACAGACTCTGCATTGAGTAAAATTGCTACTGCTTAAGAAGCAATTTTATTCAATGCACATGCATAGAACTTGCAGTGAAAAGTCTGCAAAAATATCTTAACATTTTAACAGATGACAAATTGAAAGTCTCATTGAGTAACAAAAACCTTATATCAAATGTCTACAGCAAATTAAAATTTAAAATCATTACATACAGCAGTCACTACAGAAAACAATTCCATCAAGCGTCCCAAAGTGCCCCAATTAGTTATATTCCCCCCGGAAGACTCCCATGACTTCACTCTACAATGACCATCCTGCATTTATTTTTATAATAAACATGCCCTGTTTCTTTGATGTATAGTTTTATTTAAATAAATTAAATTTTGACCTCACTGTTACCATCTACAAAATCAACATGAAAGTATTTTCACTGTTATAAAAACTAGAGTTTGATAAACTATTACCTAAATGCAGTAATGTTTTCAAAATAGAACAAAAAATGCACAGGAGAGCCATCTAATAGTACATAAAATATCCAGTATTTAATCAAAACTCTGATTTTAAAATTTAGGGTGTCCCAAGATGCACGTCCCTTTTTTTAATCCTAAAAATAGGTATATGAAATTTATTTTGAATAGTTTGTATAATTTATGATTTTCAGTGTATTCATTACAGCATTCATTTTGGGCTATCCTACTACATATTTTAAAGCAAAAACTATATCAGTTACGTAAATATTTTTATTAAACATGGCAATCTCTTGGGACAGTTTAACATTGAAAAGTTCAAACTTCTATTGGTTTTCTAACAACACAATAATGTATTTAAAGACTTACAAAGTCGCACAGTTGATGTCAGATCGCAGAACTATCGATTTTTTCCAACAGGCACATTACAGGGGGAAATCTCACTTTTTGGATCGTAATAAATACCGCAAAGAATTGCCGCACTTTGACTATAAGTAAAATTCAGCTGTAACCCATGCAGCATCTGAACAATATTTTGAATGACATTTTTGTTGTTCTTGTAGTTTTTATGAGGTCCCTATTTTAAAATTGACCTAAATATTATAGAGTATTGGCCCAGCCCATTCTTCCATATTATTTAAATGTACCGATTACAATTTTTTTTTTTAAAACTAATAAGTTCTTAAAGGTTATAGTAATTTATGCATCAGCCACTAGTTATATACATTCAGATTATGTAGTAAAAGGATTGCTGATGGCAACACAAAAGGAAATTCAATTCAGTTCCAATTGTCAGAGACCTGGTGATACGGCACGTCAAGTTTATTATGAATGTGTTTTTTTATATTGGCTGCCTGCCAATGTTTTTATTCTGACAGAAGAATTCAACACAGTGGGGAAAATCATGTGCTGCTTGTATAAGATTTTTTTTTTTATTATAATTATACATGATGTGCTGAAATAAGAAAAAATGATTTTGTAAGAACCTCGACTGAAATTAATTTCTATTGCACTTTGTGTGTGAAAGTGATTACAGGATTACAGAGAAGTTTTAACAACTCACTCAGTGATGTTAATTTTACTTCCATTGCTTCGAACTACTCCAAATCACTATGCCTGCTCCCAAATAACATTTTTTTGCAGTATTTGCTCACAAAACTAATTTAGGAATCTGTTACCAGAACTAACGAAAACATTTTGGTCAAAATTATTTCTAAAAAGGTGGTCAATATTTTAAAAATGGGAATTAGTTTTTGTGTTCATTCTATTATCTTATGTATTACATTAATTTTAATTATTTTGAGATTTGAAGTGTTTAAATGTGTCAATAATTATATATGAAGTGTATTATTTGTATAACAATTAAATTAAAATCAATTATCAAAGTCATCAGTATGGGTTAAGTGATTCCATATTGATAGGAAATTATTTAATTCAGCATGGAAATCAGAGTAAGCAGTTCAAATAGAAAAATACCTCCAGATTTTGAAATTTTCTACCCCTGTACCATTCAAATGTTTGTATTTACTAAGTGTACCACGCTGGGAAAAAGGTATGTTTTAAGACATGTCTTTGTACTTCCTAGGATAGATGAGTACTTAGCCATCAGTGGTTTCATATTTATTTTTAATGCCAAACAATGCAATAAACCCCCTCTAATACTAACCCCAGTGATCTGAAATTTTGGATAAACCAAACAGTTCAATGAACAAGAAATTCGGAGCTCTTTCGCGTTCTGATGTTACCACTAGTAAGTTCGAATATAAGAGGATCAGATGAAGCATTGCTAGTAAGACTTCTTCCGATAGCATCTGAGTAACAATTAGCTCTTTTAAGCCAAATATAATTATCTAAATAGCCCATTAACTTGTGAGTAACTGGAAAAATGTCAATGTGTTCTACATGGACATGCAATTATTTGATGATGTAATCAAGTTGATTTTTGGCTAAAATGACTAAACAATGGCAGGAGAAACATTGATATCCCAGTAAGGAACAAGCATCTTGTAGAGTTTTGATTTCAGAGAAACACCATCTATTTTGAACAACTCGTTAATTCGAACATACCTCAGGGTAGTTTCTGAACCTGGAAATTAGGGAAACTTCAGGAAATATCATCATTTTGGAAAAATCAGAGAAATATCAAGGAATTCCTAAAAAGAACTGTAAAGTCAGGGAAATTGGAATTTTTAAGGTACTAACAGCTTCCTTTCAACTCACGACAATACACATGTGCAGAATTCCTTATTCACATCTCATATGACTGGAGACAACTTATTGGACACCTCATTGAGGTGTCCAATAAATCCAATCCATAAAAAAAAAGATTGAAGTTTTTCCGTGATTCATCTCATCTTAATTGTTTTGAAAGTTGTCAAGGCATTTCATATGACAGGAAAAGCAGATTAAAAAAAATACTGTTTCGGTTTATACATAATTTTATTGCAATTTAACTATATGAATTCTTATAACTGTATTTTACAGAACACTGCAGAGTTTAGAGCTGAGTTTTATGTAGCTTCAAAAATTTACATTCTTTTAATAATATTGTTATATAACTCTTGCATAAATGCTATACTTTGATTATTATACTTTTCAATGCTGAAAGTCATTAATTTTAATTATTTATTCTTAATCATCACTTTCAATTTTATTAATTAAATTTGTATGCTTGTTAAACTGATTGTATTAGTAAAAGTAGATAGTACTACGTATCTTGGAATTATATTATCTGGAAATCAGGGTATTTTTTAACTGAGATCCTGTGGCCACCTTGTACCTCAATCCCAATTAGTTCAGATTACAGAGGTTTTATTGTGTTATAAAATTATTTGCATGTATATCAATTTCCTAAGCTGGTTTTATTTCAATATATATATATATTTATCTTCTACTTGTAGGTGTGTTGAAATAAACTGTTTATCATTTGATATGAATAAAGAATTCCTGTGTGCCTCTAGCAATACCGAAACAGTTCATATTTTCAAACTCGTTGCACCTGCACCTTCTCAGTAAGCAGCAAATATTATATCTTATACTTTTAACTGTATATTAACCTGGTATTAACATATAACGGTATATTAACATTTCAAGTGTTTGTTCAGAGTGAAACCTATGTAAATTTAACACTAGAACGACTGAAGCTGTCATTTTGACCGCATAACTACTTTGAGAAACGATGCATCGTTGCATCTAAACCTTCTCAGTAAGCAGCAAATATTATATCTTATACTTTGACTGTACTTTAAAACTATGTTAACCTGGTATTAACATACAATGGTATGAACACAAATTGTAAATCACCAACATATATGTTCAAAAACTCGAAAAGGAAATGAAACAAATTAAAAGGTTAAAATTCCAACGTTACATGAAGCCCAAGGCTTCATGCATCTCATGTTGAATCATTACAAAGAGTAAACGGGAAAACTCTATTTCTCCATTTACTGCGTGAAATTTCTAACATAGTGAAATATTTAAAAACACTATCACTAGATATCAGAATTGTTAATGAAAATGTTGGCACCGGAGGCCAGCACTCATATGGAACCAAGTTAATTAATTTAAAAACTGTAGAATAATGTGATGGTGAAGATATGATTATGAAAGTATCAATATATGAAACACTAAAACTTAAAAAAACTTTCTGAAAACACACTTTTGAAGATACTGATAAGTGGAATACTAAAACCTTGCTGACACTGTTGTTGTTGTTGAGACCCAGATCGTCCGACCTACCCCAGAAAGGTGTAAGATAACCGTTTGGATGGCCGGGAAGTGCCACTCAATTTAGACCGGAACCCAGTGGGGGAGGCATCCACAGGGACCGTACCCTCCTTCCCCTACCACAAATCTCTCGGAAGGACTTACCAACCCACATGTTTAACGTGATCGTACTCCGCATGAACACGGCGGCAGTTGTGACAGCATGCAAATCCAGCGCGCAAAGTGGAAAATTGTGCCGAAAATGACAGTGACCCCCCCCCCCCCCACCCCACCCACCCACCCACCCACCCCCAGCATCGAAAAGGATGACTGGGTCTAAAATCGTAGTCCTCAAAATGATATTTATAGATGTAAGATATTAATGACTGCTAATTTTGAACCCTGATGTAGAATGCTGAACCTAATTAGTGTTGTGTATACTTTCCTAGTAAGAAAACTTGCAACATTTTGGTCATGGAAATGGACAAGCAGATTTTACTAGAAAATCTGTAATGTTGTCGTAAAGCTATAAATCTAGAATTGGTCGATTCGATTGTTATTAGTCTAAATTGTATTATTTAATGCAAAAAAGTACAAGAATGATAAGTTTTATTCATATAATCGGTGGTTCCAGGGTTGCTTTAGAGCTAAATTATTGCCAATTCATACTCTGAACCCACCTGGGGTGCATTGGTTTGCACTCCCTTTGTATACAACGGCATCTATGAACTACTACTATTACCAGTTACCTTCTACTACTACACGGCTGCCATTGACGAAAGCGATTATTTTGAAGGGAAGGCTACTAATGTAGCTTTTTTAGTCAAAATGCACCCAAAAACAAAGCTACTTTTTTGGTCTACTGGTGATTATCTTAAAAATCACCACTCAAAATTACTGTTTTATCAATTTTTAAATTTCACCGAGCATCTTGCGCTACATGAAATCCCATCGCCGCAGAATTTTGAATGGATTTACTTTGTCCCTGAAAGTGACTGTAAAATGTCACCATAAACCACATTACTCATGCCCAGGGAACTCCGTAGATAAGAAAGGATATCTACAGGAACTCAGAGAAAACCAATTAAGGGTCATTATTTGTTGCATGGTTTATATTTACTGTTGATGACATCACATTTTCTATAAATATTGTTGCAACACGTGTTAGAAACATGGATTTAGATACATTTATTTTCATTACATATTTACAATATTTGATTAAGGGTTTGTTGTGTTCTATACCTGTTTTGAAAGGCTGTGGTCATGTCGTCTTTAGTGCCGAGAATAGATTTTTGATAAATATCTAATTCTGCTTTGGAAAATGGTGAATTTAGTTTTTTATTTATTTATCTAATATCAAGATGCTGGGGAAACTGGTTGTAAAAAGAAATTTATAACGAGTAACTGTCTCCATCGAATGATCCAAGAAAGGCTAAATACAAAATATTTACAAAAGCTAAGTGTACATAAAACATTGATGTTGCAGAATTGGCAGAATTCGCGACTTCATTTTGACAGCGCCCACCCACCTCCAAATTTTAATAAAGCATTTCATTTGTACTGTAAAAATTTTCATTCATACTATTTCAGGTACACAGTTATTTTCATTTCAAAGTTGGGAAGAAAGCTGAAAATGGGCAGCCCACACCTCAGAATTTTAAAATTTTGCCGATGCTATTCGTTTGTGCTGTAAAAATATTTTCATTTATACCACTCCCAGTATAACTTTATTCCCATTTCAAATTTGAGAGTGCAGAGATGTTTCAGAATTTCAAAATTTTATTGATGTCATATGTTTACCGTGTTGTGCCACAAAATTTTTCATTTTTACCACTTCCATTATATTATTATTTCCATTTCAAAGTGCCACAGGGGTGATAAACAACCCTTCACCCATGAATTTAAAAATTTTGCCAATGTCATTTGTTTGTACTACATTTATGATGGTTTGTACCTTAAAATATTTTATTTGTACACTTTGGTTCAGATAAAAAATTCCCATTGGAAATTTATATATGGTTATTCCCATTTCATTAAAGGGAGAAATGGCAGACCTCCGTATTGGAATTTTGAATTTTTGCCCATGCCTTCCGTTTGTACCGTACCAGATTGTATAATTAACATTTTCATTTATGCCACTTCTAGTGCAGTGCTTTTCCTATTTCAAATGGATGGATCTGGAGAAACAACAGCCCCCACATCAGAATTTCAATGTTTTGTCTCTGTCATTTGTAGTACGTTTGTACTGGATTGTATTGTAAAAGTTTTTGTTTGTACCATTTCAGGTACAGAGTTATTCTCATTTCAAGGTTAGGAGGGAGCTGGGAAAATGGCAGTCAGCTCCTCAGAATTTTAAATTTTGTCGATGCCATTCATTTGTACCATAAAAATATTTTTATTTATACCACTTCCGGTACAGTTCTATACCCGTTTCAAAGTGGGGGGTGGGAAAATGGTAGCTCCTACCTCGGAATTTCAAAATTTCATCAATGTCATACATTTGTGTCAGATTGTACCATAAAAATTTTCATTTTTACCACTTTCGGTACAGAGTTACTCTCTTTTCAATGGGATGGGGGCTAGACAAACAGCAGTCATTCACCTGGTAATTTCAAAATTTTACCGATGACATTTGATTGTTCTACATTTGTTCCGGATAGTACCATACAAATTTTCATTTGTACTACTTTTGGTACAGAATTATTTCCATTTCAAAGGGGACCTGGAGCAGTCCCCTACATTGTAATTTCAAAATTTTGCCAATGTCACACGTTAGTACTACATTTATACTGGATTGTATAAAAATTTTCATTTGTACCACTTTCGGTATAGCATGATTCCTATTTCAAGGGAAGGATGCTGAAGAAACATCAGCCCCCATTTCAAGATTTCAAAATTTTGCCTATGGCATTTGTTTGTACTATGTTTGTACTGGATTTTACTGTAAAAATTTTCATCTGTACCACTTCCGGTGAAGTGTTATATTCCACAATGGGGTACTGGAGAAACTGCAGCCTCCGCATCAAAATTTTAAAATGTTGCTAGTGCCATTCTTTTATACCATATAAATTTTCCTTTGTACCGCTTCTGGTACATAGTTACTTTTATTTCAAAGCGATGAGGCTATAGAAACATAGTCCCAAATCAGAATTTTAAAATTTTGCTGATTCCATTCATTTATACTGTAAAAATTTTGTTTGTACTGCTTCTAGTACATAGTTATTTCCATTAAAATGTGGAAGATAACATTTCACCCTCTCTCACCCCCCCTACACACACATTTCCAAATTCTACAGCTGAAGATATCTATTTTGCATTCATCTATTAAAAACTGTTAAATTCTGTAGAATTATTCATTTGTTAATAAATTGCCCCAACGGTCAAACAGAATTTTTTTGGAATGTTGCTAAAATAAATGCAATAGGAGCATTGGAAATGTATATAGCAAACCTAATGATCCTGAAAAAACAGAGACAACAAAGAATATAGCTTTTTGCATGCAGTCAAATGCTTTAAGTCAGAATGCCTTTTATATACGGAGAGAAATTGAAAATTTATCATTGAAATTAATAGCAAAACTAATAAACTAAAAAGCATACTTTAAAACATCATGATCTTTTTGCACTATTCTACCACTCTCCTATATGATTTTGTGCAATTACATAAACAGAAAATTTACTGAGCCTTGTTTGAAATATTCTGTAGTTTAAAACAATTTTAATGCTAATCTCGTTTGCAAGATGGGGAAATATTGTTTTCAAAAATATGTTACTCACAACAAATATCAATAAAATTACAATTTTTTAATTTTTTTTTATGAAAATTAAGTTGAAACAACAGTGCACTATCTGGAATTTTGCTGAAGACAACAAGAAGAATATTCTTTTTTGTTTGTTTATTTGTTAATACTTTTTATGAAACTGTAATCTTCACTACAAATAGTTTTCAAGCCATTTTTGTACAGTGACCGCCGCTTATAAGAAACACGTTCGTTTCGCTCGTTTTGTTTCTTATAAGCAGTTGTTTCTTAAATCCGGAAATTTTTTAAATATCGTTCTTCCATTGTAAATACTAACTATTGAACACAGTTTTACAGAATTTGAAAGATAAATGTATATAAGTAAAATATTAGTACGTACATAATACATTTGTAAATTAAGTTTTGCATTCAAAAATATTTCTTATTTTACAAATTAAGACTTACAACTTAAAATATTATCTATATGCATATAGTATGCAGTTAAATAAGAATAGAAAGTAAAACTCATAGGTCGTTCATTTATGTATAAGTGCATAGTACATTTTCATACATATCGTAATCTATTACTGAGGAATAGCAAAAAGCTTATCCAGTGTTGTTTGTGCTAACGAATCTGTGATTAGTTTACGTACATCTATTTCTAAATCATAAAATAGTCCATAAACTTTTTCTGATGCCCCTCTGTGTTCAAGAGTTTTTCTAATTATAGTTAGGGCTTCTCGCGACTGTTTGGCTGTAGAAAAATTTTCTTTTAGTGGAACTTCGTCTTCATTTTTTTCTTCATTGCAAACATTCTGAATTTCCGCTATGTCATCATCACTGTTTTCTTCAGATGTTTGTAAATTTTCGTCGATGTGAATCCATTCTTCGAAAGGTGTTTCTAATTCTTCTTCATCTTCTGCTGGTATGTCGACATTATTTTTCAAAAATCCTGCTTTACGGAAGAAATTAAAAATGCATATGTCAGAAACCTTTTTTCATGCGCCTGCGATCATATGGATAGCATCAAGCAAGGTTATTTTCTTGCTTATTGACTACACGGAGGTAGAGAATCATACTTTTTAAGTAAACTTTGCTTTTCAAGCAAAGTAAGGGTTTTTCTCTTTTGCGACATGCCTCCACTAGCAAAACATAAAATGACTAACTAAAGCTGTACGAATCTTATTTGAGTGCATAAGCAAAGATGCCTTTCCATATCAGTACGTTTCCGTAACTGCCGAAAGATTAAAACTCGTTTCTTACTGGTTTGGGGTTGTTCTCCCCAAGCCTTTCTACGGAGAAATTATCTGTCATCCTTTGTTACATAGCAAACTCCCACCACCTTCCCGTACGCCCAGAGACAAGAGATAACAACTCGTCCTTCAGTTAACCTTAAACAAATCGATTTTTTTTTACACCCACGTCGCAAGGAAATCAACAAATTTTCTGTAGAAAACTGTTTCTTATAAGAGGAATCGTGTTTCTTATAAGCGACACAATTTTAATGTTAAAACGATGTTTGTATTTGTTTCTGTCGTTATGGGTCTTATAAACGGCTGTTTCTTATAACCCCTGAATCTTATAACCGGCGGTCACTGTATTTGAAGAGACTGTTTTATCTACTATTTTTTGTATCTGAAGCAACTAAAGCAACTATTTTTACAGCTATGGCCCAGTGGCAGCCCTGCTGCTACTACTACCTCCACCATTAATATGTCAGTAGTATGCAACCTTTTAGTTGGTGTGACCCCACAGAAGTATTTTATTTTTTTTATAAAAACCATGCCACAATATAAATAAAATAATGAATTAAAGATTTTAAAAAGACATTTATTCAGCATTTACCAATATTAGTTACCTTTATCAACTAAAATTGTCAGGGTTTTTTATGTGTGTGTGTTGGATTGGGAAAAGGATTGGCATAGTTATGAATATGTGGTAATGAAATATTAGATTAGATGTGTGACAAAAAAAACGGAAATAATGGCCATCAATTTCCAGATTTGCTGTATGAGAATAAAATAGATATTTCATTTAATGTTGAGGAGACAAATTGTTTCTTTCCATAGTTTTTATGGGTGATATATTGACTGGTTTTTATGTAGTGACTATCCTGATTGACCAAAAATTCAGCAAACTAAATACCTCATTAACTTGACATTCAGTGAACAATATTTTCAAAGATCATACTTTGAAAATATTGGTTGCAGTAACGTTGCTGTGCAGCTAGTTTTAGCATGCAAAAGTCATATCTTAATCAAATTAAAACAAATGTTTGAAATAAGGAATCTATCAAGAATATTGATGTTCCAAAAAATAACCCTCAACCAGTAACAACATTCCACAGGGAGAACTGATTTTTAATTAGTACTCTTGGTTAATACCATTTTAAAATAATAATTTAATTGGCTAACTCATGAATGCCTACTTATGCATACATATTTCTGGGTTTAATTATTAATTCATTAAGAAAATGATACAGGATACATTACTTGCACAACTCCCTTTAGGACAGAAGTTCTTTATTTAATGTGTGCGTTATTTATTGTATGAAGTAATATAATCATTTTTTTATAGACAAGTTGAAGAAGAGAGCGAAAGTTGGATGGACATGTTTGGAAGAGCATTGTGTCAGTCGGCCCAATTTCTCCCAACTCCAATGTCTGATGGCTTGACTCTACAAAGAGCATTTGCAGTTATCCATCTTCCTGTTGCGAATCAAAAAAACGTTTGTGCGATAACGAAGTAAGCAGTTTTTGCATCTTACTTTCTATTGTCTAAGGATGATGACAATGACATAGCGGCCAACCGTTCCGGATTTTCCGGATTCGTTCCGAATTTTTACGTCTGTTCCGAAAATCCGAATTTTTTCCACAAAATCCGAATTTTTGAAAATAATCCTGTTTTACCCCATTTTTCCCCCTCTATGACCATAAAAGTTACATATGTGCCAACTCTACTGAATTTAGCGGGAGACTCCCGATTTTTGAGTGTTTCTCCCGATTTCCCGCTTTTGAAGACACATCTCCCGATTTTTTGAAAAAATCCCTACGTTTAGGGATAATATCCCAAAAAGTTTCCCTATAAAAGGGATTTTTTAGCTAAGTGGAAAATTTTTCTCTATTTGATCAAAAGTACGCTCATAAGATTACAGATCAGACGTGAAAAACTCTCTGGATTTTGGCCGGAAACTCTGAATTTTTCGTTACTTCTCCGGCCTCCGGACTACTAACGAAATTCTCCGGCTTTGTTTGTTTGAAATTTATCAATTAACCAGACATGGTATAAAATGCCGATTTTCCGCTTTTTTAGCACTGATTTCTACCATTCCCGGGATCGTAACAACTCCATAATAAAATGCAGGGTAATGCCAATCAAATTAACGTAGATTTACGGCAGCGTGTAATGTAAATTAAGATCTCGATTGCTTATTTTATGAAAGTAATAAATATACTTCTTCAAAGGTTATCTAATTCAGCATAAATCGCTGAAATCTCATTAATTTCGCATAAACACTGCGATTGCGCAATTCAGTTTGTTCTCATGAATCGCCGAGAGTGCAATAATATCTTTTTCCATCCATCTTAATCTTCTACATATTGCATTTTTGATTGACCAAACTAGCTTATTTTCATATTCTGATTAATTATTATGGTTAATTTCTTAATTATTTTCGCATAAACAGTGCGATTGCGCAATTTTAGTTACATCGCGTGAAATGCCGGAGTACGTTAGTATCTTTCCCCATCCATCTCCATCATTTAAATGTTGCATATTAGATCTTGCTTCTTCAAATTTTAAATTTTTCAACACCTTTCTCGTGGTCTACTTTGATGCCAAAAGGGTCAAGTAACACCGGTGGTAAGCATTTGTTTTGGATGTCTGCGTCTGCAGGGTTTTTTATTACTTTTTTAGGAATATTTTTGTATGGTACCATTTTGTAACTTACTGTAAGTAAAACTAATAGTTCTGCCATATTTTTCACCACTTGTTCTAATTAACAGAAAATTTAACGATGTTATTTCAGGGAAGAAATCCATTTAGCCCACTTTAGGTTTCTAGATTTATCTTAAAGAGGGCTGGTTTCCTTAAAGGCAAAATGTTTACATTATTATCTGTCTTAGTGAAAAGTCAGTACCGAAGCTAGTTTGATCAGAGATTCATTTCAATGTAGAGCAACTTCATTGTATGGGTTTTCTTGTTACTGTTGAGTTTTATGCTACACTTTTCTTTATGTTTCTGTGATAAAGCTCTGTTTTTTTTTTTTTTTTTTTTTTTTAGTATCACTGAAGGAGATTTTAGATGTCAACTTTTTGCTTTTGCTATAAATTTATTTTATTTGCTGCAACATGCCACAAGGCAAAACCAAATTTCAATATTCATGGCTCTTCAAAGAACTTGATGGTGTTGTATTGAAAAAATAGTTTGCTTCAATAGATAAAGTATATTTAGCCCAATGTCTACTGTGCTCTGAAAATTTTGACATTTCATATAGTAAGTTTTCACAAGTAAAATTGCATCACAAAAGCAAAAAACATACTCTGAAGTTTAATGATTTAAGAATAAATCTATTATTGATGCTTTTGGGAAGTAATATGTTCCCAAAGCTACCACTAGAGGCAGTGAAGTTAATCACGATTTGCACATTGTGCAAACTGAAGTTTTTTGGGCAATGGAAATTGCTGAAAGCAATATGTCATTTAGATCACGTTCAGAAATAATCGAACTGTTTAAAATCATGTTTCCAGATTCTGTAGTAATGTAAAAATGTTAATTAATAGTAAAAATGTTAATTAATAAAATTGAACATGTTAAAGTGTACTTATCGGTTATAGGGACCATGAAGCCATACACGGCAGCACGTAGAGACCACGCCAAATTCAGGTTTATACCCGTTGCGGATGTTATAAGTAGGTGATACTAATTTGGAATATTGGCAGCTTGTTGATAGCCGTTAGTTTGAATTTAATGCCATTTTATTCCTGTTATACTGTTAGCTAGATTTTTCTACTATTTTGCTGCAATGATAAAAATCTGGAATTTGCCTATGAATGAAGACGCTATGAGGTTCTTTCAACAGAAGGAAATTTTACTGCAACACCATTTTTGTCCAAGCGGTCACGCCATGCAGCTGCAAGAATTGTCACTGGAGGTGTAATGTCATAGGTTGTTGACGTACTATCGATCTTTGCATGATGAATCGGTTCTCTTGATTTAGTATTCCGTTTAGTGCTTATCATTGTCTTTGTAGTGAATTTCTCATATTGTATTATATTGCCAATGTTCATGTTGACGACAACTCAGAAAAGCAGTCGCTAGCCCATGGTCCCTATAACCAATAAGTACCTAAAAAAGTGTTTTATGTTCAACAAAGTTTAGGAACTACTACATTACGGGAAAAATTAATTTTATGTAATTTTACTTTTTTTTTTTTTCTGCAGGATTCAAAATGTGACATATGTTTTAGTTGCAACTTTAGAAGGGTTCTTGTACATGTATGAACTTGATACAGAAGTAGGCGGTCCATGCTGTCTAGTGAAACAATACAGGTATGTAACCATTTATCTGATCAGCAGTGGCGGCTATTCAGGTGCAGTTTGTGAAGAAGCACTTCACCTTTTTATAATTGAAATTTATGTCTTTAATATATTTTATTGCACATTTTACTATTGCACACACTGCAAAATACGAATGTGATATTTTGATTATGACAGGAATTTCTACATTTCAAGCCCTTTTCATCTATTAGCGAGTAAAATTTGTCATTTCTTCACTCACATGCCCTGTTGTCATAACAACCATGATATCATGCATCTTATGAGCTAATGAATTTGGCGAGATTGCAGATTTCATAACCAAATCCTTCAAAAGACAGTTTTTCTAAATGTGTGATAAAGTGCCACTTTGTTTTCTAGCCTCTGAGATTGCATTGATTGACTGTGTTATTCGGAAACCTTTCCATATTATCTTGAAAGGAAAAATACCTAGAGATTATAGATTTTTTGTTTTATTGTGTCACCTGTTGTACGTTGTAAGATGAAATTGTGTGCTCTGTTTATAATATTTTGTACCATATACAGTCATCATTTTCTTGGTCGCAAGTTGATAATAAAAGAAAATTATAGTGTAATTTTATGGGGGGTTTCTTTGAAAGTAAGTTGTAAAAAATAATAACATTGAAAACCAAAAAATAAAATGAAATTAAGTTAAAAAAGTGTATCTTTCTGTTTTTCTTGTACATGCATGAGATTCTTCCGCAAATTTCTGCTTTTGACTCTTTTGCTGTTATATTTTTATCTTCAAGGAAATGTTTTCTTTCCTTGAGCGAAAGATTTTCCTCACGAATTATCAATGTCCTACTTTTTCCCTCCCATGCATACGAGCACTGTCGACCAGTGATACGAAATGGTCAGTGCATGTTTTTCTCCTGACTCGCATTCGGAAACATTCAGCAGAAGAATATTTCTCATGGATGTGACGTATTTAAGAAGAATCCATTTCCGGTTCAATAAAGAGATCTTTCTCTTTCTCGTTGGTTCTATCAGTAGAAGATGGAAAGAATCTTTTCTCATTCCAAGCAGTTGAAGACAGAATGATTAGATTGGACCGGTCTATTTCTGTCATTTCTTGTACTAGCATGTGCTTGTCTAGTATTGCTCTGTGTTATTTATTTAATAGATTTGTATATAATTTCTGAAATTTTAAATTTCTTTTAGATTAATAGTTTTAATATTTAAATTTTAATCTTAAATGGCTGTTGTTCGGACAGACATTGTCAGTCAATCGAGTAATGTGAACGTTTATAATATCAATAAAGATGTAAAGAATCCATGGTGATGGGAATGTCTTGAAAAACCAGTTGATGGAATATATCTACAAGAAAGTATTCATAAGCTGAATTTACCTGGATTTGGATATTTGTGCAAATGCGGCAAAATAGCAGGGGAAAAGGCATTTTAAGAAAATTAATTCTAAATGTAGTGCTTCAGAAAAAAACTTATCGTTAAACCAAATATTATAGAAGCTAAAGAAGATTCTCGTGACGGTGACACATGAGGATATAGAAACTAGAACAGATTCCCTCCTGGTAATAATGGTGAAATGAGAGACTTCAAGTTCTGCAAAATATAGACCCCCCCCCCCCCCCCCCCCAAAAAAAAAAGGCAGAAGACCAATGTTAATAAACATCCTGTAACCAACAAATGCACTTTAACCAGTAAACAAATGTTTGCAAGATACAATACAATTAAAGATGGTGGTAAATAGTTTGTATGTTATTAGAATCAGAGTGCATATGGGTGCTTGAAAATTGGGAAAGTATTTGAATTTTAGATTAACATTTTCAAGGTCTTGAAAGTACTTGAAAATTCCCATTTTTTTGGTTAAGTCCTTGAAAGTGCTTTAAAAGGGCAAGATTGAAAGTGTTCTGCAGATTCACAGCATTGTGTTTTTCTGAGAAGTTCTGTGTGCTTTCTCTGGAAATTTCCCTTGCAGTTACGCTGTTGCTGAAATTTCTTAAACATTGTTTTTGCCCAAAAATTTCCTCAACGGCTTCAACATTAAACAATAATGTTAGTTTGCTGTAATGTTTTCCTCCCAGAAATGCATACAACTTCATAATATGAAAGAAATGATGTCCTCGAAAAATAATTGAATGGTACTTCCAAGTCCTTTAAAAGTGCTTGAAATTTTTTTTAAGGAAAGTATACTCATTGTAGAATAAACAAGATTACAAAAGTCGATTTTGAACATCAAATATTTTTTGAGCTGCTATCAGTGCCTGAAAAATTTAATTTAATGTTTTATATCGAAGATTTGATTTGATATCTATAACTTGTCAAGATCTTAGTATTTATGTGGAACAATTGCTGAAGGTAAGATATTTTAACATAGCATCATAGAATTAAAGTTTCATAAAATATGTATTAAAATTTGGATGCTTCCATTTTTATTATTATATTCACAATAGAGCTATTTGATTTTAAATACTATTTTTTAAATTGTGCACAGTATTTTAATTAAGCAATATGTAAATGGGTGTTCATCACTGTCGCATACACCACGGTCCGCTTTTGTACATGAAATCAAAATTTCCTTGTTTTTTGTCTTTCTGCAATCTTATGCCTGCTTGTAGCACATTGCCTGTTTTCAAATCCACAAACCGCCATTGCTGATTAACATAAAAATTTTATTCTAAAGTGGTAGAAGTGCATATGTTGACTATAAATATGTTATACTGTGATTTAAGAAGAAAAAAAAATAACTTTGTTACTCTTTATAGATTAATTTCACCTCACTTCTTTCACATATTTTGAATGGTAGAAAATTAGCGTGGTTGTGTCTGACAACAGTACAAAATATCTAGAGAAAAAAGAAGAAAAAATTTTTTCTCATAGATTGACCAAATGCAGTTTATTTCATCTTCATTGGATCACAAGTACAAAGTCATTAATAGTGAAACATTTGGATGTAACATTTGCAGTTACTGAAAAATGTGAGCGTGCGGTTGGTACATAGTATTGATGTTGATGCACAGATGTTGCAGATCTAAATTTATTTTATTTTATTTATTTATTTTTACACTTTTCTACCAGAAATGGCTTATAATGCAGCGGAAAGGGTATATACACTACCTGACACAGAAAATGCAACACCATGAAAGAATGGATAGAGTGTGATGATAAAGGACACACAGCCATAGATGGCATATATAAATAAGTGATGTAATTCAAGAAGGATAGTGCAATACAGTAATGGCATAAACAAGGTGGTCAGTAGACAGTAGTACCACCTCTTGCGACGATACAAGCAGCAACCCTTTGAGGAACAGATGCAATCAGTGTGTGGTTAGTTTCCTGAGGGGTGGATAACCATATACCTTCAACCACCCTCTGGACACAGGTCATCCTCTGTTTGAGGTGGGGGCAGGGCAGCCAAATGATTACCAATCACGTCCCATACATGCTCAATGAGTGAGATATGTAGAGACAGCTGAGGCCAAGGAAACACTTAGATGCCTTCCAGTGCTTGTCTGCTGATGGTTGCCGTGTGTGGTCGCGTATTATCTTGCCAGAAAAAAAACATTTGCAACCATTGAAGATAGGGTAGGGCAACCAGCCACAGCACCTCAACCACATATTGTTGTGCCGTCATTATGCCTCTGATATGAACCAGAGGTGACTGGCTATCGAAACCGATATCACCCCTGTCAGCAAATTTCAGTTGAAGTAAGTAAATTTAAACATAATGACTGATGAGTAAGCAGTGGGTATTTCACATAGTGATTCAAGACAAGTATCAATGAGTAAAAATAAAAACAGATTTTATTACTCATGAAATGAAATGAAGATGTCGACTTTGATGCAGCTTACATAAAGTACATCCGAAGATCATCGCTCCAATAATAAGCCCAGGGTTGGAACAGCTGTGCCAAAATGACATTGTTGTGCATATCTACGCCAAACTTAATGATTTCTTTAAAATTGCACCGAAATATTAAATTTCCCGAGCGCCGAACTGCACCAAAATATTAATTTTCCCGAGAGCCGAACTGTGCCGAATTTAAGTTTTTTCTTTACGCCTTGTAGAGCCGAAACTTCCCGCAAAATCCAGGTACGAAGTTTTTCTGAAAATTGAATGGAAATGTAATTTTCCGAAAATTACATTTCCAGTTTTCTTGGCACCCAATGTGAGTTACTATCTGTGTGACTGAATAGTAGAATCGCCGGGCTGGGAAGCTAAAGAATGATGTCACCTCGCTGACTGTTGATTGATGGGGCAGTATTTCTTAAAATTGGTAAATTTCGTATAAATCATTGAATGGTTAATTTTATAATTATTTCGCCATAAACAGTACAATTGTGCAATTCAGTTCTGGTGAATCACCGAGAGTCGATTAGTATCTTTTTCCATCTATCTCCATCTTCTAAATATTGCGTATTATATTGACAAAACTAGCTTATTTTTATATTCTGAGTAATTATTAAAGTCAATTTTTTAATTATTTTCGCATAAATTGCGCAATTATGTAATTCACTTTATGGTCCTGTGAATCGCTATGAGTCCATTAGTATCTTCTCCATCTATCCCCATCTTCTAAATATTGCATATTAGATTGACCAAACTAGCTTTTTCTCATATTTTGGCATATGTTCACGTGAATCACCGAGAGACAATTAGTATTTTTCCCCATCCATCATCAAAATGTTGCATATTGGATTGATTAGACTAGCTTATTTTTATATTCTGGTTACTTATTAAGGCTAATTTTTTAATTATTTTTTGCATAATACATATTTTCCTATTTTGAAAAAAATGTATGATACTTTTGAAGGGATAGTTTCCAAAAAACGGTACTAAATGATTTAGACAAATAAAAAAGCAACCATTTTGGCAAGGGTATATTAAAATTGATATATTTACATTTATAAATACATTGCTATATTTCATTTTTTGTTAAAGATTAATATTTGTTATCATTAGTGAAAACTAGTACTTCATTAAACAGAAATGTTTGTTTTCAATATAAAGTATTTTTGACTGGATAAAACTTATAATATAAATATATATATATATAAATGCATAATTTTAAATATATATATATATATATATATATATATGCTTAAATAATTTTTTGTGCATGCATTTTTGTGTTATGTGAACATATATATTTCATTTCTTAACCTGACTACTGAAAAAGTTGTCATAAAACTACTGATATTTTCGTTTTTTACTACTGAAATCTTCATCAGCTAAGTGGCATCACTACAGTGATTGAAGCTGTTAATGATCACTGGGTCATAAATAATCCCTTTTATGCATGATGATGCAAACTTTTGTCTCATACTGTCATAGAAATTATGAAATTTCACTCGAATTTCAAAAAATTCTATCTAGTTCTAGATTTTTCGATAACGCCGGATATAAAATTTCGTGAAAATCCATCAGTGTTTATTGCAGCTATCCTGTACACTGGCAGTCGACAACAGATGGACATTACTTTAAAATAGTCAAAATGTGTTCAGCAGCTGAGATCCTAAACCATGTATTGGCATCAAAATCTCAAAATAGAAAATACTCGTGAAAACAATACTTTCTCTATTCTATTGTATAAGAAAGTAAAAATATGGAATGGAAACATTTCACCAGTGAATTGAGGTGGGGGGGGGGGGTCGACAGAAAAAATACGTATTGATAATCATGTACAAACAGTCGATCATACAGTTAAAGGTCTTGAACAAAGAAGCTTCATAGCCAAACAAGAAATAATGCCTATCTATCTACAGGATAAAAGAAAAACTGCTTTCCCACAAACCAAAATTAATGAAACAACAAACATTAGTTCAAATGTTTATACAAAATGATAAAATGTAAATTTTCTTTTTATGTTCCAAACAAATTCAATGTTCCAAAAGAAAATTTATGTTCCAAACTGCTCCAAATTGGTAATTTTGCTACTCTGAACTGCTCCAAATTAATAATCTTGCTGCTGCCAACTACTCCAAATTGGCAATTTTACTGCTTCGAGCTGCTCCAAATTGATAATTTTGCTGCTCCCAAAGCTGCTCCAAATTGCTTCTTCAGCCGTTCCAACCCTGTAAACCTAACCATAACACATCGGCTATTTACATAACATAGCTCTATACCAGTTATAAATATTACAAGAGCTATCCAAACAAGCTCATACTGAACATGATTAATCATCAGCCTATCAGAGCTCAAACCTTATCAAGAACTTCAGTAATAAGTTAAAGTGCCATTGCTCTCTCTCTCTCTGCCACCGGCATTTATACCCATCATTTGTTATGGTGCTCCCACAGTATGCTAATTTCCAGTTATACAGAAAATTATCATATTCCGGTCAGCTAAGATACAATCTGCAGTTACTCAAATGTAATTCAACTCGAACACTAAACAAACGATCCAGATTCCAAACAGTTAACAGGAAATATCCAATACTTAAACTTTTGACCATAATGCTATTGTGATCCATTGTTTGTTTACTTTTAAGGTGTCTGACAGCCCTAAACCATGATGCTTCATTGTCAAGCAGTATGGCAATCAACAGTCGCAGCAGGATTGGATCTGTTTCCACATCGCCTTCAGACACTTACATGGTGACTGTCATTTGACAAACAGAACCAAGACTTGTCACTGAATACTACTCTGTCCCATTCAATCGTCCAAGAGGCTCGGACTCGACACCATTGCAATCTTTCACATTGGTGTCTTGTCCTCAGTGGCAGTCTTTATAAAGAACGGTTTGAGTGCAAGCCACTTTCGGCCAATCATTAAGAAACTGTTCTTGCTGATATTGGAATATCCGATGTACCCTGCAAATTCTGCAAGATATTGACAGTTGTCTTGTCTGGGGCCGCCACCGCTTTCCTTCGAATGTGTCGATCAATTCATGTTGATGTATGTTTGGATGTACCTGTACAACTGCATGATTCACATGCCCTTCTTCAATCCATCATCTCCAAATCCTTTACACAGTGGATGCATCTACTCGTATTTCAGCATTGATACTCCAGTATAACCACCTAGCTATACATAGGCATAAAATTAATCCCCTTGCACGATCATCCAAATGCTGAAATGGACTTCAGCAGTGGCGACCAGACATCTCTTCAACAACACTTGTCATCTGAAATGAAAAACAACTCTAAAATCTGGTTTCCATAGGCAACAGACAGTAACTGTTGGTTCATTTACATTTCCATCCCTTTTATCCCGCATTCTAATCATGTGACCTACTTGCATTTCAGATCATTTGCATACATCGGCCAGCTGCATTTGTCTTGCAATTTGCATAATTTTATGGCCAAAGCTTCATCTGTTGCATTTTTGTGTCTGGTAGTGTATGATCGAAAAAAAAATTACTTATTGGGTTCTGTATCATGTTTGGCAATGAAACAGTAGCAGTTCAGTTACATAATTTTCTTTCATGATTTACTCAATAGCCCACATTTTAAAATGTTTCACATCAAAATTCACAGATAAGATGTTGCATTAGTGGGATTAATAATTTAATTTCAATATTCAAATTTCTAACAATCCTTGATCATTTAAAAGTCTTTCATGATTATACTTCTAGATTAGAGGGTCCATTTGAACCAAAAGAAAAAGTATCTTCCTTGCCTAATCCTTGGTTTGCTAGAACACCAGAAAATGTTGATTCACAAATGTTGAGTAAGTATTTTGTGTAACTTTTGGGTGAGACTTTTATATATGTATTCTATTTTTATTAAGCACCCCTTGTATCCTGTGTTGTGTAGAAAGGTTTCACTTTTTATGAATAGAAGTAGAAGCTGGTTTTAATGAACTTTCTTAGGCATTTTTCAGCATTTTTTCACTCTTGGCCCACTTTTAAATTTTATTTTAAAGTGGCTCGGGGATCATAACCTACACTTAGGAAATACTGCTCTGTATGACTGAAAAGTTTTCCTGATGCAAAAGTAAAATGCTTATGCCTTTGCATTTTAGGCACCCAGATATGGCATGCAGTGCTAAGAATCATTTCTTTTTCGTCTCAGTCTTTACTTACCTGAATCCTTTTGTCTTCATATGTTATACTGAGACTCTTAATATATAATGAAATAAAGGGCACCATTTGACACGATAACAGTGTATCAGTCTCCTATCCACCACTTAACTACTAGAGAAAATTCTACACAAACATGAGCTGTTAGTAATTGGATAAAAGATATTACAATCGTACTAATCTCATAGTTATTAACTGTCCCAGTTGTTCTTTGGTAGATCCAATAAATCATTGTACAGCCATAAAATTTGGTACACATTTACTTCAGGTCCTGAGTAGATGCACTTTATCTTTTTTTTTTTTTTTTCCCTTCAAATTAGTTTTTAAGCTATTTTATGTTTTAACTCGATTTACAACAATTTTGGTGATATTCATCCGTATCGGTTCCTTTATTCTAGAGTTCTATGTTGCATATGACATCAGATACTAAAAACAAAATTGGGTATTGAACTCATTTTTAACTTATTTAAAACAATGGATATTATAATATCTTTTTTTGTGTCGTGACTACACAGTAATTGAGTGTTTTTTATTATAGTTAGAATATCCCATGAATAAGCCAGTTCTTTAAATTACTTATAATGTTGAGTTATATGCATGTTATGTTTTTCATTAAGATTTAATAAATTAATCAGGAATTAATATTATTATTTTTTTTTTTATTTTTTTTTTACTAACACTATTTTGAACCAATAAATTTGAATTCAAAAGAAAGTCCATGAAATTGTTTTTCAGATAAGTTAAGCATAATGCACTTAAATGGTACAGTATTTGAATGTTTTACTTATATTTATAAGAAATATATAAATTAATATAATTTTAAACAAATATTAAGCATTATAAGTAAATAATATATTTGCGACAAAATAGCCTCCTGCTTTTTCTTTTTGGAAAGTTGGCACATTTGATCAGTCGAAACCTGAAAAAAAAATCTTTGAAACCAATGAATATGTGACGATGCAGATAACCATATAGATATACATTTCAGTAAAAAATAATTTTTGCATAGCACTGATATTTGTTGTATATAAATACCTTTTTATTTATTTTTATTTAATTTCAACCTATTGTAATAAAGTTTATTTATTTATATATTGTTTCTTTTTATTTTAACTGTTTGTTACCTATTAATTGATTGTTACATATTAAAGTTTCTAATTTATATTAATAATGTTTCTATTAAATTCCTATTCCTACTGTTTGGCCTGTGCACATTATCTTTGTTGTTTATCTTTTAGAATATACTCCAACAATCATCTCATATTTAAAAAAATTTCACTTACCTTTAAACCAAAATTAAATTAGCACAGCCAGAAAACACAGCCAAATTATGTTATATGAAACTTTCAAACTTAAGAACAGAAAAGGCATATTCCAAATCGATTTTACTTCAAAATTGTATAGTGGATAAATTAACTGTACATTGTGTTATTATAAAAAGAGAGAACAATTAAAAACCCCAACTAAAATAACCACAGTCAACAATTTAAATACCCAGAATTTAAATTTAAAATAAACCCAAGTTCAGATTCCAATTTGGACTGAAGTCCAGGGCTTGGTCTGCCTGGAAGAGCTATCCACAAAAAGATGTAAATGTTAAAACTTAAGGAAAAAGGCAAAATTTCCATTTGTACATGTTGCAAAATATTAATTTTCTAGTGTGAAACATAAAGTTGTATGTGATCCAAACAAAACTTATAAAAATTGTAAAATTTAAAAAATGCTTTTCAAAATCTATGGCGTAATTTTTCCATGAAAAAGAATTATCATTTGGGGACAGCGAATGTTCTCACTTCCGACAGTAGATGGCAGCACCACAAAACTTAGATGAAGGGAATGCTTGAATACTCCAAGGGAACCACACACAAATCAGTCTATACACTGGCTGTGTGGATAATCTCTAAGGAGGTGTTACACTTGAAAATACTGTACAAGGTGAGTACAGTTTCTCACGGATGATTCACAACGAAAGAACAATGCCTGACTGAGTGGAAGTACACCCCAGTGATGTCAGGTAGGTGACACTGGACTCTCTATGAGAAGAAGTAAACAGATCTTAGCAAACAGGGCACAATTTTGGTCCCCTCTTGATTTTTGCACTCTGAAGCTGATGACGGAGAGGCACTATCATCATAAACTATTGCACGCTGTATGATGGCAGAATCAGTCACCTTCAAATCACTTGCCGGCACAATGTCAAAAACATTACAATTTCATGTGACGTGTAATATAAAAAAATTAAATTATCTCACAGATGTCCGCTTGTTTCCTAGCCATGCCCTGGGCTGTGGTTTTCCAAAAATGAATTCTGACCTCCTTCTCAAATGGCGGCTAGGAGTCGAATGCCTTGGCAACAAAATTTCCTCTTCCCAAGAGCTGTCAATCTTGGCGAGTGAAAACGTGCACCTCATTCAGGGCGCGTATGCACACCCCGGGGAATAAGAAAATGATGCTTTGCCAAGAACCACGAGGCGCAAAATTTCCGCCAAGCTCTGGCCATGTTTTACCACCATATTAGCTACTCCTCCCTTAGACTAGACAACCCTCTGGAATGCCTTTCGGCACCCATCTACATCTGGTACATACATCTTGTTTCTACTGTTAAGCTGAGAAAAAGCCAACTTGCGCTTAAAACATGCAATTTTTTCACTTTTGGATGAATATAATCGTCACTCGAAAGTGAAGGCTTAAGACCGCAAAAATAAATTACAGTGACATAGATGAATTAGCAAAGGACTTGAAAGATATTTAGCGTAAGGGGATAATAAATAAACGTTAATAAGAGATAAATCGCCGAAATACACAATAACCATAAATTCATTTAGAATTTTGAAGGGAAAGGGGAAAATTATGAATTTTGAACATTAATAATTTAGAAAAACAAAAATCTCTGAAACTAAGCACAACATATTCTCAATCTTCATAATAAAATTGGGGAACTCAGGACCATGCACAAATTGCTATTTATAGTATTTTGGAAAGCAGCTTACTGAGTATGCAGATTTTTTTTTCCAGAAAAAAAAAAGATCTATTTCTTAAGTGTTTTTTGTTTGTAATGTTTACATATGCATATCATTTATTATTTTCTCATACTATTTAATATAGCATAGAAGCCGTATTGACTAACGAAAAATCTAGAATAGGATAGAATTTTTTTAAATTCGGGTGAAAACATCGAAATTTTATATTTTTACAAAATTTGGCATAATTATGCATAAAGGGGTAATTTATGGCTCAATGACCATGAAACTTATTTTAGTCATTATAGTGAAAAATAGCTGTGCTACAATTTTTGTGTTTGTGACATCATTAGCCCCTTTCGAAGTTGGGGGGGGGGGGGGAGTTTAATGAATATCACTATTGGTCTCTAGAAAAATTACTGTTAATCACTTCAAATTTTTTATTTTATTTCATTTTTCTCCCCCAGAATTGGACCCACATACCGTCACGACTATAGGTAGCAGTTCATCAGAAGAAAGCAGCCTGATCAATGAACTTTCTCATTGTGAAGCATCTAGCGTTCATAGGAGTAATGGAATTGATGAAATGCCACCATTATTGAATGAAGTTGAATGATTCTTTTCCATTAAACTTCATCGCATCATTAAACTTCATTTGCCTATGATTATTATTGATATTTTATTATATATATATATATATATAATTAGACACATAATCATAAAAATAAAACATATATTCACAAACATGTATATTCGCATAGATCATGCTTGTTTATATTTCATTGATATTTGTATATATTATATATAATGGATGTAATTATGAAAATAAAATATTCATATTATTCTTGGAAATTTTCCCTTGTAAGTGCTGTGTATACTGCCAGAAATATTTTAGCCAAGAATGTTGTGCCAAAATTGAAGTGCATAAACTGACTTATGTGCAAGTCAGTATTAGAGGGGAAAATGCAGCCGTAGTTGATAATTGAAATTGGCTGACACAATTGATGTAAGAAATTGTCATACTTATTAGCAATGACAATTGTATTTTTAGTAATTTTCGTTTAAAAAAAATTATTTTTGATGATTATTGTTACAAACATATCCTCTGGACTTGTGGGTATATATGCAGGATACAAAAACAAGTCCAAGTTTCTTGATAACTTACGTTTATTCACAAGCACAAAGTAAACAGGAATAATATGCAAGACAACCCTTAAATGCTCGACTAATTTCACAGAATAAGCGATATTCTCAAAATACTGACAAAAAAAATTTCGCAAAGCAGCAGCTACTATTTTCAAAACATTGACAAAAATCCTAGTCCAATGTAGCTCATGTCGTCTTGTCATGTCAATTCGTCAACTCCGCTTAGGGTCGAAAGCCCAAGCCACCCGACTCGTCCTAGGACTCAGAGTAGTAAACTGGATGGCCGGCACTCCGCTTAGGGTGACTAACCCTCCCGTATTTGAGATTTTTTTTTTTTTATCCTCCCGCTTCCCGTATTGACCTTCTCTTTCTCCCGTATATTTCTTTAAAAATCAAAAACGTGAAATTTGAATTATATATTATTCCCACAAAATACATTCCTATATAAATTGTAGGATTGGGATTTATTTTTGCTTTGTTTATCGTCGGAGACGTGGGTGCGACTACATGTAAATAATTTGTCCCTTTTAATTCTCCGGCTCGCGGTGGCATCATGTCTTTTTAGTTCGTGTGTTGTTTACCTGTTTGATTTTGGCTAAAGCAGAAGATGTGGATTTTATTATTGCAGCAGAAACGTTTTTGAATATCAAGATTAAATTGTGAATGAAAGAGATAAAGATCTTGGTTTTATTTAAGTTCACAAACAAGTGTATAGAAAGTGGAATATCCATTTTCAGATTGTAATATTTTCTGATCCTGCTGTGTTCATCCTCATGCTTTCAAATAGGCTAATTTAAACTTACCAAATTGAATCCATTTTCACAATGAGTAGTGAAAGTGAAAGCAATAATGCAAAAACTCCACCTAATAAGAAAACTAAATATATGTGTGTTTACTTAAGAAGATGAGAACAACAACATTCATGGTTAAAGTCAGTGCCCTCCAACGTTTACAAAGCTTATTGATACTTTGTAAACGTGAGTTTAGCATCGCTCACAGAGGCAATACTGACTGCAGACAACATGCTTGCACAGAAGGGCATAAACGAAAGGAGGCTGATGTGAAGACGTCCCTGGGAGGGTACGGTCCCTGTGGATGCCTCCCCCACTAGATTCCGGTCTAAATTAGGTGGCTCTTCCTGGCAGTCCAAATAGTTGCACCTTTCTGGTAGATCGAATATTCTGGGTCTCAATAACAGCAGCTAGGGCGCTGTAGCCCAGCGGTTAGCTCTTGGGAATTTCACTCGGTAGACCTGGGTTCGATTCCCTCTGCTGCCAAAACTGCTGTCGTGTTCACCCAAAGTACGATCATGTTAAACATGATGTGGGTCCGTAAGTCCTTCCGAGAGGTTGGTGGTAGAAGAAAGAGGGTACAATCCCTATGGATGCCTTCCCCCACTGGGTTCCGGTCTAAATTGGGTGACTCTTCCCGGCCGTCCAAACTGTTACTTTACACCTTTCTGGTAGGTCGGACTGTCTGGGTCTCAGCAACAACATACTATTCTCAAAACATTGACCAAAATCCCAGTCCAATATAGCGTGTATCATGTCAACTCCACTCCAATGGAGGAATGGGTCTTTTTATAGTCTTGTCTATAGAAACTTCTGAAAATCTCTACATATCTCCTAGACTAATCAATATTTCGAGCATTCTGGGAATCTCGATTTTGAAATCCTGGTCTCACGTCATGAACTGTGTTTTCTTCTCTTTGCCTTCGAGACGGAAAAAGAGATGCCAAAGGCAATATTGCACATTCGTAACATTATAGTATTGTGAAAAACTGATACTGAATTTATCCCAAGGTCAAAATAAAAAATTATAAATTTAAACTTCAGCTAACGTTAATACATGGAATAGTCAATATGCAGAGTTATTTCAATTTTTTTTATTATTCCTTTGTATCTATTGAAAAGTAGAATATCTGAAATTTTGGCCTCTGCAAACTTCTATGCATTTCCACTAAATAAGATGATCATATAATAGAATTAATGTAAATATACTATAGTCCTATGACAAAAAAAGAATGGCCTTGGAAGCATCTTTCTAATAGATTGTATGAGTGAATTTACAAATATTCAATTCAATTTATATGGATCCCTGTCTATTTGAAATTTTGGGTTAATAACTTGAACTTTAATTAACTGATACTTTCTATTACAATTTTTAAAGAAATTCTGTGAATTACTTTCCCTACATACATAGTATAATGTATAGGGAAAGTAGTGTTACAGAGTCAAAAATTTGAATTCAAGTTTTCAATGGAAGAACATGTTTCAAGTATCCCTGAACTAAAAGCAAACATTTTTGGGGTGGTTTATGTGTGTGTGTGTGTAGTGTTCATGAGTCTGTGGATGCGATATCTTAGGAACGAATGGAGCATTTTAAATGTAACTTGGTATAATTAACGATTATTGCGATCCATGAATAATTGAAGCCTATTTGCTTTAAAGTCAAACTTTAGGATGCTAGCTTGAACTATTCTCGAGATATTGCACTGTTTTCAAATGTATCTAAAAATTATATAAAAATACACAGTAGTACATCAAATGTGTAATACTTGGTGACTAATTTGACAAAATATCACCAGAGACTTTTTTAATGTGCTGTCAAATTAATGTATTAATAATAATTAATGTATTTTAATATATTATAATGGAGTATGTTATTGCTGAGCAGATGGTAGAAATATTTCCATTTGTCAAGTTATATTTGTGCTAAATACAAGTCAATTTGATATTTCAAAATAATTTTACATGCTGTCATGCAGAAAAGTGCCAAATATCAGTGAATTTATTTTAAAGTTAAAAACATTGTGCCATGGATTTTGTCCATTATTTTGCATTAACAGAAATCCACATTAATTTTTTATTTTTACTTTCCTCGTATGGTGGGCTATAAGAAAGTATAGTGATTATACCAATTTTTTTATATAGATGTGCTTTTAGCAATAGATTAAGAAAACTAAGGTATCCTGAGAAAAGTATGGTGATCGTGGTTTAATCACAAGTCAAATTTTCACTGTAAATGTATTAGTAGTGTTCCTATATCCCAGAAAGGGCTAATAATACCACTGCCTCTTAGAATTTAGTCTAGTCGGCAGTGATAATACTGCACTATTTTCTTATGATGAACACGTGCATATGATGATTAAAGAACAAATATTATTTCTATTCTAAATAAAAATGTATTACATACCCTGTAACATAATCAATTTCATTTGGTATGCCATTTCTTGAAATAATCTATTCAAAATTCTCAAATAATCTTTTTGCATGCTAAAGGAAAACATGGTTGTAGTAAGTCTGTGAAGAAGGGTTTCGTTCAGGGTCAAATAGGGTATTAACAGAATGTCTTGGCAAAAACCATTTCTGACCTAGTGCACCATCTCTCAAAATCTGGACTGAAACATCTGTATATATTAGTCTGTGGCCAGGACAGTGCCACCCAATTTAGGCTGATAATAAGTGGGAGCAACATCCACGAGTACCCTCCATTTGAAAGAAACCTCTTGGAAGGACTTTTATACCCAATGATTTAGTGTGTCCTTACTCTGTGCAAACACAGGAGTAGTTTAAGCAGAGCCAGTAAGCGAACTTGGGTCTTCAAAGATTCTCCATGCCTAAGCTATCAAATTCCATTAATCAAAAGGCATTAGCAAGAGCACTATTACATAGAAAATGTATGCAAAGCCAAATTCAAACTAAAATTTGCATATATTACAGTTAGCCAAGAGGCAAATACATATCCAATAAAAATTGTACAATCCTTTATCTAAACTGCTGATAACACTTTGTTCTTATAATGATCAATTATACCAACATTATTTTGTTTTTGTTTTCTTTATTTTTTAACTGCTAGTAAAATTTTCTAAGTGGTGTAAATACAAAACTTGACATTTGAGCCTGCTGCATCTGCTCTTATAGAATGATGAAACCTTAGTTTAAAATATGTAACTGATGCATTTCTTTGGCAGTTACTCTGGGTGCTGGGTCCGTTAAAAATTGATGACAAATCTATTATTGTAGGTGCTCCTATAAAGTTAAGTTATAAAATAATTTTATTTTATCTAACAATAAAAAAAATCTGATGTGTGCAGCACATGACTTTCCTTATATAATGCAATGAATTTACTACTTTTGCAACAAAAAAAAAGATTATTTTTATAGTAGTTATTTATATTCCTTCTAAGATATTGAATGAGTCGTCATTGATTTAGCGTCATTTTTATCCATTTGGCGAGTTTTCCGTTAATTTAGCAACATTTAGAAAAGTCGCCAAATTGGCGACATTCCACCAAATTCGTCGCCAAAATCTCGCCAAGCGTTATGGACGAAGAAATAAGTTATTCTTACAACAGATAAATGACTATTGGCATTCAAATACAAAAGTATTACTCAAAGTATCTTTTTTCATGAATAGAACGAGCTAGATCCACGAGAATGATGTCACAAAATTTATCGCATGGTATTACATATGAAAAGTGAACATATTTCTCAATAGGAAATATTTTTATTTTATATGACTTTTTGATAATTTTTTTGAAAAATGTGCAATATCTCGAGAACGGTTCATGTTTGCGTTCTGAAATTTGTCAATGGTTTTCTAATGAAAAATTACATAAGAAATGTTTATTTGCGTAACTTTATTAGCGGTTTTGATTTTTTGACGATTTTTTCAAAGTTTCACTCGAAAATTTAGGGGGGGGGGGGTTGAACATTCGATTGCGTATAAAAACAATAGGCTTCCAGTGTTTACAGATTGTGATTTTTATACCATATTTCGTTCGAATCGGTCCATTCATTCGTCAGTTATCGTCTCCATAGACTCACTGACACACACACGGACATCACTTCAAAAATGTTTGATTCGTGATCAGGGATGCTTGAAACGTGATCTCCCGTCGAAAACTCGAATTCGAATTTTCGACCCCGTCACAATACTTTTCTGAAGCGCAAATTTAAAACAATGCATAAAGGAGATTCATTAAGTGAAAAATAATTTAAAATTACTAAATTCTTCCAAATCATAAGTAATTTACTGTTTATTATAGGTATAAAAATAAATTATTAATTATATAAAAGTATTATAATAATAAGATAAAAACTTCTTATAAATAATTAAATAAATGCCTGCTAATCAAGGGTGGGAAAAATAATTTCTTTTCACCAAAAAACTCATGGTTTAAACTAGTAAGATTTAAACCAGCCAACCCTGTTTATGCCCTATAAAGTGTAAATTATTCCAATAGATTTAAAACATTATCATGTCTCTGGGATCACAGACTAATAAAAACAGACTTTTCACTCGACGGTAGCGCCCTCAACCGCCACCCAAAATATCAAGGTTTGGCACGCTTGGCGATGGTCTGTGGCTGTTTTCGCCAAGACGTTCTGCTAATACTATAACCCTATTTGGCACTGAACATAACACTTGGAACTTAGAAGAACGTTGTTCTATCATCGCATGTTTACACGTGGTAAACATAATTTCGGTGCTATTTTGGATTTTATAATCAACTTTATTTTTTATGGATTGCTAAAAGAAAAGGAATTACGTTTACAAGGTATGTAATTTATTTTTATTTAAATAAAAAATTTATTTGTTATCCATCCCATATTTCATCCTATGCACGTGTTCATCATAAGAAATTGGTGCAGTATTATTACTGCCGACTAGATTAAATTCTAAGAAGCAGTGGCATTATTAGTTAAAAAACCTTTTCCTCATTTATATAAAATGTATAAAAATTGATATTTCGATAACTTTTTCTAGAGAAAGTTGAATATGATATTGAATGTGTATATATTTTACATGCTTTTTACTAATTGACGTAATGTGGAAAATAATCCCCCCCCCCTCTTTTCTAATTAACGATTGAGTTCGACACCTTTGATAATGCATTTATGTAAATTTGTTATTTAGTATAATAGTGTATTTAAATATATATATATAATAACAGCATCCCAGAATAAATTAAGTACTAAGCAATTTAACAATTAACACGCTAGTATACTTTTTAGGCTGAAAATATTATATAATATTTTAGTCTTTTGGGTATGTTAGCTTGTAATTTTTGGTGTATAATGATTTACAGTGATGCAATGCGTCAATTTTTTTATTTAGTTTTTGATTGCATGAAATAAATATATATCTATGTTTATTTATTTAAATTTACACATATTACAGATAAAAGTATTTTTAAATGCTGATCATGTTTATAGTTTAAAATATTATGAAAGTACAGTTCCGTAATTTTTTTGACCGCATTAACATAAAATCGCCAATAGAGCGATAGTCGCCAAATCTAGCAGAGCTGCGATGGTTGGTTCCTCGAACGCTAGTGTCTATGCGAAATCCTATGTTAACGATGTTGCCATAGGTTCCTATGGGAGTGAACCTTCTGAATATAGTATTCTGCGTCTGGGATCTAGACCTGAAAATTCAAATTTTTGCTTAGTAGCAAGTAGACAGTTTTAGTTTACTTGCCATGTCTACCATGGATTTTTTATAAAATTGAAAAGTATGGTTTCATAGATACTTTATATATAATATATGCATTATATATATCCATATGAGAGGTAATAATTGAAGAGAGAAGAAACACCCAGTTAGTAAATTTCTGGACAGTTTTTCAATTAAAATAGAGTGGTGGCCAGTTAGTTGTTTTATTTAATTGTCAATCTGCATTGTTTAAATAACCTGTAGAGACTTGAACGTGTACAACTTAGTGCTGCAAAGATCATCACGGGCCTGCGCAATTCCTGCCCAAATGATATTGTACTTTATGAAGCTGATATTCAGCCCTTGGGACTTAGGAGAAATGCGTGTTTGGTGAAATATTACAGTAAGCTCTCTAGTCTGGGCTATCAGAATCGTACTTCAAAATTCCTGGGTTCGTGGAGCAGTAACCAGAGGCTCAGGCGTGGTGGTCCCTTTGGACAGGTTGTCACTGGCAATCTTATCGCCAGCTCTATAGAACATCACGGATTATCGACCCATCTGAGGGTCTCGACGGGGTTCACTTTCATGTTGACCTTCCTGTCAGGGTTAGCAAACAGATGGAATTGCCGTGCTACCTGAAACAGTTAGCCCTCGAAAGAATTAATAGTGTCCCCATGGACGCTGTTCAGTTGTATACGGACGGCAGTAAACTGGATGATGACAGTTCGGGCAGCGGCATTTATATTAAACTTCGGGATCAGGAAATAAAAATCAAGAGAAGAAATCCGGACTTCTGCTCGGTCTTCCGAAGCGAGCTCATTGCAATTCTTGAGGGTCTGGACTCCATCATGTCGCTTTCGCGGTTTATTGATATCTGGATCTTTTCGGATAGTAGGAGTGCCATTCAGCACCTGGCCGACCGGCATGGTGTCAGGGACAGTGCTAGTGCAGACATCCTGAGGAAACTAAAACAACTCTCCCTTTCCCACCAGATCCACTTCCAGTGGATTCCGTCTCATGTCGATGTTGCTGGAAATGAGATCGCGGACAGTTTGGCCAAAGCAGGTGCTGAGGAGGCCATCACGACTGTCGCTCCTCTTACTTATTCGGAGCTTTTTTCTAAATGTAAGGTAAAAGACAATGCCGTCTGGATGGTACCAGAGTAGGAGCCCAGGCGGCTCTTTGATTTGGGGCAGCAGTAGACGAGATGAAACTACGCTTACTCGCTTCCTCAGTGGCCATCTGTCATCAATGAGTTTTATTGGTGGTAGTAAGCATTTCGAAATCTGCACTAAGTGTTCTACTGCTTAAGACTCCCCTGACCACATTTTATCCTGTCTGGGGCTCACCAGGCAGGACCTGGCTCAAGACCCCCCCCTTTTGGTGCTGGACTTTCTAAGAGTGGCTTATGGACCTGATCTATCCTGATCTGAGTGGCTTATGGACTTTCAGGCTTATGGACCTGATCTAGCATTACTGGTCTTGGGGATGAGAAACAACAACACCTGTGGTGAGGGCTTATTTTAAGATATAGGACCCAAAATTTTTTCAGGACAAAAATAGATATTTTTATGCGATTCACATTTTAATCATGCCAAGGATGTATCTTTTCTAGTTATTAATCATCAAAAGTGTGCCGTGAATGTGCATTATTATTAAGACTGTCTTAAAACGGAATGCAGCACACATGATTTTTGACACTGACAATGGGAATTTTTAATAGTTAGCACTTCTGTGAATACTAATAAGCAGTATTGGGTCTTTATTTCTTCTATCTTTTTCATATGCAGGGTGATTCACAAGAGAAGGGCCAAACTTTACGAGGTGATAGTACACACCAAAACCAAACATTTTTCGTCATAGTTTACCGGATCGGAAATGAAACGTAAAAGCTTTACAGGACACTTATTTGGGAAGCGGCTGTTCCGCAAACTTAAAAGAGTCATTCTGGTTGAAGAAAAAATCTTTCATTAAAAAAAAAAAATTCCTAACACCGGAACTATTTGGACATAACTTTTCTGGACCAATGGATTGGGCAAGGTGATTCCATAGCTTGGTCCCCACGATCGCCCGATCTACTGTGTCATGACTTCTTTCTGTGAGAATATCTGAAGAATCTCATCTACGACACTCCCCTTGAATCTGAAGAAGGAACTCGCCTCCAGAATTTCGGCCGCTGCTGCCGAAGTGCTTGCTCTACATGCCTGGTCTGTTTGAGAGAGTTTACCAATCCCTCCATTGCTGCTGTGTGACATGTTTATCACGTTTTCGGTTGCTCTTTTGAGCCATTACTGTAATTATTGTTAACTTTTAAGTCATTCTTGTATTTTCACCTCACCTCATCGGTTTCACCATTATGTGCCTACTGGCACTTTTACGTTTCATTTCTGACCTGGTAAACTATGACAAAAACTGCTTAGTTTGGTGTGTACTAACACCTCGTAAAGTTTGACCCATTTTAATCACCCTCTGTAAATAAATAAGTTCCAAGACTTGCAGACTATCTCTCTGGAAATAAAATGATGAAGGCTCGTTACATGGGGCGGTTGAGGTCTGCAGTCAGCTGTAGCACCAAAGAAAAAATAAATAAAATTATACACTCATTGCGCAACAAGAAAGAGAAACGAAATTTTATATATGTGAGTGCAAGGTTGAGATAAGTAAGTGATATAAAATCAAAGCAAAAGGATCATTTATTACAGGAAAAACTCAAAATGGAGATTCTAGTACCCTGTTGGGCCACCTCTAGCTTAAATATATGAGGAAATAAGGGTGGGCATTGAGGCATACAGGTCTCGTATGGTGTCCTCCTGCGCCATGTCATTCCACAGTTGTAAGTACACCACTAGTTCATCCAAACTCGTTGGCTGTCCAACTTGCCGTCCCAAATGATCCCAGACATGCTCAATTGGTGACAAATCTGGGGATCTGGCAGACCAGGAAAGGGTGGTAATGTGGCGGAGGCGTTCCTGTGATACCTTTGCCGTGTGTGGCCGAGCATTGTCCTGTTGAAAAATGCCTTCTAGGAGCCCTGCCATGAATGACAACACATATGGCTGAAGGATATCACGAACGTACCGCTGGACCGTCATAGTTCCATGGATCAATATTAGAGGTGACCCGGTGTTGTATGCAACGGCACCCCGTACCATCACACCAGCTGTGGGAGCGGTGTGCCACTGTAAAGGGAAGGCAGGATTGAGACGTTCACCATGGGGCCTCCACATAAGTACACGATTGTCATCAATGCCGAAATTGAATCTTGAATCGTTACTGAAGACGACCTGGTTTCATTCGGTAGTGGTCCAATCCCGTCGAGCGTTACACCATTCCAAACGGAGGTGGTTATGATTGGCAGCACACGTAATGGGCGACGCGATACCAAATGTCCTTCACACACCTCGTGATTGTACGGACAGACACAGAGGTCCGTAGTGAAGGTGCTGACTGTGTTCGGATGGCGGACAATGATGCAGTTGGCGCTGTGCCTGTGTGTCTGGTGATGTGACGGTCTTCTTGGCTATTGGTCTGCCGAAGGCGTCCTGAGCCTGTCCGCCGTATATGCGACCTCTCTCTTGTCCACTGGTCCCAACACCTCCTCACAGTAAAGTCAGAACGGGCTACTGGCCGTGCTGACCACCCAACTCCCATCATCCCTGTGATTCTTCCCCTCTCGAACTCTGACAGCTGATGATATTGTCTTCGATAGTGGCGTAAAGGCATCCCTAATGAAAAAGCGTCCCTCTACAATAAATTATATACAGGCAAAAGGCTTGCGTACCTTTTCTCTGCGCCAGGGAGAATAAAGTTCAACACCCTCTGGTGGTAATGCACAATCACGCTGTATTTCTAATCATTTGCATATCTGCCTGACACGTACCTTTATGTCAAATTTTGTTACGATCCCACAATTACTTCTTGGTGCGCAAATTTTTATGGCTATGAGTGTATAAATAGAAGAAGCTTTTTGTAAAATCAAGTGTGCATTTTCACTTGAGATATAGATTTCTCATAATTTAAGCTATACTTTAGGAGAGAAAACATTCAATTGGGCAAATATAACGATTATGTAAACTATATTTTATGAAAGTATAATTAGCTTTTCTTTTGTTTGATATGCTTATGGATCTTTCGTTAAAATTTTGCCATTATTACTTTCCCTGCAATGCATGGTAATGCAGAGGAAAAGTATTGGAATCATGCCGAAAATTGCAACTCGAGTTTTCGACGGATCTACATGCTGTGGGACCTCTAGAACATGAAAAACTAATTTTAACGTGATATCCGTGTATGTATGTCTATGCAATGCATGTATACACTCAAACTCAAAAACAAATGGACCGAATTTCATAAAATTTGGTAGGTAAGTCGCTTGTGTATGACCCTGGTGCTGATTAGTTTTGGGTACGATTCTAAATAAAAGAACCTTTTTTTCCCCCAAATGACCCGTCAAAATCTGAAATAAAGGAGTACGTATGCTCAAATATATCAATTAAATGTTTCTGTTACATGTAACTTTTGACGATGAAAAAAATAACGATCAACCCCATTACTCTAGGACTAGCCGTTCTCGAGATATTTTAGTTTCTTCACATTTTTACTACGTCGGTTTGGAGAGTAAATCCAATTACCAAATGAAAACGAAAGCTGAATTAAATGTGCAAATTTAGTATCATTTCAATTAATTATGCGTGTTATTTAGTGCAGTTAAACTCAATTTAATGAATTATTAATGAAATAAGGAGAAAATGAATTTGAGTAACTTTTTTAGGTTGACATTGATAGCAAGAGTATATTATTTTCAATAGTACAATATTTATTTTCAGTCTTGGCGAGATGGTCGTGTAATGATGACTGTTGAAAAAATCAACTCAAAGAAGGAATCTTATATTGCACAAAAATATTATGCAAACATGACAGCTCAAGTTTTTTATAAAAGGTTTTTTCATGTTGTATCATTCAAACAGAGTTAAAAGTTCAAATTAGTAAATTTATTATGAATAAAATTCTCTGTTAAAGGGCATTTCGATCAAACTTGCGACCACCATTTTGTTTCTTCCGTTCATGAGTACTAAGTTACACCATTTTCACTTTATTGATGGATACTGTTTCGTTGTCAGAATTCATGGTTTTTAAAAAATAAAATAATGTTATACTTTAGTAAAGTAAATTTTGGTTCAAATTGTCAAATCAACCACTTTTTCAATGATGTATGCGTGTTATGTCTATAGACGCGATATTTCTCAAATAAATTGAGAGAATTGAATTAAACGTGTCAGTCAGCAGCCTATTTATTTTCAGAATGATCAAATTAAGAGAAGGCATTTAATCTGACATCATTTGCAGAATATTAATCGTTCTCAAGATATTAAATGGTTTAATTACTTTCTTTATACACATAGTATAATGTATAAGAAAAGTATTGTGAAGGGGTCGAAAATTCGAGTTTTCGACGGAAGAGCACGTTTCAAGCATACCTGAACACGAATCGGACGTTTTCGAGGTGACGTGTGTGTATGTGTCAGTGAGTCTGTAGAAACAATATCTCACGAAGGAATCAAGCAATCCGAGCAAAATTTGGTACAAAAATCACAATCAGTGAATGCTTGAAGCCAATTGTTTTTACACGCAATCGAATGTTCTGAACCCTCCCACATGTTGAAATCAAATGCAAAAAAAAATAAAAATCATAAAATTAAAATATTCAATAAAGTTACGTAACTAATCATTTCTTATGCAATTTTCATTATAAAACGATTGACAAACTTTAGAACGCTAGCATAAACCGTTCTCGAGATATTGCACATTTTCCAAATAAATTTATCCAAAAATTACGTAAAATTAAAAAATGTATATATTAACTATTATAAAATCTGTTCACTTTTTATATGTAATATTATGCGATAAATTTATTCTCATTCTCGTAGATCTAGATCGTCCCATTCACGAGAAAAGACACTTTAGGTAATAGCTTTGTAATTTGACGCCGTTTGTCGCTTATCTACCATAGTTATTTCTCCATAAACAACTCTTGGCCAAATTTTAGTGGCCAATTTGGCGGAATATCACCAACTTGGCGAGTTTTTTAAATGTTGCCAAATTGATAAAAATGTCACCAAATTGACAAAAATGATGCTAAATCAATGAAAATGAAGACTAATATGAAAATCCAATATCTTGTAAAGAATAAGAATCTACTTGTAAAGAATAGGAATCCAATATCTTGTAAAGAATAATAATAGTTTTGTATTTGGACGGTATTAGTCGTTTATTTGCTATAAGAATAACTTATTTCTTCTGCCATAACGCTTGACAAATTTGGCGGAATATCGCCAATCTGGCGAGTTTTTAAATGACGCTAAATCAATTAAAATGACAACTAATTGATTAAAATTAAATATTTTGGAAAGAGTATTAAAAGAAGCTACCATAAGACTCCGTCTGTAACGCTTGGTAAAATTTCAGCGGCATATCGCCAACTTGGCGATTTTTTTAAATGTTGCCAAATTGATAAAAATGATGCCAAATGTTTATTTCTATGGCCGTAACTGTTTTATTAAACCCGATAAGTAAACAAAGAGTTAAAATAAAGAGTTCGGGTTGAAAGAACTTTCTAGTAAGTTGAGACCTTTAATTTATTAAAAAGTGCACAGTACGTTTTGTGTGGATACGTTATTTATTTATCGCTACAAAAAAATCTGATGTGGGCAACACATGACTTTCCTTATGTAATGCAATCAATTTACTACTTTAACAGTAAAAACAATAGGTTATTCTTATAGTAGATATATTCTTTCAAAGATATTGAATATTCGTCAATTTGTCGTCATTTTCATTGATTTAGCCTCATTTTTATCCATTTCGCTAATTTTTCGTTAATTTAGCAACATTTAAACAAGTCGCCAAGTTGGCGACATTTCACCAAATTCGTCGCCAAAATATCGCCAAGCGTTATGGACGGAGAAATAAGTTATTTTTGCAGCAGATAAATGACTATTGGCGTTCAAATACAAAAGTATTACTAAGTATCTTTTTTCGTGAATGGAACGAGCTAGATCCACGAGAATGATGTCACCCAATTTATCGCATAATATTACATATGAAAAGTGAACATGTTTCTCAATAGGTAATACTTTTTTTTTATTTTACATGATTTTTTGATAATTTTTTTAAAAATGTGCAATACCTCGAGAACAGTCCATACTAGCATTCTAAAATTTGTGTCAATCGTTTTTTAATGAAAAATTACATAAGAAAACTCTATTTGCGTAACTTTATTAAAGGTTTTGATTTTTAAAGATTTTTTCAAAATTTCACTCGAAATTTTAGGGGCGTTCTGAACATTCGATTGCGTATAAAAACAATAGGCTTCCAGTATTCACGGATTGTGATTTTTGTACCAAATTTCGTTCGAATCGATACATTCATTCTTCAGTTATCGTCTCCAAAGACTCACTGACACACACACAGACATCACCTCAAAAATGTTCGATTCGTGATCAGGGATGCTTGAAACGTGCTCTCCCGTCGAAAACTCGAATTCGAATTTTCGACCCCGTCACAATACTTTCCTTATACATTATGTATGTAAGGAAAGTATAAAATCAAATATTTAGTTTTCAATTTTTTTTTTTTTTGCTTAAGTTATTGCATATTATAAGAATGGCAGATTGTTGAATCAAAATTGTCAAAGAAAAATTGAAATGAATTGAGCGTAATCATTGTCCTTTATGTCATTTCAATGTTATCACTTCTATTGTTTCTTAAAATTCGGTTAATATTCAAATACAATTCCTTTATGGCGCCCCACGGCTTTATTTTGCATTCTGTGCAATTGCAGGGGGGGGGGAGGGAATTTCCCCCAACCCCCAAGGATACTAGACCACAGAATACTATATTAGTCTTATATAATCTTAGTCTGTGTACTAGAACCACCTGCACTGGACCATTTAGCACCTGATTTTGTATCGTCATTGTGACCCTTCCAAGAATAATCCCTTTGAAAGAAAGAACTATTGAATCAATCAAGTAGGGTGGGGTTAATTCTTCTGCTCCGATGGACAAATCTAATTGCACACAATTGCAGCACATTTCCTGAAAAATGTAAAATTTATTCCACATATGACAACTTTTATGTATTCTTCCCAATATTTTCTGGGAAATTTAAATGGCTGGTGATGCTACTCGTTGTAACAAAAATCGAATATCCCTCAATATTTCTTCATGTGATATTTTCGTATTAAAAATTTAACGGAATTTCGTCCCCCCCCCCCCCCCCCCCCGGAAAATCTCCAAATACCCTTTCTAGGGGTTTATTTGTCAACTTCATTAGTCCGCCCGAGACGGGTTTTCATATACAGGTCTAACACCTGCTCCAGGGGCAGATTTACCTATAGGCGAAGTGCGGTCTTTTCGGGATTAGGGCTCCAGCTGAAGAAAATGGGTTCATGCCGGAATCCACAAACATAGTATTCTGTGCCGGAATCCTTGACCCATAAAAATAAGGACCTGTTTTTACTGGCATTGCTATGTCGTGGCAGGTGCGGTACCTCTATATGGTGATTTGATTGGACAGAGTTCTATATCAGTCATGGTCTGTGGTTATCAAAGCGACTCTAGTCTATGCACAGAATACTCGTATATAATAGTCTGTGGGTCTATGAATGTGTCAGGTGGGTCCCAAAGCTGACTAGACAGATACTTTCTAGTCGACCTTGGGTGGGTTCTTTGACCTTTAGTTTTGAGCAAGTCTGAAAGTAATTTGGTGCAATATTTAATATCCATTTCTCCGACACGACTTCCGATAGTGTAGATCACAGACTAATATATACAGACGTTTCACTCGACCGCAGCGCCCTCAAATGACAACCAAAATTAAATCCAATATCAAGCCTTGCCACGCTTGGCGATGGTCTGTGACGGTTTTCGCCAAGACGTTTTGCTAATATAACCCTATTTGGCACTAAACGAAACACTTGGATTGGAGGAAGAACTTTGTTCTATCATTGCGTGTTTACACGTGGAAAACTTACTTTCGCTGCTATTTTGAATTTTATAATCAATTATTTTATTTTTTTATGGATTACAAGAGAAAGGGGATTACGTTTACAAGGTATGTAACTTATTTTTATTTAAATAAAAATATTATTTGTTATCCATCTCATATTTCATCCTATGCACGTGTTCATCATAAGAAATTGGTGCAGTATTATCACTGCCGACTATACTAAATTCCAAGAAGCAGTGGCATTATTAGTTAAAAAACCTTTTACGCATTTGTATAAAATGTATAAAAACTGATATTTGGATAGCTTTTTCTATAGTAAGTTGAATATGATATTGAATGTGTATATATTTTACATGCTTTTTACTAACTGACGTAATGTGGAAAATAATACCCCCACCCTTTGTAATTAACGATTGAGTTCGACACCTTTGATAATGCATTTAATTTATGTAAATTTGTTATTTATTATAAGAATATTAGTGTATTTAATATATATATATATATATATTAACAGCATCCCAGAATAAATTAAGAACTAAGCAATTTAATAATCAACACGCTAGTATACTTTTTAGGCTGAAAATGTTATATAATATTTCAGTCTTTGGGTATGTTAGCTTGTAATTTTTGGTGTATAATGATTTACAGTGATGCAATGCGTCAATTTTTTATTTAGTTTACGATTACATGAATTAAATATATATCTATATTTATTTATTTAAATTTACACATATTACAGATAAAAGTATTTTGAAATGCTGATCATGCTTATAGTTTAAAAAATTATAAAAGTACAGTTCCGTAATTTTTTTTTTGCGGGGGGGGGGGGGGTGCATTAACATAAAAGCGCCAATTGAGCGATAGTCGCCAAATCTAGCAGTCGAGCTTTTTTACGTCATAGCTGCGATGGTTGGCTCCTCGAATGCTAGTGTCTATGCGAAATCCTATGTTAACGATGTTGCCATAGATTCCTATGAGAGTGAACCTTCTGAATATAGTATTCTGCGGTGTAGAACATATTACCTTGCTGTTATCTTATCTCGTAAAATAAATTGAAAGTTGCTAGACGGCGTTAGAGCAGCTGGAAGCTTTTGATAACACCGACTAGCTCATTTGAAGTTCCGCTGAATTACTGATAATTTACATGCTTCTTTAGAAACGGCGAGCTAATAACTGTCTTTAAGGTAAAGCCGAGAATTTTATACTTTTATTATGTACTAGCCGCCTTTGGCGACCAGCCTGTTCGCTACCCTTGAAAATTCTGACCGTGGCAAACTCGTTGGCGCGACCTACCAGAAAGGTGTAAGGTAACTGCTAGTAAGGCCAGGAAGTGCCACACAATTTAGACCGGAACCCAATGGGGGAGGCATCCAAAGAGACCGTACCCTCCTTCCCCTACCACAAACCTCTCGGAAGGACTTGCAGTCCCACACGTTTAACGTAATCGTACTCCGCGTGAACACGGCTGCAGTTTTGGCAATGGCGGGAATCGAACCCGGGCCTACCGAGTGAAATTCCCGCGCGCTAACCACTGGGCTACCGTGCCATCCGCGACAATCTCCATAACTTTATTTTTATTCGGCAATTTTGGGAATCGAACCCGGGCCTACCAAGTGCAAATCCCGCGCACTAACCACTGGGGTACTTCACCCTCCGCGATATTCTTCATAACTTATTTTTTATTCACCCAATTTAGACCGGAACCAAGTGGGAGAAGCATCCACAGGGACCGTACCCTTCTTCCCCTACCACCAACCTCTCGGAAGGACTTACAGACCCACATGTTTAACGTGATCGTACTCCGCGTAAACACGGCGGCAATTTTGGGAATCGAACCCGGGCCTACCGAGTGCAATTTCCGCGCGCTAACCATTGGGCTACTTTGCCCTACGCGACAATCTCCATAACTTTCTTTTTATTCATCCAATTTAGACCGTACCCTCCTTCCCCTACCACCAACTTCTCGGAAGGACTCACGGACCCACATGTTTAACGTGCTCGTACTCCGCGTAAACACGGCGGCAATTTTGGGAATCGAACCCGGGCCTGGTAACTGGTTGGACGGCCAGGATGTGCCACGCAATTTAGACCGGAACCCAGTGGGGGAGGCATCCACAGGGAACGTACCCTCCTTCCCCTACCACCAACCTCTCGGAAAAACATACGGACCCATATGTTTAACGTGATCGTACTCCATGTCAGTGGCGGAAATCGAACCCGGGCCTACCGCGTGCAATTCCCGCGCGCTAACCACTGGGCTACTTCGCCCTCCGCGACAATCTCCATAACTTTCTTTTTATTCACCCAATTTAGACCGTACCCTCCTTCCCCTACCACCAACCTCTCGGAAGGACTCACGAACCCACATGTTTAACGTGATCGTACTCTGCGTGAACGTGGCGTAAGTTTTGGCAGTGGCGGGAATCGAACCCGGGCCTACTGAGTGCAATTCCCGCGCGCTAACCACTGGGCTGCCGCGCCCTCCGCGACAATCTCCATAACTTTCTACATATTCACCCAATTTAGACGGGAACCCAGTGGGGGAGGCATCCACAGGGGCCGTATCCTCCTTCCCCTACCACCAACCTCTCGGAAGGACTTACGGACCCACATATTTAACGTGATCGTATTCCACGTAAACACGGCGGCAGTTTTGGCAGTGGCGGGAATCGAACCCGGGCCTACCGCTAACTTCCCGCGCGCTAATTTGCAATTTAAAATGACCATATGCTTAATTCCATCATCCTCATTCCATTGTTTCATTGTTCTATCATTTAAAATATCCATAAAATTAAAATATCCATTTAAAATATCCAAAAGTTAAAATATACATTTAAAAAATCCAGATCGTCCCATCATTTAAAATATAAATATAATAATTTATATAGAGCAAAGGCGCTCTATTCAGAACCGTGACGTCACCTCCACCTTGACGTCCCCACCCACCACCTTCCCTGCTTCAGCGGGGGAGAAACGAACGGAACGCCGAGAAATTTAAAATCATGGCGTCTTTAAAATTGCCATCCTGAAGGCAATTTTCATTATTTCTGGACCACATTAGACTTGTAAGAATGCCAGATATTTCAGCTTTCTAAAAATGTAAATTATTAGTCGAAATTATGAGTACTTTTCACGATGCGAGAATTTAAAAACAAAAAATTGATTTTTTGAGCCAAAAGTGAGTTTTGTTTTAAAATCTTTAAAAAATATTAGAAATCGAAATTCAGATTTGAAATTGATATATTTTTACTCGAAATTCTCTGCTCTTTCCGATGGTGTACTTTATTTTTTTCTACGATGTCTGGATCGTGGAGAAAAAAGGGCAAAAAACGGTCGAAATCGCATAAAACATTAAATAAATAAAAAAATAATTAAAATTTTAAAAATCGGTTTTCATGTGTCCCCTTCCCTCCCCCCCGGGTCTCCGATTGCCAAATTTCGTAGCTCTCCGACGCGCGGTCGCGAAACGTATAGTGTATAAGACAGACAGACACACACACACACAGACATTGCCTTTTATTATTTACTAGCCGCCTTTGGCGACCAGCCTGTTCGCTACCCTTGAAAATTCTGACCGTGGCAAATTCTAACCGTGGCACACTCGCTGGCGCGACCTACCAGAAGGAACGACCTACCAGGAAGTGCCACCCAATTTAGACAGGAACTCAGTGGGGGAGGCATCCACAGGGACCGTACCCTCCTTCCCCTACCACCAACCTCTCGGAAGGACTTACGGTCCCGCATGTTTAACGTGATCGTACTCCGCCTGAACACGGCGGCAGTTTTGGCAGTGGCGGGAATCGAACCCGGACCTACCTAGTGCAAATCCCGCGCGCTAACCACTGGGCTACCGCGCCCTCCGCGACAATCTCCATAACCTTCTTTTTATTCACCCAATTTAGACCGGAACCCAGTAGGGGAGGCATCCACAGGGTCCGTACCCTCCTTCCTCTACCAACAACCTCTCGGAAGGACTTACGGATCCACATGTTTAACGTGATCGTACTCCGCGTGAAAATGGCAGCAGTTTTGGCAGTGGCGGCAATCGAACCCTAGCCTACCGAGTGCAATTCCCGCGCGCCAACCACTGGGCTACCGCGCCCTCCGCGACAATCTCCATAACCTTCTTTTTATTCACCCAATTTAGACCGGAACCCAGTGGGAAAGTCATCCACAGGGTGCGTACCCTCCTTCCTCTACCACCAACCTCTCGGAAGGACTTACGGACCCACATGTTTAACGTGATCGTACTCCGCGTGAACACGGCAGCAGTTTTGTCAGTGGAGGGAATCGAACCCGGGCCTACCAAGTGCAAATCCCGCGCTCTAACCACTGGGTTACTTCGCCCTCCGCGACATTCTCCACAACTTTCTTTTTATTCACCCAATTTAGACCGGAACCCAGTGGGAGAGGTATCCACTGGGACCGTACCCTCCTTCCCCTACCAACAACCTCTTGGAAGGACTTACGGACCCACATGTTTAATGTGATCGTACACCGCCTGAACACGGAGGCAGTTTAGGCAGTGGCGGGAATCGAACCCGGATCTACCGAGTGCGATTCCCGTGCGCTAATTTTAATTTTATAATGACCATATGGTATTTAAAATATCCATAAAATTAAAATATCCATCGTTCCATCACTTAAAATATCCATAAAATTGAAATGTCCATTTAAAATATCCAGAAATTCAAATATTCATTTAAAATAACCATAAATTAAAATATCCATTTAAAAAATCCATATCATTCTATGAATCATCCATATCGTTCCACCAATCCATAAATATAATAATTTCAAATACATCACCAGAATTCTATCCACCATAATTCAATCATTTAAATAATTTAAAATATCCATTTAAAATATCATATAAATATAATAATTTCACCCGATGTATCTATCCAATACAAATGCTAAGCTCTTAATACATTTAAAACCCGAAGCCTGGTCTCCATGGAAACGGGGGAAAAACTACTGCGGGGGGAAAAATGTCGGGGAAGAATCGGTTCTTCGCCGAGTATTGGGCAAGAAATATAAAATCATCACGTCTTTAAAATTGCGATCCTGCAGGCAATTTTCAATATTTCTTAACCAGATTAGACTTGTAAGAATGCCAGATCTTTGGCCTTTCTAAAAATGTAAATTATTAGTCGAAATTATGAGTAGTTTTTACGATGGAAGGATTTAAAAACAAAAGTTGGTTTTTTTGAACCGAAAGTGACTTTTGTTTTAAAATCTTTAAAAAATATTAGAAATCGAAATTGAAATTTGAAATGTATATATTTTTACTTGCAATTGTCTGCTCTTTCCGATGGTGTGATTTGTTTATTTCTACGACGTCCCGATCGTGGAGAAAAAAGTACAAAAAGGGCAAAAAACGGTCGAAATCGCATAAAACATTAAATAAATAAAAAAATAATTAGAATTTTGAAAATCGGTTTTCACGTGTCCCCTTCCCTCCCCCCCGGGCAGGGCCGTCTTAACGCATGGGCACTCTGGGCAGTCGCCAGGGGCCCCCACGATTTAGGGGCCTCCAAATTAAAAAAAGATTAGGGGCTATAAAAAAATCGAATATTTTTTTTTGTCTTAAAATCTTTTTTTTTTTTTTTTTTAATTTCGGGTGGCCCCATCGGATTTCTAGAGGCCAGTAAATTAAAATAAAAATCTTGTTTTTGAAAATAGACTGCTTTAAAATTTTGAAAGATTAGTATAACAAACTCAAGAAATGAGAAACATGTTTTTAATTTCTGATACTCGTCAGCGTATTTCCTGGGCCGCAATGACCTCATAGCGTCACAGGCTAGACATATGTGAACAGCGTCGTTTTGTTTTGCTTTGCTTTTGAGAATCTTGCGATAGAGAGACACGTTTTCTGTACGTCTGTTCGTTAAATTCAAGTAAGTTTGGAAAATCATTTTCAAATTTCTCCCAAATAATTAAATTTGATTTTTACTTGAAACGTGATTTTTAATATCACTATTTACTAAGTTAGAATGATCTTAAAATTATGCATTTTAAAGTCAAGAGTTTTTCAATTCAAATCTAGGTAGGCTTAACTGTATCACTTGTCGCGTATAAAAATCTGTGTTCGTTATTATTAATTTATAATATTTTAGGTGCGACATATAGTAATATAAATAGAATTAAAATAAACATGGTTGTAGTCTAGTAATTAAAATAAACATAAGTTTGAGATAGTTCTCAAACGTTCCTATTAAGAATACTATTGATTCTTTTCCGAAACTGTATGCGTATGTACCATAATGTATTGAAGGATAAGGAATATTTTTGCTCAGAATTTAGAATTTTAATGATTTTTAATTGATACTGGTTTGTTCATTGTCACGGTTTTTGCACGATCGCTTTTCAAGTGGTTATCACTTTTTCTTTTTCTAAATTCAATACTTTATTATGATATATCTACATCTGTAAAACTGAAGAATTTGTGCAGTTGCAACTTTTTCTCAAAATAGCCCTTGCAGTTTAGTCCTTATATATGTAATATTGTGGGCTCAAGCAGAAAGATAATGAACTTGTTTCGCATGAACAGGAATTAATTTCTACAGATAGGTCTACTAGAGCTCTCATGGCTTTCCAAAACTTTTTCTTCTTCTTTGTATCTTACAATTTGTCTGGATATTTGAATTATTTAATTATTAGAGATTAAATTATTATGTACTAGCCGCCTTCGGCGACCAGCCTGTTCGCTACCCTTGAAAATTCTGACCGTGGCAAACTCGCTGGCGCCATAACCCCGTAGAGTTACCCAGACCAACCGACCTACCAGAAAGGTTTAAAGTAACTATTTGGACGGCCAGGAAGTGCCACCCAATTTAGACCGGAACCAAGTGGGGGAGGCATCCACAGGGACCGTACCCGCTTTCCCCTACCACCAACTTCTCAGAAAGACTTACGGACCCACATTTTTAATGTGATCGTACTCCGCGTGAACACGGCGGCAGTTTTGACAGTGGCGGGAATCGAACCCGGGCCTACCGTGTGCAATTCCCGCGCGTTAACCACTGGGCTACCGCGCCCTCAACCCCGTGGAGTTAACAACGTTTGTTTTAGTTTAATGACGTTAAAACCATAATTCAATCATTTACATTTTTTAATGACCATATGCTAAGCTCTTAATTCCATCATTTAAAATATAGCGTAATTTTCTAATAAATATAATAATTTCATATAAATATAATAATTTCACTCTGTATACTGTTACCACCACCCGATGTATACAATACATCACCGTAATTCAATCCACCATAATTCAATCATTTAAATTTTATAATGGCCATATGCTAAAATATAACGTAATTATCTAACCCGATACACAATCTCCAAATAAAACGTAATTTTCTAACCCGATCCACAATCTCCATCACTTTCTTTTTATTTATTTTTTTTCCCATGGAAACACCGTGCGTCTGCGCGCGTAGTGCGTTGTGGGTAAAAAACTTCAATAGCGGTTTTCGCTGAGAAATTGAAATTCAGAAATTCTTAAAATCCGGACCCTGCGGCTACTTTTCATTATTTCTTGATCAGATTGGGCTTGTAAGAAAGCCTGATGTTTCAGCTTTCTAAAAATGTAAATTATTAGTCGAAATTGCCGGTACTTTTTCCGATACGAGAATTTAAATACGAAAATTAGTTTTTTTGAGCCGAAAGTGACTTTTGTTTTAAAATATTTAAAAAATATTAGAATTTGTCCCTGAAATTTGAAATTGGTATATTTTTACTCGCAATTGTCTGCTCTTTCCGGTCGTGTGATTTGTTTTTTTTTCTATGACGCCTGGATGTTGGATAAAAAGGGGGGGGGACCGGTCGAAATCGCATAAAACATTAAATAACAACAACAACAACAAAAATAATTCAAATTTTAAAAATTGGTTTTGACGTGTCACCTTCTTCTTCACACAGACAGGGTCTTCAACACAGACATTGCCTTTTATTATATAGAAGATGATTTGGTGGTTAGTTTGAAATTAGGATGCATATATAGTTATTTGAGCTTGATGAAGTGAATATTTCTAATTTTCCCAGGTGGCTAAGTTTTTGAACAGAAATGAAGCGTACTTTCATGAGTGGAGCACAGAAGAGAAAAAAGGCTGTAGTGGAGAAGGAGAAAACGAGAAAGCTTCCGAAGTTAACATCGTGGCTGAATCCAGGTGCCACGTCAGCACCAGCAGCTACTAATATTACTCCTCCAAATGCAGAATTGCCGTCTACATCTTCTGCGTCAGAACACTTAGTTCCAAACATATTACTACCTGTTGCTGGGGACATTCTGCAAGAAGAAATACAAAAATCTGGAACTATAAAGGGTCTTGAAACTAACGTCACAGATCCCGGGCTATGGAACATTAAGGATACTAATACAGTGGAATACTGGATTCGTAGTGGGCCGACGTTATGTCAGAATCATGACTGCAACCCTTCAAACTCAGGTAGAGTGTATGACGGAGCCAGAAAAGAGACAAGGTATTTATCAAAGAATGTGTTCAAACGTGAACTGCGGAATGGCGAGTGTATTAAACGCGAATAGTTACTGTATTCACCATCGCAAGGTTGTTTGTACTGTTTTGCATGTCGCTTATTGTCCAATAAAGAATGTCCCTTTGTTTCATCAGGATTCAATGACTGGAAACATAACAATCTTATTGTAGAACATGAAAATGGAGCAGAACATATGAAGTGCATGGCGGCATATTTTATTCGGCATAAAGAAACTGGATGTGTAGATTCTTTGTTGATTAAACATCATCGCTCAGAGCAGGAGTACTGGCGTAAAGTGTTGACACGTGTGATTTCTGTCATTCGCTTTCTTGCCTCCAGAGGTTTGGCATTTCGTGGGGATAACCAAACTATTGGGTCGCCAAAAAACGGAAACTTTTTAGGTATTCTAGAGCTGTTGAGTGAATTTGACCCTTTTTTGGAAGAGCATCTCAAACTGTACGGAAATGCTGGAAAGGGGAACCCATCATATCTATCAGCAAATATATGCGAGGAATTTAGTCAATTAATGGGGCAATGTGTTCTTTCTACTATTCTAGAAGAAATAAAAACGTCAAAGTATTATTCAATAAGTGTAGATTCTACTCCAGACATCTCACATCTTGATCAGCTGACATTTACTATCCGGTACATTCGAGGATATGAGTCTATGGAGCGTTTCATTCAGTTCATTCCCATCTTTTCTCATGGAGCAAAGAATCTAGCAGACACAGTTGTGCATTTTCTGAACGAGAACAAAATTCCAATATCAAACCTACGTGGCCAGTCATATGACAATGCTTCCAATATGTCTGGACGCTATACAGGATTGCAGGCACGAATCCGTGAACTGAACGAGTTCGGCATTTATGTTCCCTGTGCTGGACACAGCCTGAATTTGGTGGGAGTAACAGCGGTAGAGTGTTGTCTACAGACTGTAAAATTCTTTGACTTTGTTCAGCGTCTATATTCCTTTTTCTAGGGTTCTACACATCGGTGGAATATTCTAACATCATATTTAGGAAAAAATCATGTTGTGATCAAATGTCTGTCCGATACGAGATGGTCATCACATTTTGATGCTGCCCATGCTCTATATGGGGGTTTCGAGAAAATCAAAAATGCACTAGATTCTCTATCAGCTGATACTGACCAGAAAGCGAACACAAGGCGGGAGGCAGAAGGATTAAGCAAGAAAATGGAGAAATTAGAAACGATATTTTTGACAATTTTATGGAATGACATTCTGGAAAGAGTGAACAAAACAAGTAAAGTCTTGCAGTCAAAAGATGCGAACATACTTGTGGCCATAAATCTTCTTGAGTCTCTGAAAACGTATCTTCAAGATATTAGAGGCAAGTTTAGTGAATATGAATTGAAGGCCAAGAATAGGTGTCCAGAATCGGATTATAGCGATGTGAAAAAGCGAGAAAGAAAGCGAAGTGTGCGTCTTACTGTATATGATGGACCAGAAGAAGAGATATATCTACACAAAAGTGAAAAGTTTAAAGTGGAAACATTCCTTCCTGTTTTGGATTCTCTGAGCTCTGAATTAACAAAACGTGCAGAAGCTTATTCTTCGATTGGAAATCTGTTTTCCTTTTTCAGTCAATTGAAAACAATTACTTCCAATGAATTAAGCAAAAGGTGTGAATATCTAGCTAATGTGTATCACCAAGACCTTGATTATCGAGATCTTCTAAATGAGTGCGTACATCTCAAGCACTACATAGTTCTTGATAAAAAGTGTGAAACTCTCCCTGCCTTATACAGAAAAATAATTTCCGACAACTTGAAATCTGTGTTTCCATATGTCGAAATTGCATTCAGATTGTTTATGTGTATGATGGTAACTAACTGCACAGGAGAACGTTCTTTCTCAAGATTAAAACTTATAAAGAATCAGCTTCGTAACGCAATGGGGCAGCAGCGTTTAAACTGGCTTTCTCTCATGTGCATGGAAAATGATATCCTGAACACCATTGACTTCATACCAATTATAAATCAATTCATTGAAAAGAAATTTCGCAAACATTTGTGTTGAGGATTAGTCGTAAATAATTCACATGGTGTGCCATCTCCGTCTATGCGATATACCAGTTATCATTTATATTTTGAAATTTTTTTTTCATATTTTTTTAAAGCTTATGTTATATTGCTCAAAAGTTTATGTTGATCTATCATTGCTTTTTTCACGTTTAAGAGTGTAATGTTTTTTTATACATTTTTTTTTACAAAATGAATATTCAAAGTTGTAGCTTAAATTGCAAGTTTCATCTCCGCCCCCCCCCCACCCCCCAAAAAAGACACATTTTTATTACCGTTTAAATTTTTATTTGTATGGATGGGCAGGGGGCCTCAGTTAATTTATTCGCCCAGGGCCCACACTGTTGTTAAGACGGCCCTGCCCCCGGGTGTCCGATTGCCAAATTTCGTAGCTCTCCGACGCGCGGTCGCGAAACGTATAGTGTATAAGACAGACAGACACACACACACACACAGACATTGCCTTTTATTATTTAAGACTAGCCGCCTTTGGCGACCAGCCTGTTCGCTACCCTTGAAAATTCTGACCGTGGCAAATTCTAACCGTGGCACACTCGCTGGCGCGACCTACCAGAAGGAACGACCTACCAGGAAGTGCCACCCAATTTAGACAGGAACTCAGTGGGGGAGGCATCCACAGGGACCGTACCCTCCTTCCCCTACCACCAACCTCTCGGAAGGACTTACGGTCCCGCATGTTTAACGTGATCGTACTCCGCCTGAACACGGCGGCAGTTTTGGCAGTGGCGGGAATCGAACCCGGACCTACCTAGTGCAAATCCCGCGCGCTAACCACTGGGCTACCGCGCCCTCCGCGACAATCTCCATAACCTTCTTTTTATTCACCCAATTTAGACCGGAACCCAGTAGGGGAGGCATCCACAGGGTCCGTACCCTCCTTCCTCTACCAACAACCTCTCGGAAGGACTTACGGATCCACATGTTTAACGTGATCGTACTCCGCGTGAAAATGGCAGCAGTTTTGGCAGTGGCGGCAATCGAACCCTAGCCTACCGAGTGCAATTCCCGCGCGCCAACCACTGGGCTACCGCGCCCTCCGCGACAATCTCCATAACCTTCTTTTTATTCACCCAATTTAGACCGGAACCCAGTGGGAAAGTCATCCACAGGGTGCGTACCCTCCTTCCTCTACCACCAACCTCTCGGAAGGACTTACGGACCCACATGTTTAACGTGATCGTACTCCGCGTGAACACGGCAGCAGTTTTGTCAGTGGAGGGAATCGAACCCGGGCCTACCGAGTGAAATTCCCGCACGCTAACCACTGGGCTACCGCGCCCTCCGCGACAATCTCCATAACTTTCTTTTTATTCACCCAATTTGGACCAGGACCCAGTGGGGGAGGCATCCACAGAGACCGTACCCTCCTTTCCCTGCCACCAACCTCTCGGAAGGAATTATCGACCCATATGTTTAAGGTGATCGTACTCCGCATCAGTGGCGGGAATCGAACCCAGGCCTACCGAGTGCAATTCTCGCGCGCTAATTTAAATTTATAACGACCATATGCTAGGCTCTTAATTCCACCATCCTCGTTCCATCGTTCCATCATTTAAAATAGCCATAAAATTAAAATATCCATTTAAAATATCTATAAATTAAAATATCCATAAATTAAAATATTCATTTAAAATAAAAAAATCAACCATATCGTTCCACCAATCCATAAATATAATAATTTCAAATACATCACCACAATTCAAACCACCATAATTCAATCATTTAAATTATTTAAAATATCCATTTAAAAATATCCATTTAAAATATCATATAAATATAATAATTTCGCCCGATGTATACAACACTTATGCTCGTAATTCAGTTAAAACCGAAAGCGCGGTCTCCATGGAGACGGGGAAGAAACTAATGCGGATGGGGGGAAAATGCCGTTGAGAAACTGAGCCGGTAGCCGACAAATTTAAAATCATGGCGTCTTTAAAATTGCCATCCTGAAGGCAATTTTCATTATTTCTGGACCAGATTGGACTTGTAAGAATGCCAGATGTTTGACCTTTCTGAAAATGTAAATTATTAGTCGAAATTATGAGTACTTTTCACGATGCGAGAATTTAAAAACCAAAAATCGTTTTCTTGAGCAAAAAGTGACTTTTGTTTTAAAATCTTTAAAAAATATTAGAAATCGAAATTCAGATTTGAAATTGATATATTTTTACTCGAAATTCTCTGCTCTTTCCGATGGTGTCATTTATTTTTTTCTACGATGTCTGGATCGTGGAGAAAAAAGGGCAAAAAACGGTCGAAATCGCATAAAACATTAAATAAATAAAAAAATAATTAAAATTTTAAAAATCGGTTTTCAAATCAAATCGGTTTCAAATAAATTGCCATCCTGAAGAAAATTGCCATCCTGAAGGCAATTTTCATTATTTCTGGACCAGATTAGACTTGTAAGAATGCCAGATATTTCAGCTTTCTAAAAATGTAAATTATTAGTCGAAATTATGAGTACTTTTTACTATGCGAGAATTTAAAAACCAAAAATCGTTTTTTTGAGCCAAAAGTGACTTTTGTTTTAAAATCTTTAAAAAATATTAGAAATCAAAATGGAGATTTGAAATTGATATATTTTTACTCGCAATTGTCTGCTCTTTCCGATGGTGTGAGTTGTTTTTTTCTACGACGTCTGGATCGTGGAGAAAAAAGGGCAAAAAAAGGTCGAAATCGCATAAAACATTAAATAAATAAAAAAATAATTGGAATTTTGAAAATCGGTTTTCACGTGTCCCCTTCCCTCCCCCCCAGGTCTCCGATTGCCAAATTTCGTAGCTCTCCGACGCGCGGTCGCGAAACGTATAGTGTATAAGACAGACAGACACACACACACACACACACACAGACATTGCCTTTTATTATATAGAAGAAGAAGAAAATAAGTGTATCTGCTGATTTTTTATATAAATATCTGGAGTGCAAAGCTTTACTTCTTTATCTCGTGTATTCATGTCCTAATAGAATAGCAAAATACCCCGAGTATAAGTAGCCTTTGTCATGTATTCCATTTTTTAGTTTTACTTGTAATCATAGTCTTTATTTGACAGAGTTAACTAATTTCTAAGCTGAAGCTTGCACAAATCAATTTAAAAGGGTTTCTTTATTAAATAGCATATAGTTTATGTTTATTGCTTGATATTTGTACGTTAAATATTACGCCGAAAACTGCATTTTTAACACTTTACAACATAGTTGAAAAGTGTTTATGACTTTATTCATTCTGTCTGTCAGCACGATAACTGCCGTAAAAATGACTTTATCAAAATGAAATTTTAGTATGTTGTTCAGACGGTCTGTGCGACTTGTGGGAATATAAATGAATAATATCACCCAATTAGTTTTGGACTGAACCCGGGTTAAAAAAATGAAATACATTGAACCCTATGGAACCTAGTTTTTCAAACAATTTTTAAGCGAATTTAAAATTCACAAATTGCTTCGAAAGTTTTAGGAAATATTCAAATTATCCCATAAAAATATGAAAAAAAATTTCAGCAAAATATATTCAGTTATTTTTTTAAATAAAAATTAAAATAAGAATGACACCCATAGTATATGAAGAGGTCACGTGCCCCACTTCAAAATAAAGTGTCATCCATCTTGTGTCAAAATCGTGATATTTAAAGTTCTTTTTAATTTATATTTAGTGTTTTATCCGTCCTAAAACCGCTTTATTTTTGCTTAAATTTTGTGCATCTACATACTGAAACAACGCAATTATAATATATTTGAGTTTAAAGGATCATCAAACATTGATTATTTCTACAACGAAGCCTAATTTACCCTTCTGGAGAATGTAAACTCATAAAGATGTAGGATGAGTTGTATACGAATTGCTGAAAATCTGAAATATAGCTGATATAAATGAAATATTCATTGATTTTACGTAGAGAACAGACGATTTTATAGCAGACTTTTTCGATGAAGTTTTAAGTATAGAGTTAAATTACGTTTACCTCCATGGTTTTAAGTTTCTAAATAAAATAAATTATTGTAGTATTGTGATGAATGAAAGGAATGGAATAAAAGTGTATGAATGAAATATTTACAGCTTTTACATAGAGCCAGGCGATGTATATTTCAATGACGTCATTTGAATAAAGTTCATTTTTGTCAATGAAGTTTTAAGTTTTCAAATGTAATAAATTATTGTATTGTGATAATGTTTTAAATATTAACGCTGAATGTATCGCATTTTAGAGATGTTTGAGCCAAGCGACTGGTATTTCAATGACGTCATTTGAATAAAGTTTTTTTTTTTTTCGATGAAGTTTTAAGTTTTCAATTATAATAAATTAATGTAGTATTGCGATAATTTAAAAAATATTACCGCTGAATGTATCGCATTTTAAAGATGTTTAAATAAAGTTGCGTTGCAATTGGAAAGTGTTTCATAATCAATGCTTTATGCATGATTGATCTTCCTTGTTAATATACTAAGATATTTTCCATAAAGTGACAGAGAATATCAAAAAATTAAATTTAATATTCCGAGATATTGAATTTTTGTAAATTTGGCGTTATTGTTCAATTTGACGACATTTGCAAAGGTCGCCAAAATTTGTCATCATATGTATGGCAGTGGTTCCCAAACTAGGGTCCCCGGACTCCTGGGGGTCCGCGACGAGGTTTTAGGGGGTCCGCGAACAACAAGCAATATTTAACAAATAAATAGTTAGCTTTAAAAAAATAAAATTTATTATTTTTCTCCACTCTTTTTTTATTTTATTTTTTTAAATAAAATAATAATGAACTTTTTTTCTAAATGACTTTGAATTAAATACATTCATGGAATTAATTTCAAACTTATAGGTTATTTCTTCAAACAGAATTAAATTGTTTGGGAGTAGGTTTCGTTTTGGCACAATGCCATGATTAACGGTAACGATACTCTGATGTAGCTCGGACGTCAAAGCACTTGCCGGATGACGTCAGCTTTGAGTAGAAGGGGGTAAGGCTCCTATATATACCTTAGTATAAGGGCTCCTATATATACCTATAAAGGAGCCTTAGGCGGGACGGAGGGGGAGCCGTAGTAAGTAGGAATTTGAATACACCAAATCAATATATGCGTTTCCCTGATTTTTCGTTAGTTTTTCCCTGCGTCATTTCCCAATGATAATTTTATCGCCATAATTTTCCCTACATGCATGACAGGAAATGTTTCCAAGTCCTATAAGCGCTTGGGTAGATTCCTTTCCCCAGACGCTAGTAAAGCAGTTTCGTTCCTCCGGCTAGTCTGTTGTGATTGCTATTAATCAAGTTTAGATTTCTTTCGCCGAATGTCGCATTTTGTTAATTATTTTCTCCACGTTTTTTAAAAGTTCTTTAAATAATGAATATGAGTACAGATCCCATAGTTTCTACAGAAATTTTATACTTGGGTTTTAATCAGACTTCTACGTATGTTATATCGTGTACCTTTTTACTTTTTACGAATCTGTGGTCAAATTATATCTTTGTTTCTTACATCTAGATTTAAAATATTTGTATGACTATAAATTATAACTATTTATAACATGTTATTAGGAAAATATTTTAATAAATAAATAAAGTATATTGCATACGCTAAGTCGCACTTGCCAACTTTAAGATTCTGCCGTAAAATGTATGATGTTGTTGTCATTTTACGATTTAACCACATTTTTTCTAATTTCAAAGACCTTATTTTAAGCTATTGGGTCACTCCATGTCAAAGCAACATAGTCCGCATGCCGACCCCTTCAGAATTTTTTTTCATATTAGGTTATTTTGGTTTCCACTCGTGTGAAATTATGCAACACATTAGCCCTCAATGGGCATTAGTTTTTTATTTATAAAAGTATGTTTCAAAAATCTTGTAGTATTTTAATATTCTAGACTTGTTCAAAAACATGTATCTAATGACCCAATCTACCGGTTGTACTGAAATACAGCTTATTTTGTAGTTTGTTTGGCCTTTCTTATGATATATTACACAGCCCTGCTAATGGCATATTTTTATTTCAAGGATTTTTCAATTCCACTTTTGACTTTGAACTGTAAGAAAGGTACTTTTAAAAAATTCTAGAATAAGTTGATTTATGTTATGGCTATCATGAAAATTTTATTTTTGAACACCTGTTACTTCTATAAAATATTAATATGCTGTGTTATTATTCGTAATAAAATGACAAAGCGAACACAAATCAGGATTTAATAAATTGAAACTGTTGTGAACTTTAATTGTAGCTTGATGTATGTACTAAAATTGTGTTACCTACAATATTGCTATGTAAGTATACGGCTGCATACCAGTGACATAGGGTCCATATAGGCTAAAAGACTGAGCTTCTCATGTTTAAAATCTAATTTAAAAAAAATATATAAATATGCTTTTATTTATTATAATTTTTTGAATATCTCAATATATATATATATGTGTGTGTGTTTTAGAAAATGATTACACTTTCTTAAAATGACATGTTTCAAAGTATTTCTCATTAAAGCAGATCCCTTAATGTTTTAGAGGCTAAACTTGTACAGCCTTTAGCTAATTAAAAGAAACATTGTATTAAAACTTCCCAACTCTTAGCCTTTCCTTCGCAGGTAAACAGAGAAAGAAACTAGCTTATAGAAAGGTGTGGGTATTGCTCCCCCATTTTAACCCTTTGCATAGCTGCCAACTCTTCTGGATTTTTAGGGAAACTCCCGGTTTCCCAATTTTTAGTGAGAATATCCCGGTTTTTGTCATTTTTTTTAGAATTCTCTAAAGTTAGGGATTTTTCGATAAAAATTCTTTGTCAATTGAAATTTTGATTGAACCTGTGACCCTCATTTTGTTTCTTCTGTGCATAAACCTAGTACCAAGTTGCATAATTTTCACTTCATTGATGGATCTACTGTTTCAAATAATTGTGATTCCGCATATATAGATTACATTGCCGTATAATGTTAAAATATCCTTTTGCATCCATGTTTAATTTCACATTGTGAATGAAAAATGCTTAGCATTCATCTCTTTGTAGGAGGTTTCATTATTAATTAATATTTTCATAAAATGATTCTTTTTTTAGGGTGATTTTGTGGGTATAGATTACATTCGGCGTAATATTGAAACATCCTTTTCCATCCATGTTTAGTTTCACATTATGTGAATTAAAATATGCACAACATTCATTTCTTAGCAGTGTTCGATTATTAATTAATATTTTTGTAAAATATTTATTTTTTAAGTGCAATTTCGCATGTATAGATTAAATTCCCAAACATCCTTTTCCAGCCATCTTATTTTTTATAAAATTACTTAAACAATACTTTCACATCTTTGCAATTTACCTAAAAATGAAGGATTATTTTCTTTAAAATATGGTCAAACTTTGTGCTTGCACTTAATGGAATTTTTTTCCCTTAGGCAATAGAGTCCCAAAAGTATTTTCTTTCCACATTCATCTAATTAACTAAATTACAATTTGAGAACTGGACATCTTTTGGTTCAGTGAGCCAGCCCCTCTAACATTTCTCTCTGCTTATACCATGGATATGTTTTTTTATACCCTATTTAAAAACATTTTTCTTATGCAGTAGTCATTTTTAATTTGATTGGCATATTTTGAAAAAATCATGCATGTTTTGTATGAAGTAAAAAAAATTCCAATTTTTCCCAAAATGACACAACATCTTATATGCTGACCTGCAGAGCACCATAAAAAATGCTCACCACACTATTTACTGGATTTTTATTCTCTAATGTTGCCAGGCATGCCTTTGTGAATAGTCTTACAGCAATGATTAGATGTGAGACGTGACATGGTGGGGAGCCTTAAATAATAAAAGGGGTCTGTGTGTCTGTCTGTCTTATACACTACAGGCTCAGCGATCATGCGTCGCAGAGCTATGAAATTTGGCAATTGGAGACCCAGAGGGGTGGTAAGATGACACATGAAAACCGATTTTTAAAATTTGAATTTTTTTTTTTTTTGTTATTTAATGTTTTATGTGATTTCTACCGTTCCCCCCCCCTTTTTCTCCACCATCCAGACGTCGTTGAAAAAAACAAATCACACGACCGGAAAGAGCAGACAATTGCAAGTAAAAATATATCAATTTCAAATCTCATTGACAAATTCTAATATTTTTTAAGGATTTTAAAACAAAAGTCACTTTCGGCTAAAAAAAACGAACTTTCATTTTTAAATCCTTGCATCGGAAAAAATACCGACAATTTCGACTAATAATTTACATTTTTAGAAAGCTCAAAGATCACACATTCTTGCAAGCCCAATCTGATCAAGAAATAATTAAAAATAGCCGCACGATCCGGATTTTAAAGATGTCATGATTTTAAATTTCTCAGCAAAAGGAGTTTTTCTCCCACATATCCTCACAGACGCAATAACAGCCCAAGAAGTTTGATTTGTGCAGACGCACGGTGTTGCCATGGAAATGGTTTTTGGCCTAGCAGATGTTTGGGGGTATATTTGAGGATATTTGCATGGGGCAAATGCCATCAGTGATTGCTTTTTATACGGTTTTTGACCTAGGCACAACTAAAAACCGAATAAGTGTGGTTTTTGTATGGTTTTTGGCCTAGGGACAATTAAAAACTGAATTAGTGTTTGCATTTTATAAGGTTTTGGGCTCATTGTGCTGGATTAAATTGTGGCGATGTATTGTTTACATTGGGTGGTGGTTGGGACCACAATGAAAAAACTTAAACACTGAAGAAATAAGAAAATAAGTAAAAGAACGTTATGGAGATTGTCGCGGTGCCTTAAAATTTCATTATTGATTTTAACGTCATTAAACTAAACCAAACATTGTTAACTCCACGGGGTTGAGGGCGTGCTAACCCAGTAGTTAGCGCGCTGGAATTGCACTCTGTAGGCCCGGGTTCGATTACCGCCACTGCCAAAACTGCCACCGTGTTTATGCAGAGTATGATCACGTTAAATATGTGGATCCGTAAGTCCTTCCAAGAGGTTGGTGGTAGGGGAAAGAGTACGGTCCCTGTGGATGCCTCCCCCACTGGATTCCGGTCTAAATTGGATGGCACTTCCTGACCATCCAAATAGTTACACCTTTCTGGTAGGTCGCGCCAGCAAGTTTGCCATGGTCAGAATTTTCAAGGATAGCTAACAAGCTGGTCGCCGAAAGCGGCTAGTCAGAAATAAAATTTTTAGGGCAAGACTAATGCATCTACCATTTTGGGTCAAACATGGTTCTATTAATCAATCTTCACGGAAAATAATCATTATTTGTAATTAGATATGTGGGTTTTCTGGAAAATTTTCAACTTATTCTTATATATTACATTTTATGGGTTCAAAGATTAAGACATCAAACAGGCAGTCATTTTGAAAATCATCCATATATATATATACCATATGTGCCAACTTTACTGAATTTGGCGGGAGACTTCTGATTTTTGAGTGTTTCTCCCGATGTCCTACGTTTAAGGATAATATCTCAAAAATTTACCCTACAAAAGGTATTTTTCAGCTAAGTGGGAAATTTTTCTCTGATCAAAAGTACGTACATAAGATTACAGATGCAGACGTGCCAACTCTCTGACTTTGGCTGGAGACCCCGGATTTTTCATTACTTCTCCGGATTACTAACAAAATTCTCCCGCTTTTTTTGTTTAAAATTTATCAATTAACCAGACATGGTATAATTCCTTGGAAACGTTGATTTTCTGCTTTTTTATAGCACTGATTTCTACACTCCCGAGATCGTAGCAAATCCATAATAAAATGCAGGGTAATGCCAATCAAATTAACGTAGATTTACGGCCGTGTGTAATGTAAATTAAGATCTCAATTGCTTATTTTATGAAAGTAATAAATATACTTCTTCAAAGGTTGTCTAATTCAGCATAAATCGCTAAAATGTTATTTTGTTCATTAATTTCGCATAAACATTGAGATTTCACAATTCAGTTTGTTCTCATGAATCGCCGAGAGTGCAATAGTATCTTCTTCCATCCATCTCAATCTTCTACATATTGCATTTTTGATTGACTAAACTAGCTTATTTTCATATTCTGATTAATTATTACTGCTAATTTCTTAATTATTTTCGCATAAACAGTGTGATTGTGCAATTCAGTTACATCGCATGAATTGCCAAGAGTACGTTAGTATCTTTCTCCATCCATTTCCATCATTCAAATGTTGCATATTAGATCGACTAAAGTAGTTTATTTTCATATTATGGCCAATTATTAAGGTTAATTTCTTAATTATATTTGTATAATACAATTTTTTTTATTTTGAAAAATGGGTAGTATGAACTCTGAAGGAATATTTTCAAAAAAGTGGTATTAAAGCAATGATTTAGGCAAATAAAAGTAATGTGGAGTGTGAATGTAGTTTTAGCCGCCTACGAAAAATTAAAACAAAGTTTCGCACCTCAATTTCTGATGATAACTTAGATAACGTGATCATTATGAAATGTAATTTAAATGGTAAATGTTATGAGCAGCAACTAGATAGTAAATTTTTATTAAAAGCCAAATCTGCAACTTTATTAAAAATAAAATGTAGCTGTCATAAAACTAGTCTTATTTATTTTTTGTGTATATCTGTATTTATAAATATGTATATAATTCAAATTTAAGGGGGAGGGAATGCAGATGAGAAAAATCCCCATTTTCCCCTATAAATGTGTGTTATTTTAATACTGCAACATTTGTTATGACATTGAAACGCGCACTTTAGAAATCTACTGAATTTTCTTCAGTGACGGTTGGCAGGTATGATATACATATACATTAGACATTTTTGTACATAGAATATTTTTATATCTAAATTTAAACCCTTTTTTAACTATATTATTTAATATATGACTGTAGCTCTAATGTAAGAACAGCTCTTCTTTTAAAAGTCACTGTACTTTAGCATAAAAGCTATTCTAATTGGCCTAATGGTTAGCATATGTGGATGGATATTAGAATTAAAATATGTTTAAACTTATATTTTTCAGGTCTCTGTGTGTGGGAACTAAAACTGGATACCTGCTTTATGAATTGGATCAAGTTCAGGAATGCCGACCATTATATGAAAGTCGTATGTATTTATTTGTATTTCTAATAATAAAAATAACCTTTTCAATCAGACTCCTTCCAATTTAATTACAAATTGGCTTTTTGTTCTCTCTTTTGTATGACTCTATTCCAATTTTTAATAGTTTTTGATTTTCATAAAAAAATAGAAGTTTTAAAAATCTTGTGTATTTTTTATGAATCTCGACATACGACATATCCAAATGCCTATCTTATATTTTGACCTAATCTGCCAACAGTGTTGAAATAGGTTTCTTTTTATAACTTAAAATATGACCTTTCTTTTAATATATATATCACACGACTTCAGAAAATGAATTTTTTAGTTTCAAGGTCCACTTGATTTGACCTTTTATCATAAACTGCAATAAAAATGTATCTTTAATTTTTATTTTCTAAAAATAAATTTTCACGTCTGTATTAGGGTTAGGTGGGATAGAATAAGTAGGTAATGTGTTAAATAGTAAGTTTTAAAAATAAATTCTTAAAAAAAAATATTAATTTCTCTTTACATTATTCTCTTGCCTGTTTCAGATATTTTAGGCAAGAGGCAGTATTTTTAATACAAAATAAAATAGTTGCTGTGTACTGTTATGTCTGGGAGCCGTTTTGAAGTTTCTTTTTATGGTAGCTTGTTGAAAGTGGTGAGAAAAACTTCAATTAAAAGTAAATAGACTCAATATTTAGAAAAGTTATCATATTGCATAAGACACTTATTTGAGATAAACATGAAGCATTTTTGTTTCAAAATAATATTACTGTTAGGTTTAACCAGTGTTAAACTCGATACATAATCCACCTCATCGTCTCGATATCTGGCTGTAACATTGTCCTCGAGAACAATAGATCAAGTTTGAGATATCATCCATATAGGTGGCTCTAGCTTCTAAGGACAGAATATGGAAGATTTAATGTTGTAGTTGTAGATATTTAACTCTAATTTTATTATATTTTTATGCAAAAAAAAATTCATTATTCTTTTTCTTCTTATATATGTATAGTACACAGATAAAATAATATAAATTTCTTTTTGATGTTAATTTTATTGCTAAATTTTAAACTTTATAATTTTTCTTTGATGAAGCATGTACTTTTGTCTAACCCTTCTTTTTAAATGATATACTATTATTCATTTACTAGCACTATCAGTATCTTAAAATTGATTTTAATTATTACTCTCGTTGAATTGCTAGTCAATTTTAAAATATATTTGATTGCTATTTTAAAATTATTATTTGTTGATTAATTTTTATATTACATTCTAATATTGTCCAACATTATTTTTAACTTATTTATTTTACATTTATATATAGATCCCTTAATAGATCTTGCTTTTTTAAACAGCTACAGTAACAGTTTTCTGTGAATTTTAGGTTCTTTACAGGATGTCAACTCTCTTGGCTAAGGCCCTTTCAACAAATATTACCTTTATACAAGAGAAAATAAGTCTTGTGTAAAGGTGAAGCCGTAGATAGAAAGGAATGCTTTCAATTCCCCTCTGAAATTTTCGATTAGCATTACTATTAAATGTCAATTATTTTGATTTTTAATTTTTTTTTAGTATCAATTTTTTAAAATTTCTTGAATTTTTTATATTTTTTCGTCTCATTGTGACCCATCCTAAGTAGCTAAATCTAGAAAATTTTAAATCTTAAGGTTTATAAGCCAGTTGAAATAAGAAAAATCCCCCCCCCCCCCCATGAATAAAAGAAGGAAATTTCTGGCTATGAACCAAAACTCTTGTCATTTGGTATTACTGTGAGAACAATAAAGCAATGTGTTGAACATATATCAATGATATCATATTTGGTAGACATAATCACAACAAGGTTTTACAACTGTAGAACATTGTGTTGACTAGTACACTTTGCATGAAAGTAAATATTTTACGCTCAGTCTCACAGGTACCATTAATTGTTCTCAGTTATGGGCAGAGTTATCTACTCACACAAAAATGTGCAAGAATCCTGGCATCTACAAAATTAGAAGCTATTTTATGGAAAATTTCTGCATCTCATGTTCATGTAGTGTATGTGTAGGTCCATATTTTATTATAGCTTTAGTAAAGCATATACTTGTGATTCATTTTATAGGAAATGTTTAAAAAAAAATTATGAATATTATTTGTAATTATATTGCAAAATAACTTGCATTTTTTCACATTTATTTTTTTAGGAGAATTAGTGGATGTCTGCATCATCCAGAAAAACTTTTCAACCAGCCTCATTGCTTATGTAACCTTGAAGTCCCCCAGAACCTTAATCATATATAATTTTACAAAAGGTACTGAAATCTCATCTAGAGTTTTCCACAACACTGTACTTGCTGTGAAATTAAACAGAAAGGTGAGATATTCATTATATATATTATAATTATGATTAAACAAACCATTGTTAAAAAAACTTATCATTGAAAATGATAAACAAGAACTCAGTAATTACATAAATCAGTATAAATTTATTAAAGGAAAAAAAATCACTAATTTTTCAGTCAAATAATTGTTTTCATCAGAGTTGTATTCTCACAAGTTTCATGCAAATTCTGTTTAAGCTAGTTCTTGAGTTTACACATTTTTTTAGTTCCGAAATTTATACATTGTGAACTGCATAATATAAGCAAAATAATGGTTTCGCCCTTTTCATTTTCTATAAAATATATAGTATATCTTTCACCCTTTACATATTATAAAGTATGTTAAAATTCTATATTTTAAATAAGTATTAAATTTAAAAATGTACATGTTGAGTCTTACTTTTTGATGATGTTTGTGATAACTTGTGTACCCTGCTGTACTAATTTCATGCAAGTACAAATTGTGCTTTAAATGTACAGTTACTTGAAATGATAGACAATGCAATTATCAGACAGTATACTTGCACCTCACCAAAAACTACTTCGTAATAATAAAACTTCCTGCCAAGTACAAAAGCAAAGACCTCCTTTCAAAAAAGTTATGAAATCTTGCAAGGGTTTGCACAAAGTTTCTGCAGATCTGGACCTGTGTTTTCAGATCTAGGGACCCTGCCAAAGCATCCTAACCCTCCATGTAATCACACATTGCCTGTTTAATCATAGTTATCTTTTTAAAATTAATTACAACTAAAAAGGGCTATGTCATGTGGAATTTGAAGGAGAGTTAGGATCCTTTGACAGAGTACCTATACCTGAAAATACAGCTCCTGTTTTGCTGAAACTTTGTTTAAACCCTTTTAAAATTTCATAATTTTTTTTGGAAGGATTTTTTTTTTTGTACTTGCTAGGAGTTTTTTTTTTTACCTTGAAGTGTTGTTTTTATGCGATTTCAATAGAAATATTTATCAACATAATTATGCAACAATGATATATCAGACATTGTAGATTTTACTTTAATCCTAAGATCAATTTATGTTTATTCAATTTTTATTATGCCAAATGTAGAAAATTGTCAGAATTTTTATATTTTTGAAATGATCATAAGTGTCCTATTTCCCAATATATAAAGGGTGTTCGGCAATCGAATAGTAAAAACAAAAGATCTCACAAAAACTACCAATTAGTAAATTTGCTGTTTATTTCAGCATCAAAGTCAGGCAGTAGAAAACAAAAGAAATTGAAAGTTTGAGGTACAGACTCCACACATCTGATTATAACAATAAAATAAGATCATTGCATGAAAATTACTGAAACAAATAATTATTTGAACATTATCTGCTTATATGTGCATGCATAAAATTCTTCTGCAGTTTTGTTTTTCCCAGGAATTTTCTTCTTTTTACAGGTGAAAATATATTTCTTGCCAATGTCGAAATTTCTCTTCCTTTCTCTTAAGTCATTTTTATCCTTTTCCCTCATGTATATACGGAAACTTCCAACAGAAAGAAATATTTTTCCAGATTTGGCTGAAGAAGTGGAGAATGAATTGCAAATAGTTGCATAGTTTCTACAGATCACGAAAGTCACAAAATGTACAAACAATATCACGAATTTTGATATTGCGGTTTGCCCATTCTTATACAGTAGAGTCCTGATAATCCGAGTTAATTGGGACCGCCACCAACTTGGATTGCTAAAAACTCGGATTAAGCAGACTTTCCTATCACAAAATGGTACATCCAAAAATATACTAAAATCCATGACAAAATCGGTTTCAACAAAAAAATAATGAACACACAGAATTGTAAATGAAAACTAATTTCAATTAACATCACACACGATTCATTGGTGAAAAAAGGAGTCTATAGTTGTTTGTTTTTGTGTAGAAATTCTCTTTCTTGCAGCATTGTCTCGCAAGCTTTTCAATAATAGAACATCCCTTGGTAAAGCATCTGGTTGCTGCTCCATGTAGCGAAGGGCAACATCTAGTGCTGCCATACATTCTGTTGGAAAAAATCAATACATCGCGATTCACGTTCCCGTGAACGGGCATTTATGCAAATTTAATATGAACGACTCTTCCCGTTCACCGGCGTGAGCCGTGACGTTTTCATGCAAATCAGTTCTCAATGCGTACGCATCTGATTTGCATATCCAGGGGCGTTTCCGGAACAGTCCATTCTCGGATATATAAGGCAGAGATTTCTTGAAGCAATCATCAGAGAGAATTCCCACTCAGTCTGATCCAGAACGGAGCGGAGAAGGCTTTGTAAGACATAGACACTGATGGCCTGATGCAGGCAGACAGAAATGCTTTAGACAGAAGCACTGCGGGATATCGTTTGACGACGGTTTTTAGTCGAGACGGACGCAGAGATGGTCAGTTTAGACCAGTATGTATTGAACATTAAATTTACTTACATGTGTCTGGAAATTACGTTAAATATTCTTCTGATGTCTTATCCTTTGGTTTTCCTTTGCCAAGTGTGATACCTTCAATGGTGGTTGCAAATACACGCAAGTGATAGAGGTAGTATAGTTACTTACTACCCATGCTTCAAAGAATTTCTGTCTGGTTATTTACAACTGCAAACTTTTTGTACATAGTATTTTTTTGATGTTTTGTGGCATGGAAACCTGGAATGTGTAACTTGCCTAGTTATGTTTCTCACGAAATAAAGTGAACAATGTTTTTCTTTGAAACTGGATCTGCATACTTTTATGACCCAGCCAACACTTATTGACTATGCCAGTGCGTACTTTGCTGTTCATCTTGCTTCTTCAAATTTTAAATTTTCCAACACATTCTGCATGTGAAACCTTTTCCATTTCAGCATTTGAATCTTCAATTTCATCAATTTCTTCTTCTTGTGTAACCATGTGAATTATTGTGTCATCGGTAATTTCATCCTCTTCATCACCTTAAAGCCATTCTTCAACATATTCACCTGTTACCTTTTCACAGCCGGGTAGTTTCAAAATTTGCATCTTAAGTTCAGCATTTTCTCCTTTTTTTTTCCTTATCTTTTTTTACATTTTCTTTAAGGTCTTTAGTTGTCAGGATATTATGCCAGCTGTTCTTTAGTGTTTCGGGCTTAATCTTTTCCCATAATTCAACAAGCCAATAGATAACATTTTTGATATTAATTTTTGTAATTCATTCTGACAAAGATTAATTTGTCTCTTCTTCCAAAACATGTGTGAGCAACTTTTTTCGATACTTCAGTTTAAGATCATTACTGACCCCCTTGATCCATTGGCTGAATAAGACTAGTAACGTTCGGCAATAGAAACATGGCTTTAATATTTCCACTGCTTAATTCTTCTAGTTCGGGATGTGGCGGATCATTATCTATCAAGAGAATTGCTTGATGAGGAAGCTTCTTTTCTTCTAAATGACTTTCAACTTTTGGTACAAATTCCTTGAAGAACTATTGTTGGAAAGCATCTCTAGTCATCCAAGCTTTTTTTCAGTTTGTATAAGAAACTGGTAATGTTTGAATAGCAACTTTTTTTAATGCACGTGGGTTTTTAGATTTCCCAGTCACCAACAAGCGTAGTTTGTGTGTCCCCGACACATTGGAACAACACATCGCAGTTATTCTTTCCTTGCTTTGTTTGAAACCCTGAACTGAATTTTCATTTCTGGAGACTAAGGATTTACTAGGTAGTCTTTTGAAGTTCAGTCCTGTTTCATCACAATTGTAAAGTTGTTCTTCACTGAGATTTTCGTGTAGTATTAAATTCCTGAGTTTAATACGATATGCATCTGCAGCCTCAAAATTAGCTGAAAAATAGTCACCTGATGAACTCCATATCGTTTTTTCCATCTGTCTAATCAACCAGTGCTGGTAGAAAAATCTTCGGCTTCTTTCAATTCTTGGGCAAAAATATTTGGATTTTTCCTGCAACATCAGACCATATATCGGACTGTTTTTCAACCTTCGAAAACCACATAAAAAGAACTTCACTTGTTTTTTCGTAATCACTTCTGCACATTGTTTTTCTTTCTTTAAAACAATCTTAGTGTGCTAAATTTCTGACACTCCACTTTTCAATTTCAGCACGTTTTCTTCTCCAGTCACCTACACTCACTTCTCCAACACCTAATTCCTTTGCAATTTTTTTTAATACTTTCACCCAAATCTAACCATTTTAAAGCCTTTATCTTAACATCCAAGGAAACAAACAAGTGTTTTCTTTTTCTGCCCATTTTCCTGCTTACAAATTTATTGTCTTACTTCTATGAGCTCTAGAAGATAATGACACACTCATTGGACAGGGTCATCTTTCAAGCGCAGGGTCATCACCTGCGTGGGTAGTGGAAAAGTTTCACACACAGTAAAAAGAAAAAAAAAATCACGTCTGAGCCCCTTGGATTAAATGGAACTCGGATTATCAAGACTCTACTGTATCAGCAAATCTGTTTCCACATGATTGCAAAATCTGTGCTCTGTGCATGTAGGCAGATTCCCCCAGTATCATGAGAGAGGTGACCAATGATTATCTTCTTTCTTCATCTTTTGCAATCGATTTGTGACTAAATTTTTTATGATTGCTTTGTGTTATATACAAAAAACTTTTTAAAATATATTAATAACATTAAAGGCTGTTTTGTAGCAGTATCATGAAAAACTGCATTTGTATGTGTCCTCAGTATATTTCATTTAATTGTGAAAGTATTTTCTACCTTTGCAATCTGTTTGCATCAACTAAAATTTTTATAATTGTAGCATACAAAATTTGTATATTGTATACAAAAATAAAAATTTTTTCTCAAATCCGACTAATATTGCTGTAACAAACCGGTTTCTGAAGTCAATCTCCAGTATTGATCCCTGGTCTGGGCAACATTTCTTTCTGTTAAATTAATAAAAGAATTGCCAGAGCATATGTAATATGTTGTTAATTTTGAGGAAAAAGATTTCTGCTATTTATAAATATGTTAATTTTTTTTTGTTAATGAAAGGAAGGAGAAGATATTTGTGTTTGATGGGTTGAAATTCAGAAAAATTCTATGAATTTGTAATTAAAAGTTCATAAAATATTTAAATTTTAGTGTTTCCATTTTGATAGATTTAATTATTATATTCACAATAGAACTAATGTATGTTTTTAATTTTAAATTTATTGTTTACAATTAAGTAAATGGATGTTCATTGCACACCTTTTTGCATGAATTCAAAATTTCCTCTTTATATTTTTCTTCAATTTCATGCCTGTATATGATAAAATAAGCTTAATATGATTGCATATACAGTAATTAAAAGACTAGATTAATATTTTGCTTAAAAAATATCTGCGAAATGAGCTGAAATTTGGGAAGTATCTGATTCTGAAGTAGTAGGCTTGGATGATGTTGCAATTTCTATATTGTGATACATTGGCAATTTAACATAATGGTGTTAACCATGCATTTTATATACGATAAGAGTAAAATCTTGTTACTCTGGCTTTGAACTCATTTTCCATAATAAAAATTAAGACTTAAGGAACTGATTCATATTTTTCAGCACCTTAAAAGTAACAATTATCTAAAGATTTTTAATTATTTTAGCAGTCGTTTAAATATTTTTTCATTTCAAGAGAACTATACATGTTTTCATTATTTATTACAGTTTTTTACAAAACTAGTTAAGATAGTTCCTGCTAAAAAGGGACAACTATCATTCTTTACTACATTAATGCAGCATATCTAAAATTTAAATATAAACTAAGTTTAAATTAAGCCTTTAATTAAGTTAAATTGAATGAAAATTTGCTGAGATAGCAATATATATATATATATATTTATATATTTTACTTTGTTAAAGGAACTTTTTGTGACTTTCATTTATTTGTGTCACAAGAATGATTTTAGTTCAAAACAGGCAATTTGGAAATTGAGTGGTGTTACCTTTAACTGTAATTAAGTAGTGAATACTTATTTAGGATTCGGACAGCACCAGGTAATTTGTTTTATTTTTGTAGTATAATAAGCTACAGTGCTGCAACCCATAATAAAATAGTTATTCAGGATGACTACAAAACATGGAATACAGGGAATATTAACATTCTACTTACGACAATACGCATGTATAAAATTCCTTATTCACATTTCATGTGATTAGCGACAGCCTATTGTACACCTCAATAAAAAAGAGAATTTTGTAATTTTAACGTTTCTCAATTATCACTCTCATCTTAATTGTTTTGAAAGTTGTCAAGATATTTCATATGGCAGGAAAAGCAGATTTAAAAAATTCTGTTTCTGCTTATACACAATTTTATTGCAATAAGTGATATTTAACTATATGAATTCTTAACTGGATTGTACAGAACACTGCTGAGTTTTATAGCTTATCTGGATTTTTAATGGTTGAAGGATTAATATTCGTAATAATACTGTTTGTTCTTGTATAACTCTTGCATAAATACTATACTCCATGCTTATCAAACCATTACATAATTTTCTGTGAATTTACTTTTTGATATAATTTGAGTTTTGACGACATACTTTTTGGTCATGAACCTTCTTCCTTATTGTATTTTATATTGTATAATTATTTAAATCTTAATTACTTTGTTTATAAAATAATATAATGTAATTATTGTGAAAACGTAATTGGATAATATGTAAATTTTTCCTGCTGATTTGGCATATATGTAAACATATGTTGGCACTGTATTTTTCATTTCGCCACTGATGAAGGGCACGGTGATGCCCGAAAGTTCTTTGGCTTTGTAAATTTATGTACATCATGGAAGATGTTTTTATTAAATGACATTTTAAACCTATGTTGGTTGTCTTTAATTTAATAGTTTATTAAAGTTGACATGTATCCATTCTATTTATATTTATTATACTTTGAAATGCTGAAAATAATTATTTTTAATTATCACTTTCAATTTTATTAATTGACTTTTTCTGCTTAACTGATATTCAGTAAAAGTAGGTAGTTATGCAAATCAGGGAATTTTGAAGATATCCAGAAATCTGGGAATTTTTTATCTGAGATCCTGTAGCCACCCTGTTACTAAACATAGGTTTAATAGTTGAGAAGTAAAAACTATCCCATTTATTCCATATGAGATGTAAAAACTATCCCATAATTTTATTATAAAATTCTGTCAATCAATTTATAAATAAAATTAATGTAGTTAATTATTATTATTTTTTTAATATTAATGCTAATTAATAGAATATTTATTATTTCAGAATCTAGTGGTTTGTCTAGAAAATACAATCTGCATATATAATATTTCGGGACATGTACACAGTATTCATACCATCACTGATGTTCCCTCAAATAAGAAAGGACTCATTGCCATGTCTTATGGCAATTCAGACACAATAATTGCTTATCCCGCGAGTGATGAAAATGGGGATGTGCAAATATTTGATGCCACTGCAATGGTAAGTTACTTGTTTTTAACATAAGAGAGGTTATAGTCTAAGACCTTGTTAATTCAACATTGAAATTTCTTTTGTAATTCAAACTATATTATGGTGTGACCTGTGTTTTTGGAAGAAATATAAGGTATCTAGCATAACAATCTAATAAACCTGTTGCAAACCTAGCAGGCCCTTGATCCAGTTCCTCGGATGAGGGTTTGCTCAAAAGAAATCAGTCTTTTGTTAGATCCTTTTTAGTAGGTACTTATTTAAGACTAGGGCAATGTTGGGTAATTTTTTTTTTTTTATTATTAGGTCTACTTTTGTCATAATCAATTTGAGAATATGAAAAATATATCTTATCTGTTTTCATCTGCAATTTATGTTTTTAAAATATTTCCTTAAAATTCTGTTCAGTGTGGCGCTGTACAGTAATGCTGAACTCTGTGAGATGATTTTGATTTACAGCGAATGTAATTATCTCCTAGTGATACAGTAATAGGTTACTATTGTTTTTTCTATAAAGCCTACATCCTTCTATAGTTTTTATTCTGCATTTGGTATGTTGATTACAATAAACAAGTTCGTTTCATTGTCGATATGGCTCAGACAATGAGTGCTAATTAGGTGTTAAAATAACTTTTAACCAGTATCATCTGCCTGTCTTTAATAGTTTCAAAGACAAACCATGGAAAAAATTGTTTTAAAACCTCATTAAATGATTTCTTTGCATCAATTCAATTTGTGAACTGCACCTAGATTAATGAATGTTGATGAAATATCAATGAATGATGATGAATGTTGATAAATGACTATCAAAAAGTCACGAGAAAGTGGTGTATGTCAGGAAGTTTGAGAATTTATTTCATCCTAAATTTTAACTTATGAATAAAAATTTACTTGAGTTTGACTAAATTAAGTATTGACAACATTTTTGTAATTTGATTTTTCTTTTATAGAGGGGCTGTATAAAATTAATTTTAGCTTTTTATGGAAATATGGTACAGCGTTTAAATTACTATTTCATAAATTCCTATCTTATTCAAAGCATTTTTGCAATTGGAACTATGGGTCTATAACAGATGGTTCAAAATTTTTTTCACAGTTCACTTTTTGTGAGACACACTGTATATATCAGGACAGGCACTAGACCCGTCAAGAATCTAGAATTGAGTTCTATAAAGAAAAAACTTTGTTCCTAATACCTACTAACTTGAAAAGAAAAAAAAATACAATAGATTTTGATAGCATTTTTAAAAAGAAAATCAAGATGGGAAGAGTTAGAGTTCAAAAAATGAAGAAATGTTTCCCTAACTGGTTATCAAAACATAATTCAATTTTTTTCTTTATATAAAAAAAAAAAAGTGCTCACAAAAAAAAAAATTCTGGCTTATTTTATTTTATTTTTTACTATTTAATGTATCTATTAATATATTATCAATTAAATAAATAAATATATATATATATATATATATATATATATATATATATATATATAAAAATATAAAATTGTAAGTCCAATGTTATAATGTAAGTAGTAACTCATAATACACTATTCCAAAATTTTTCTACAAAATACAAAGAAATAAAAGAAATTCAAACATAAAGGGGAAATTATAAAGCGTAATGCAGGCCATAAAGACAAAGACAATCAACAAATTTCAAAGGTGAGGAATGAAAATAGGAAAACAAAAAAAATCAAGCAAAAAAGCTTGCACATGGAAGAGCTTTAGGCTTAAGATAAGTTCATTTCGAAAAAATTCTTGTCAAGTCCATATATCCCTTTGAAATAAATGAACACAAAAATGCTTGTTTCTGAAACACAAGATAGATTTCATCTATAAACTTGTGTTATATGGACGACAAGCATATAGATTGGAAAAATAAAGGAAACATAAATACCTTAAAATACACTTCATTAGTACAACCATGACGAGCAAAATATGACTAAACCAATGTTGCCATATGCAAAAATGAAAAGATGTGATTTGCAGTTGCCAAAAAGAGTAATAAAAACCGTACTGCATAAAAGCAATAAAATGAGATATTCTACAGTTAAAAGTTGCAAGATAAAAAGATGAAGATATATAATAAATTCAAGAGAATGTAGATGTACGGCTAAAATAAGATACTAAGGAGAGATTATGAGAATTTTAGGCTAATCGAAACTTATTAACTATATCATTTACTAAATAAGCTGGATATTTATAAAATTTACTGGTAATATTGAGGTTATTAATGTGCAAAGCATGAAATTTTTGATCTGATAATCTATAAATTCTAAAAAGTTGATTAAGTATAATATTTCAAAACAATTGAATCGAGTTGCAGGAATTAAAAGGTAATAATTTATTAATATTTAATTTAAAAAAACTCTTTTTTATCATATAAATTAGTAACTATCCCATTAGTAGGTTCTATAATTAGATTTAAATCCAAATAATAAATATTATTACTAATAGTAGTTTCATTAGGTATTAATTCCAAATTATCCGGATAGAAATCTATATCTATGACATAGTTATCAGTAAATACAAGGCAAATCAGATCATCTATATATCTGTAAATTTTATAATCTGTAGAAGTAAAGAATTTTTCATATTGATATAGGTATAAATTAGCTAACATACTGCTACTACAGCCACCATGTGGAACACCTGAGACTTGTAAGTATAATTTATTACCTTGAAAGATATAATTATTGAAAAGAACAAAATGGAGAAGCTTAGGAAAATTGGTAAATTTAGTAAGATGAGATTGATTAGTAATATAAGCATTATATAAAGCTGAAATGACATCATATAGATCTGTGATCTTAATATTATTAAATAGATCTTTAAAATCAAAAGTTTGAAATCCTATTATTTTACCAAGTGTTTTTAATTTATTTTTTAATTCTTTACTGTTATTTAGAATAATGTAGTTATCACTAGAATCTCGTAAATTAATATTTAGTACATTTAAATAATTTAGTAATAATTTACTAGCAGTAGTAGAGTATGAATTATGACCACTAGTTACAGTTCTAAATTTAATAGAATTTTTATGAAATTTAGGTATAAGCACAATATATGGAAATTTCAAAAATTTATTAATATCTAAGTCACTATACATATTGATAATTTTCAATTTGATACTATTAACAGAGTGTGAATCAATTTTAAATAGACTATTATTTTTTAAGTAATCTAACAGATATTGAATATAGAATTTTTTACAAATAATAGCATAATTATTAGAGGCTTTACCAACATAAGTAATAACAAAAGATCTATGTAAATCATTAACAGAGTGTTTTATATTATCCATATTATATATAGATCTAGATAAATTAATACTACAAATGGCATTTTTAATAGATCTTAAAATAGTAAATTTCCACATATTAAATGCCTCTAAAGGCTGTGCATATTTAGAAGCTAATCCATAAATAAATTTATCAAGGTCCAAATTGATTGACTTTAAGACCTGTTTTTTCATGAGTCGCGTCTTAATTAAATTAGGTCATATGAATAAATAATACCTTCATTTAAAAGAAAACAAGTGTTAAAAAAAACTATCGCGAGGAACTTAATGTTCCATAGGAAACACCGCGTGGAACACAAGTTCCATTGAAAAGTGAGTAGCACGCTTTTAGCTCAAATTAAAACGAGAGATTTCAACAAAAACTCAAACTGAAAAATTCCACAAGCATATTTATATGTGTGGAAATCGAGAGTTTAGAAAACCGGCAGCAATTAAAATCAGCTTACCGGAATTAGAATTGCCAAAATTTAGGCTCAAAACTCTGATAGCAGACAATCCAGAAAAACGTGAACCAATTAAAATAATTCACAAATTCTGAACAGGCGTGAAAATCACTTAGGCTTCGCATCAATCGCGGTAAACAGCGCGCAAAACCAAGATTCCAAAATGGCCGCACAACTGAAATTTTTGAAACGCACTGAACATAGAATAACTGGACACTATGGAACAAACTGAATTTCTAACCAAAATGGGAAAATGAGACATCAAATTAAAGGGAATTTTAGGGGGGAATCAAATAATCATTTTTATAAATTTACAAATTAAAAGTAATATTAATTTAGGGAATGGAACATTTTTAATTAACAATATTATAAAGAAAATTAATTTAGAAGATTAAAAATATTCTAATTAACGAATAAATGAAAAAAACAATAAATATTTAAATATTACCAAATTGAGAATATTGAGCCAGGGAAAAATAAATAAAAATAAATTTCAAATCCCCAAATTACATAAATTCTAAAGCAACCCAACACACACATACTAACATGCATACATGAAGCCAGACATCACTTCAAAAACATTCAAGTTCAGGAATTCTTAAAACCTACTTTTCCACCAAAAACTCGAATCGAAACAAATATTGCATTTCCAAATAAAGGTAATGTTTTATGTTGGGGGTAGTGTTATGGGCAAAAAATTCTGGGCAGTGTTTAACATCCTGTACTATTTCCAGAGTTTCCCCCAGGCACTTTTGGAAGGGCGCAGCGCCCTGCCTGCCCTTTTTTTACCAGAACAGCGCCCTCCTTGCCCTTTGTACGGGAAAAGTGCCCTCCCTGCCCTTTTGTTAGCAGATCAGATCCCCTGCTTAGCCTTTTGTTAAGAGAGCAATGTATGTCCTCAAACGAAATTCAACCAGTTCAGATAAGTCCCAGAACCCTTTCTCTGCGTTCATTACCGTAAGTTTTGATCCTGTCTATATCTCTCCCCCCCCCCCCCCCCCTTTGCTGCCTCCTCCTTCAAAGAAAGAAAAAGGGTGATCTAGTGCCAATAAAAAGAAGATTGACAGCCCCATATCACTTCTTTCCTTCACTGAAAGAAACAAAACTGAAAGGGGAATATTAAGCACGTACATTCCTTCTTCCATCTAATGAAAACTTTCAAAACAGTTTTCTTTTTTAACTTAATTTTTTGTTAAATTATTTCATGTTTGATATGCATTTGAGTTATAAAATTCTGTAAATGTAAACCCCGTACGCATATTTGCTCTAAAACAAATATTTAAAAATATAGATTTCCGGACTAGGGTTCTTTGCGCCATTTGCGGGAAGATGTTTACGTTGATTCCGCCGATTCAGTCAAAACCCGAGGATGATAGAAAGGGTGTGATGAAAAGTTGTTAGATTAGCGCGGTGATTTTAGCCGGCTTGAATGGGAGAGCTTATTTTCTTTATATTGTTTAGTAATTGCTTTTAGCTACCAGCCTAGTGGCTTTTTGAAAATTCTCTTAATATGCTTTCTTCATGCTTAATATGCTTTTCTTATGCTGCAGACTGCGTATCTCCGCTACGCGCGAAAGTCACGGCGCTAAAAGTACTCCTATTTTTTGTTCGTGTAATAGCTATCGACTGTGTATTTGTCCACCGCCGCCCTTAGAGAGGATCGGACACCACTCAAGTGGTGGGACCCGGACTCCCCACCAATCTTTGAGGGAGGAGAAGACATAAAAAATGCACAAATGAGAAAAATGAAACGTGAAAAGGAACCCAGGAATTTGTATGGGCGGCCCTGATCTGACCACTACGCGTTATATACAATATAAGGAAAACTCCGCTCCATGCAATAATGATACGCGGACATATATAATTCACGTAGCGGATTTACTCCCAATGCAGGTCATGCAATAGCTATTGGCTGTGTATCTGACCACGGCCGCCTTTAAGAAGGGTCGGGCACCCAATAATTTTTTGAGGGAGGAGATGACATGAAGAATGCACAAAAGAGGAAAACGAAATATGAAGGCTAACCCAGAAATTTGTATGAGCGGCCCTGACCCGACTACTACGCAGACGGATGTAGTACGCGTTATATATAACATAATGATAACTCCGCTAAATGCAATAACGATTCGACATATTTAATTCGCGTAGCGAATTTACAAAATTAAGCGCTTTCTTTTAACAAGTGTATGTAATCCGCATATAATAACGATATATACATTGTGCAGACGCTTGCAAATCGTGTGACATTATGTTATGAACACGTGCACTATGCGGGCTTATGGATTAACAGATTAGCCCGTTGACACGACATCCGCATAGCAGATTTGAAACACAAAATAACCCCCCTCATATCAGCGGACTCGTTTTTGACCCGCTCCACGGACGCATGAAATAATAATAATAATAAAGGTCATTTAATAACGATGCGCCCGCTTTAGGGAGGTATGCAGTTGTACTCGCCCGCTACGCGAGTTTACGGCTAAAGGTACGGACACACGAACGTTCGTTGCTTGCACTCTTAATAACTCTGCTCCATGGAATAATGATTAACTTAGCACCTAAACATTTGCTAATCCATTGTTCAATACTTTCTTTATAGTGATTTTATGGAGCTTTCTAGAATTTTATTTAGTTATTTAAATTAGGTTTTTTTTTGTTTTTTTTTTAAATCAATGCACAACAAACAATTAATAAATATTTTCAACGTTTAAATATATCTTATCCCTTAATATTATCTAACTTCATTGACTCATGAGAAAATACTAAAAATCAAAATTTAATATTCTCCTTTTTAAATTTAATAAACTCTAAATTTATATAAATTCAATAATTGCAATTGCTAATAAACCCAACTGTTCAAGACTATAATTGCATTTGATGTAAAAATAGCATTTATTCAATGATAAATTTGTTCTCAACAAAAGAAACATTTTCATACCTTAGTCGTGGTGAATTTATATAAATTTAATAAACTCTAAATTTATATAAATTCAATAATTGCAATTGCTAATAAACCCAACTGTTCAAGACTATAATTGCATTTGATGTAAAAATAGCATTTATTCAATGATAAATTTGTTCTCAACAAAAGAAACATTTTCATACCTTAGTCGTGGTGAATTTATATAAATTTAATAAACTCTAAATTTATATAAATTCAATAATGCAATTGCTAATAAACCCAACTGTTCAAGACTATAATTGCATTTGATGTAAAAATAGCATTTATTCAATGATAAATTTGTTCTCAACAAAAGAAACATTTTCATACCTTAGTCGTGGTGAATTTATATAAATTTAATAAACTCTAAATTTATATAAATTCAATAATTGCAATTGCTAATAAACCCAACTGTTCAAGACTATAATTGCATTTGATGTAAAAATAGCATTTATTCAATGATAAATTTGTTCTCAACAAAAGAAACATTTTCATACCTTAGTCGTGGTGAATTTATATAAATTTAATAAACTCTAAATTTATATAAATTCAATAATTGCAATTGCTAATAAACCCAACTGTTCAAGACTATAATTGCATTTGATGTAAAAATAGCATTTATTCAATGATAAATTTGTTCTCAACAAAAGAAACATTTTCATATCTTAGTCGTGGTGAATTTATATAAATTTAATAAACTCTAAATTTATATAAATTCAATAATTGCAATTGCTAATAAACCCAACTGTTCAAGACTATAATTGCATTTGATGTAAAAATAGCATTTATTCAATGATAAATTTGTTCTCAACAAAAGAAACATTTTCATACCTTAGTCGTGGTGAATTTACATAAATTTAATAAACTCTAAATTTATATAAATTCAATAATTGCAATTGCTAATAAACCCAACTGTTCAAGACTATAATTGCATTTGATGTAAAAATAGCATTTATTCAATGATAAATTTGTTCTCAACAAAAGAAACATTTTCATACCTTAGTCGTGGTGAATTTATATAAATTTAATAAACTCTAAATTTATATAAATTCAATAATTGCAATTGCTAATAAACCCAACTGTTCAAGACTATAATTGCATTTGATGTAAAAATAGCATTTATTCAATGATAAATTTGTTCTCAACAAAAGAAACATTTTCATACCTTAGTCGTGGTGAATTTATATAAATTTAATAAACTCTAAATTTATATAAATTCAATAATTGCAATTGCTAATAAACCCAACTGTTCAAGACTATAATTGCATTTGATGTAAAAATAGCATTTATTCAATGATAAATTTGTTCTCAACAAAAGAAACATTTTCATACCTTAGTCGTGGTGAATTTATATAAATTTAATAAACTCTAAATTTATATAAATTCAATAATTGCAATTGCTAATAAACCCAACTGTTCAAGACTATAATTGCATTTGATGTAAAAATAGCATTTATTCAATGATAAATTTGTTCTCAACACTAGAAACATTTTCATACCTTAGTCGTGGTGAATTTATATAAATTTAATAAACTCTAAATTTATATAAATTCAATAATTGCAATTGCTAATAAACCCAACTGTTCAAGACTATAATTGCATTTGATGTAAAAATAGCATTTATTCAATGATAAATTTGTTCTCAACAAAAGAAACATTTTCATACCTTAGTCGTGGTGAATTTATATAAATTTAATAAACTCTAAATTTATATAAATTCAATAATTGCAATTGCTAATAAACCCAACTGTTCAAGACTATAATTGCATTTGATGTAAAAATAGCATTTATTCAATGATAAATTTGTTCTCAACAAAAGAAACATTTTCATACCTTAGTCGTGGTGAATTTATATAAATTTAATAATCTCCAAATTTATATAAATTCAATAATTGCAATTGCTAATAAACCCAACTGTTCAAGACTATAATTGCATTTGATGTAAAAATAGCATTTATTCAATGATAAATTTGTTCTCAACAAAAGAAACATTTTCATACCTTAGTCGTGGTGAATTTATATAAATTTAATAAACTCTAAATTTATATAAATTCAATAATTGCAATTGCTAATAGTAGGGGATTAGGGAGAGTTCAGCGGCATTTAGGAGGAAGTAAAGTGCTATACTTTAACATGGGGAACCCTCCGAGGCCAGAAAATGAGTGCATCAACAGAGGCGGTGCTAAAGTCCCATGCTTTAACATAGGGGTTCTCAGAAGTCGGTGTGAGGCAGCACAGTTCCATCAGGTGACGTCACAGAAGAGAGTGGAGTTTATGACGTATATTGTTTTTTCTTTTTTTTTTTGTTTTTACTAACAAAATTTCGTAAATGCAAGTTTTTTTTTTCTTACATTTTTTCGCAAATGTAATTTTTTTACTTTTCAAAAACCACACTTGTGCCGTTTTCTCTATGGAAATTAACATAGGTTTTCGCACTTGTGCTATTTTTTAACGTTTTTTCACAAAAACATACTTTTTACTAACAAAATTTCGTAAATACAAGTTTTTTTCTTAAATTTTTTCGCAAATGTAAGTTTTTTACTTTTCAAAAACCACACTTGTGCCGTTTTCTCTATGGGAATTAACATAGGTTTTCACACTTGTGCTATTTTTTAACGTTTTTTCACAAAAACGCGATTTTTACTAACAAAATTTCGTAAATGCAAGTTTTTTTTCTTATATTTTTTCGCAAATGTAAGTTTTTTACTTTTCAAAAACCACACTTGTGCCGTTTTCTCTATGGAAATTAACATAGGTTTTCGCACTTGTGCTATTTTTTAACGTTTTTTCACAAAAACATACTTTTTACTTGTAAAAAACTAACAAAAACGCGTTTTTAAAGTAGCAGAATCGCGTGAATTGGTGTTTTAAAGTAGCAGAATCGTGTGAATTGGTATTTTAAAGTAGCAGAATCGCGTGAATTGATGTTTTAAAGTAGCAGAATCGCATGAATTGATGTTTTAAAGTAGCAGAATCGCGTGAATCGGGTGTATGGGAATCTCGAGAATCTCGGGGTTTAAGGGTTGTGTTTCCCCAATCCTTTCGTCTTGGATTTCAAAATTTAAATGCAGTAATGTCTCTTTAAGAAATTAGATGCTGTTAGAAAAATATATTATTTTTTTTATTGTGGTCCCACCTCCACCCGGTGTATAGGATACACCGTCACAATTTCTTTTTTTTTTCTTTTTTCCTATTTTTTCCTTCTTTTTTTCTTTTTCCTTCTTTCTCTTTTTTCCTTTTTTTTATTTTTTTATTTTAAAATGTCCGTAGGCATAACTTGTAATGCCGTCTTCGAGTAAATATCTTTTGTCATCAATGGGTGACAAAGCCACCTTGTTCTGGCATACAGTGAATAGTTTATGATGGCTACTATCAATTCTAATCTGTTCTTCCATAGTAGGTCTAACACTCAACAAGCATTGTCTATAGTCATTGTGTGTAATTTTCCGTGCAACCACATGTGTAGAAACACCTTTAGCTCTTTTCTTTTCTCCAGCAGATGATAGAATAGAGTACATTTTAGGTCTAAGTCCTATAAACTCTTGAATGGGGGTTGAATTCAGTTCATCTTTAAAATATCCAATACGTTTTTTATTGTCTTCACTGAAGAGGGGATGATCCTTGGGATAGTCCGAAAAATCATACAGGTGTTTATGCTGGTTCATATCTTCATAAATATCAGCAGTTTGGATTTCATAAGCCAATGAATCAGTATCGGTGAAGAGAAGCGAAGCTTTTTCACCATATTGGCTTTTAATATGTTTATAATGAAACTCATACATCAGGAGTTTAGATAACTCCAAGATAGCAAAGCCAACGTATATAGGCCGGTTCATTAAAATGCAATTCTTTACACGTTCAACACCCACCAGATCTTCGCTAAAAATCCTGATAGCTCTATAAGCTGGAGATGCCACCAGCTTCAGGGCCCGCTTTGAAGAATTCACTAGTTCAATATTCACTCGATTTCGAAGATTCTCCATCGTTTTTCCAAACACAGCGTTATTAAGCAATTTAAAAAAGTCTTTCTCAAAATTAGTCTTTGCCTTCTTTCTTTCTTCTGTGTTAAATTGGATGTATTTCTCCAACCAGGGCTTCTGATTAAATTTTAAGGTCTTGTGAATTTTCTCGAGTCTTAAACCTAATGATAGGTATAGCTGAAGGTTACGATAGTGAACAATATAATGTTTCTTGTCATGCAGATTGGGTACTAATTTCGTAGTACTAACAAAATGTCCATGATGTAACTGTTGAACCAGTCGTTCAGCATAGGGGGAAAGCATTTCTCGTTCAATCTTCACCCTTTCAGGGGCTAGAGGGTATTCATTATGGTAATCATGTAAGGATTCAGGATACTCCAGATCCACTTCAAATATATACCCCTCTTGGGCATTATCCTTTAGACTCATTATCCAGGATTCATTCAAATTTTCTGTAGATACCCATTCAAAGCCACCATAGGGCAGTGGTTGAGACATGGCCCAACCATATAGGTTATTAGCATCAAGATAGATAATGTGCTTATCAGGCTTAGTAGAATCGTAATTTTCCAAATAACGATTATTAGCCTCGGATCTACGCTGACTTATCATACATATGCCACCGCGGATTCCACGTTCTATAAACAGTAACATATTTTCATCTGTGAGTAGTTCTAGGGTTTGCTCAGTCATTTTTAAAGAGGCCTGCCAAGCCAGTCCAGGGGCGGTCATCATATGGGCGGCATCTAAATCATAGTTCTTCTTGCAAATTTTTCGAAAATTCTCAAATACATCGGCTAACAGTAGCACATCTGTTTTCACATACAGGTCGTGATATTCTCCCAAGTTCTTTATGTTGAAGGTATCCCATACAGTTTGGGCATGCCGATAATCTTCACTCTTAATATCTTCTCCTTTAATATCATTATGAAATGCAGAAGGGGGAGGGAGTACATTTTCATCAAATTTTTGAAAGGATGTCATATAGCTATAGGGATATACTCCTTTCCTAATAAGAGCATTCTGTTGTACTATATCGGGGAAATGTTCTCTGAGAATATAAAATTCACTCAAGTCTAAATTGGAAACTAGCTTTTCCAGGGAAGCATTCAGAAACTGTAGGCTATCAATAAATTGTAAACAGACACGGGGCCCCTCTTTCTTTGAAATCTTAAAAGATATGTATTTTTCAATATTAGTGGCAATCACATCAATTTTATGGTCTTGCAATTTCCCAAAACTCAGCATAATATGATGAGAGTCATAATTTTTTAAATTATGAAACACTACAGGAATATTAATACTTTGTCTATAGTTAAGATTACAGGCATTATGCAGGGCACCTCTATAGGCTCCAGTCACGTGATTGTGATCACGCACACGATCTGTTTTCAGTTCACGATGGCACACGTTACAATGGGTAGCTCTTTCAAAGTCAACTTCATTCTCTTTAGTCATTCGTAGTGGTTTAACATAACGTAATTTTTCTCCAAGATACTGTTTCTCCATTATCAAGTTGTTAAGAAAATGATTCACAGGGTCGATACCTCGATACACAGTAGCTTGTTTCAGGCATTTTCCATCAGGCCCTATAATAACATAAGCATATCCACAAGGTTCATGAATCGCTAGTCTATGCGTGTAAGATCTAATATTCGAGGGTTTAGTAGTGTCTTCTTTAACGATCAGGGCTTCAAAGTCAGCATAAATAATGAAAGGAATGGAATGCTGATACTGTTTGTTCGTGAATTGGAGATATTTCTGATCTTCCGAGGGCATTTTAATGCGCTGAGGTGCATGTTCTTTACAATATTGAGCATGATCTTGCAAAAGATCGTCTCTGCTGTAACGATGTAAACATCTATAACATATATATTGGGCTCCATTGTGCTTAGTTATATCTCCCAGCAAGCGTGACATATTTCTTATGAGAGTATAGTGTTGCTTATCTTCATCACTAATCAACAGGAGATTCACACAGTCTTCATCTTCACGTTTGGATATATGCAAAGGAAAAATCTCTTCGTCTTCATATCCATATACATTTATTCGTATATTATTCAATTTTTCAATCTGAGGAATCTTCACAACTGAGATAGGGTATTGAATATCTCCAAGTTTAATGTCATTTTCAAAACTTTTATAATGTGACACTCTTTCAGGCTTATATTCACGGGATATATAGTATTTGTGGGCTAATAGGCACCACACCAGGCATTTCTCGTCTTCATTTCGAATATTGAGTAAAGCTTTCTTGGCTGCAAGTTTTGTTGGCAAGGGTATATAGCTAGAAGCTGCAAGAGGCTTATACTTTGCACAGAAAACATCTATCTTTCGCATCTTTTGTAAAGTCCATCCAGAGCCTCGGCTGACAAATTCTTCGAATAACTTCAAGATTTGTGAAAAAGCTTCTTCAGCATTGTTTGGAGGGGTATCATCACGAAGTTCTGTCACAACATCTGTTCTAAAATATGAGCTGGATACCTGTTGGCCATTTGCAACGTCACGAATAAATTGCACATCCGCAATAAGATACCACTTAATAGATCTGTATGCATCAAGTTCGTCTTTTAATATCTTCAATAGCTGAGGGCGAATTTCATCAAAACATAGCATAAGATCCCTCTCTACACTTTCAGTAGGTTCCAGAGTGTGTACAGAGAATACATCTAAACCCTTCTTCTTCTTCGCTACAATCTTTGGGCGCTTATTAGAAGTTGAGGCTAAAGCAGGAGCTTTCCTCTTTTTAGAACCATGTTCAATACGCTGATGGCGCAGGGCATCACTTTTCTTGCTGAATATAAGTTCACAATGCATGCATTTCACACCATCCTTCAGATGAAGTAACAGGTGGCGCTTCAGGTTATCTCGTCTAGTAAACTGTATGGAGCATTGAGTGCATTCAAACACTTTAACGGGAGAATGCATATTCGCATGTCTAGCCAAGTCTTCCTTACGAACAAATGCACGTTCGCATACTTTACATCGATAAGTCAAGGCATCATCGTCAGAATGAATCTTCATATGTCTTGCTAAGGCATCTTTTCTGGAAAAGTGCTTATTACAAGATAAACACACCTGCAAGAGATAAAAAAATACAAGACCTTAGTATAAACACGCTATTCTCGGTAACAATGTAATACATTTCAGATGTATATATATCATTACAAATGTATATAAAGTAATCGCTAATCCATTATACTATCCCCATTAGAAATAATAAAATTCCTGGATTAAAGAATATATCCATATAAGAATATATCCATACAGGACATTTCATGTAAGATCCCCAAGACATTTCATTAAATTCATAAAAACACTCATTAAAAAGTTGTTACGCATCATAAAAATACAAAGTTTAATAAAATAATAGAATAAAATCACATTAAAACAAGTACTTACATGTCCAATCCTGTTCAAAGAGGGTGTATTACGCATAATAACGTCAGTAACGGTAGGGATAGTACCTCCGATATTACTTTCTAAGGCAAACATACTCGCAGAGCAACTTCAAACACGACTTAACAGCACGAAACTCACAACAGAAATGATAAAATCGCTGCTTAAAGACCACCTACATCCATTCATAAAAAATAGTTCCTGGTGTATCCTTCCGCCAAGGTCACCCCAAGGTTATCTCTAAAGAGTTCTTGATGTATCCGTAAGCCAAGGGCATGCCAAGGTCACATGATAGTTATATCACGGTTACCGCTAGATTTACAACACGCGAATGTAATTATGCACACATCCGATAAAAAATAAACAATTCATTCAACATCGCAATCGATTATATCCTTTTTTAATAATTGTAATCGATACATTAAATAGATTCACATCTTATAAAATAATAGATTTTAATAAAATAATGAAAGAAAATCCATTTGCGAGACCCCCTAAAACCTCCAATCGTTATGCAATACAACAACACGCAAGCATAAAACCCCCCGAATAACATACTCCTCTCTCCCCCTCCCTCCCCGAGACACCAACACTCACTTCCCCATACACTAAACGTAACCCATAACAACCGGAATCCATAATAAAACATTCACCTTCACCCCCAACGTACATCCAAATACACAGTCATTCAACGTGAAACCCGTATTTTTACAGCAAAAATCACTTTACAGGGATTCATAGAACAAAAATCCCTAAAAAATCAACAAATTCACCCAGAAACTAGCTAAAGCCCTCAAATTACTTATAATTATCGTCTACATATGCTATATAACCATTTACAACCTTAAAAAGGTGAGTATGCTAGTAGTAAAGAAAGGGGCGTTCTGCAACAAAGGCGGAGCAATGCGGAGCGCGGAGCAAAATGGCGGCCATTCCGCATTCTGTGATCCTGGACGGGGGTGTAAAAGGGGGAAAACTAAAAAAAAGTGGGGGTAAAAATTTTGGAGAAACTTTTTGTCGGGTGGCAACGATGTCGTAGTCTTGTACGAGGGGTTGAGGGGGAAATAAATTTTTTGGAATGGGATTTTTTTCTAAGTAGGGAAGAAACTTTTTTCAGGTTGGCAACACCTCCGCCTCTGCAACGAAGGCGGAGCAGTACCATCAGCGTCCCCTAGCGGTAGAAAGGGGTACTAATAGGAAAATTAGGAATTTTGAGAAAATTAATAAAAAATTGAGTTTTTAAAATTTTTTAAAAACTTTTTTTAATTTTACCAAAATATGACATAGAGGATACTTTCTGGAAATACCAAAAAATATTTATTTTTTCTTTCCAGAAACTATTTTTAGGCGGCCTTGCTTCAACCGCATTCTGGCGAACCCACCTTTCTTTACTACTAGCATACTCACCTTTTTAAGGTTATAAATGGTTATATAGCATATGTAGATGATAATTATAAGTAATTTGAGGGTTTTAGCTTGTTTCTGGGTGAATTTGTTGATTTTTTATGATTTTTTGTTCTATGAATCCCTGTAAAGTGATTTTTGCTGTAAAAATACGGGTTTCACGTTGAATGACTGTGTATTTGGATGTACGTTGGGGGTGAAGGTGAATGTTTTATTATGGATTCCGGTTGCTATGGGTTACGTTTAACGTGTGGTGAAGTGAGTGTTGGTGTCTCGGGGAGGGAGGGGGAGAGAGGAGTATATGTTTTTCGGGGGTTTTATGCTTGCAAGGGAGTAGCGCGTTGCTGTATTGTTTAAGGATTGGAGGTTTTAAGGGGTCTCGCAAAGGGATTTTCTTTCATTATTTTATTAAAATCTATTATTTTTTAAAGATGTGAATTTATTTAATGTATCGATTACGATTATTAAAAAGGATATAATCGATTGCGATGTTGAACGAATTGTTTATTTTTTATCGGATGTGTGCATAATTACATTCGTGTGTTGCAAATCTAGCGGTAACCGTGATATAACTATCACGTGACCTTGACATGCCCTTGGCGGATGGATACACCAAGAACTCTTTAGAGATAACCTTGGGGTGACCTTGGCGGAAGGATACACCAGGAACTATTTTTTATGAATGGATGTAGGTGGTCTTTAAGCAGCGATTTTATCATTTCTGTTGTGAGTTTCGTGCTGTTAAGTCGTGTTTGAAGTTGCTCTGCGAGTATGTTTGCCTTAGAAAGTAATATCGGAGGTACTATCCCTACCGTTACTGACGTTATTATGCGTAATGCACCCTCTTTGAACAGGATTGGGCATGTAAGTACTTGTTTTAATGTGATTTTATTCTATTATTTTATTAAACTTTGTATTTTTATGATGCGTAACAACTTTTTTAATGAGTGTTTTTATGAATTTAATGAAATGTCTTGGGGATCTTACATGAAATGTCTTGTATCTGAATATATTCTTTAATTCAGGAATTTTATTATTTCTAATGGGGATAGTATAATGGATTAGCGATTTCTTTATATACATCTGTAATGATATATATATATACATCTGAAATGTATTGCATTGTTCCCGAGAATAGCGTGTTTATATTAACGTACAACATTTTTTTATCTATTACAGGTATGTCCTACTTGCGCGAAGAGCTTCATGGCAAAACGAAGCTTATTGCGGCATATGAGGGTTCATTCTGACGATGATGTCTTGAATTATCGATGTAAAGTATGCGAACGTGCATTTGTTCGTAAGGAAGACTTGGCTAGACATGCGAATACGCATTCTCCCGTTAAAGTGTTTGAATGCATTCAATGCTCCATACAGTTTACTAGACGAGATAACCTGAAGCGCCACCTGTTACTTCATCTGAAGGATGGTGTGAAATGCAAGCATTGTGAACTTATATTCAGCAAGAAAAGTGATGTCCTGCGCCATCAGCGTATTGAACATGGTTCTAAAAAGAGAAAAGCTCCTGCTTTAGCCTCAACTTCTAATAAGCGCCCCAAGATTGCAGCGAAGAAGAAGAAGGGTTTAGATGTATTTTCTGTACACACTCTGGAACCCACTGAAAGTGTAGAGAGGGATCTTATGCTATGTTTTGATGAGATTCGCCCTCAGCTATTGAAGATATTAAAAGACGAACTTGATGCATACAGATCTATTAAGTGGTATCTTATTGCAGATGTGCAATTTATTCGTGACATTGCAAATGGTCAAGAGGTATCCAGCTCATATTTTAGAACAGATGTTGTGACAGAACTTCGTGATGATACCCCTCCCAACAATGCTGAAGAAGCTTTTTCCCAAATCTTGAAGTTATTCGAAGAATTTGTCAGCCGAGGCTCTGGATGGACTTTACAAAAGATGCGAAAGATAGATGTTTTCTGTGCAAAGTATAAGCCTCTTGCAGCTTCTAGCTATATACCTTTGCCAACAAAACTTGCAGCCAAGAAAGCTTTACTCAATATTCGAAATGAAGACGAGAAATTTCTGGTGTGGTGCCTATTAGCCCACAAATACTATATATCCCGTGAAGGTCATCCTGAAAGAGTGTCACATTATAAAAGTTTTGAAAATGACATTAAACTTGGAGATATTCAATACCCTATCTCAGTTGTGAAGATTCCTCAGATTGAAAAATTGAATAATATACGAATAAATGTATATGGATATGAAGACGAAGAGATTTTTCCTTTGCATATATCCAAACGTGAAGATGAAGACTGTGTGAATATCCTGTTGATTAGTGACGAAGATAAGCAACACTATACTCTCATAAGAAATATGTCACGCTTGCTGGGAGATATAACTAAGCACAATGGAGCCCAATATATATGTTATAGATGTTTACATCGTTACAGCAGAGACGATCTTTTACAAGATCATGCTCAATATTGCAAAGAACATGCACCTCAGCGCATTAAAATGCCCTCGGAAGATCAGAAATATCTCCAATTCACGAACAAAAAGTATCAGCATTCCATCCCTTTCATCATTTATGCTGACTTTGAAGCCCTGATCGTTAAAGAAGACACTACTAAACCCTCGAATATTAGATCTTACACGCATAGACTAGCGATTCATGAACCTTGTGGATATGCTTATGTTATTATAGGGCCTGATGGAAAATGCCTGAAACAAGCTACTGTGTATCGAGGTATCGACCCTGTGAATCATTTTCTTAACAACTTGATAATGGAGAAACAGTATCTTGGAGAAAAATTACGTTATGTTAAACCACTACGAATGACTAAAGAGAATGAAGTTGACTTTGAAAGAGCTACCCATTGTAACGTGTGCCATCATGAACTGAAAACAGATCGTGTGCGTGATCACAATCACGTGACTGGAGCCTATAGAGGTGCCCTGCATAATGCCTGTAATCTTAACTATAGACAAAGTATTAATATTTCTGTAGTGTTTCATAATTTAAAAAATTATGACTCTCATCATATTATGCTGAGTTTTGGGAAATTGCAAGACCATAAAATTGATGTGATTGCCACTAATATTGAAAAATACATATCTTTTAAGATTTCAAAGAAAGAGGGGCCCCCGTGTCTGTTTACAATTTATTGATAGCCTACAGTTTCTGAATGCTTCCCTGGAAAAGCTAGTTTCCAATTTAGACTTGAGTGAATTTCATATTCTCAGAGAACATTTCTCTGATATAGTACAACAGAATGCTCTTATTAGGAAAGGAGTATATCCCTATAGCTATATGACATCCTTTCAAAAATTTGATGAAAATGTACTCCCTTCCCCTTCTGCATTTCATAATGATATTAAAGGAGAAGATATTAAGAGTGAAGATTATCGGCATGCCCAAACTGTATGGGATACCTTCAACATAAAGAACTTGGGAGAATACCACAACCTGTATGTAAAAACGGATGTGCTACTATTAGCCGATGTATTTGAGAATTTTCGAAAAATTTGCAAGAAGAACTATGATTTAGACGCCGCTCATATGATGACCGCCCCTGGACTGGCTTGGCAGGCCTCTTTGAAAATGACTGAGCAAACCCTAGAACTACTCACAGATGAAAATATGTTACTGTTTATAGAACGTGGAATCCGCGGTGGCATATGTATGATAAGTCAGCGTAGATCCGAGGCTAATAATTGTTATTTGGAAAATTACGATTCTTCTAAGCCTGATAAGCACATTATCTATCTTGATGCTAATAACCTATATGGTTGGGCCATGTCTCAACCACTGCCCTATGGTGGCTTTGAATGGATATCTACAGAAAATTTGAATGAATCCTGGATAATGAGTCTAAAGGATAATACCCAAGAAGGATATATATTTGAAGTGGATCTGGAGTATCCTGAATCCTTACATGATTATCATAATGAATACCCTCTAGCTCCTGAAAGGGTGAAGATTGAACGAGAAATGCTCTCCCCCTATGCTGAGCGACTGGTTCAACAGTTACATCATGGACATTTTGTTAGTACTATGAAATTGGCACCCAATCTGCATGACAAGAAACATTATATTGTTCACTATCGCAACCTTCAGCTATACCTATCATTAGGTTTAAGACTCAAGAAAATTCACAAGGCCTTAAAATTTAATCAGAAGCCTTGGTTGGAGAAATACATCCAATTTAACACAGAAGAAAGAAAGAAGGCAAAGACTAATTTTGAGAAAGACTTTTTTAAATTGCTTAATAACGCTGTGTTTGGAAAAACGATAGAGAATCTTCGAAATCGAGTGAATATTGAACTAGTGAATTCTTCAAAGCGGGCCCTGAAGGTGGTGGCATCTCCAGCTTATAGAGCTAGCAGGATTTTTAGCGAAGATCTGGTGGGTGTTGAACGTGTAAAGAGTTGCATTTTAATGAATCGGCCTATATACGTTGGCTTTGCTATCTTGGAGTTATCTAAACTCCTGATGTATGAGTTTCATTATAAACATATTAAAAGCCAATATGGTGAAAAAGCTTCGCTTCTCTTCACCGATACTGATTCATTGGCTTATGAAATCCAAACTGCTGATATTTATGAAGATATGAACCAGCATAAACACTTGTATGATTTTTCTGACTATCCCAAGGATCATCCCCTCTTCAGTGAAGACAATAAAAAGCGTATTGGATATTTTAATGATGAACTGAATTCAACCCCCATTCAAGAGTTTATAGGACTTAGACCTAAAATGTACTCTATTCTATCAGCTGCTGGAGAAAAGAAAAGAGCTAAAGGTGTTTCTACACATGTGGTTGCACGGAAAATTACACATAATGACTATAGACAATGCCTGTTGAGTGTTAGACCTACCATGGAAGAACAGATTAGAATTGATAGTAGTCATCATAAACTATTCACTGTATGCCAGAACAAGGTGGCTTTGTCACCCATTGATGACAAAAGATATTTACTCGAGGACGGCATTACAAGTTATGCCTACGGACATTTTAAAATAAAAAAATAAAAAAAAGGAAAAAAGAGAAAGAAGGAAAAAGAAAAAAAGAAGGAAAAATAGGAAAAAAGAAAAAAAAAAGAAATTGTGACGGTGTATCCTATACACCGGGTGGAGGTGGGACCACAATAAAAAAAATAATATATTTTTCTAACAGCATCTAATTTCTTAAAGAGACATTACTGCATTTAAATTTTGAAATCCAAGACGAAAGGATTGGGGAAACACAACCCTTAAACCCCGAGATTCTCGAGATTCCCATACACCCGATTCACGCGATTCTGCTACTTTAAAACATCAATTCATGCGATTCTGCTACTTTAAAACATCAATTCACGCGATTCTGCTACTTTAAAATACCAATTCACGCGATTCTGCTACTTTAAAACACCAATTCACGCGATTCTGCTACTTTAAAAACGCGTTTTTGTTAGTTTTTTACAAGTAAAAAGTATGTTTTTGTGAAAAAACGTTAAAAAATAGCACAAGTGCGAAAACCTATGTTAATTTCCATAGAGAAAACGGCACAAGTGTGGTTTTTGAAAAGTAAAAAACTTACATTTGCGAAAAAATATAAGAAAAAAAACTTGCATTTACGAAATTTTGTTAGTAAAAATCGCGTTTTTGTGAAAAAACGTTAAAAAATAGCACAAGTGTGAAAACCTATGTTAATTCCCATAGAGAAAACGGCACAAGTGTGGTTTTTGAAAAGTAAAAAACTTACATTTGCGAAAAAATTTAAGAAAAAAACTTGTATTTACGAAATTTTGTTAGTAAAAAGTATGTTTTTGTGAAAAAACATTAAAAAATAGCACAAGTGCGAAAACCTATGTTAATTTCCATAGAGAAAACGGCACAAGTGTGGTTTTTGAAAAGTAAAAAAATTACATTTGCGAAAAAATGTAAGAAAAAAAAAACTTGCATTTACGAAATTTTGTTAGTAAAAACAAAAAAAAAAAGAAAAAACAATATACGTCATAAACTCCACTCTCTTCTGTGACGTCACCTGATGGAACTGTGCTGCCTCACACCGACTTCTGAGAACCCCTATGTTAAAGCATGGGACTTTAGCACCGCCTCTGTTGATGCACTCATTTTCTGGCCTCGGAGGGTTCCCCATGTTAAAGTATAGCACTTTACTTCCTCCTAAATGCCGCTGAACTCTCCCTAATCCCCTACTGCTAATAAACCCAACTGTTCAAGACTATAATTGCATTTGATGTAAAAATAGCATTTATTCAATGATAAATTTGTTCTCAACAAAAGAAACATTTTCATACCTTAGTCGTGGTGAATTTATATAAATTTAATAAACTCTAAATTTATATAAATTCAATAATTGCAATTGCTAATAAACCCAACTGTTCAAGACTATAATTGCATTTGATGTAAAAATAGCATTTATTCAATGATAAATTTGTTCTCAACAAAAGAAACATTTTCATACCTTAGTCGTGGTGAATTTATATAAATTTAATAAACTCTAAATTTATATAAATTCAATAATTGCAATTGCTAATAAACCCAACTGTTCAAGACTATAATTGCATTTGATGTAAAAATAGCATTTATTCAATGATAAATTTGTTCTCAACAAAAGAAACATTTTCATACCTTAGTCGTGGTGAATTTATATAAATTTAATAAACTCTAAATTTATATAAATTCAATAATTGCAATTGCTAATAAACCCAACTGTTCAAGACTATAATTGCATTTGATGTAAAAATAGCATTTATTCAATGATAAATTTGTTCTCAACAAAAGAAACATTTTCATACCTTAGTCGTGGTGAATTTATATAAATTTAATAAACTCTAAATTTATATAAATTCAATAATTGCAATTGCTAATAAACCCAACTGTTCAAGACTATAATTGCATTTGATGTAAAAATAGCATTTATTCAATGATAAATTTGTTCTCAACAAACAACTCGTTTCTTTTGTTCAAACCTAACCAATCATTACACATTTTTACAATCTCCAATTTCATTTAATGCCCTGATTTTTTAAACAAAATAAGATTATCTCATACTTATGCACAAATATTTCCCCAAGGAGTAAGTGACAGATTCAGCTGAAACAATAGTAACATTTTAAGTAAATTAAAGCTTTCCCACACATTGGAAAACCCAGGTTAAAATACTAAAATATCGAAATTATAACCAACAAAGAGCTCATCCAAAATCCAATTATATACACTTGTAGGGATTTCAAAGAGCTATAGTCTTGCATAATTGTTTACAGGTTTAGTTTTTGAGATAGCATTACAAACTTGAAAAGGGGAAATTTTCACTCTTCTTCAACTCGGCAAAACGATTACTCGAAAGCTATAAGCACTTTTTAAAAATATTAATATAGATTTAGCAACTAAGTTTCCTAATACATATTTTTATCCCTTACTATTTATATCTGTCTTTTATGGTTTCGAAGATATTTCGAGTGAAAATAAGCAAAATGAAAAAAAAAAAACTTGCTCGGACAGATACTTTATGTTTTTCAAAAAACAAGTTCAAAATATTAAAAAATTGAAATTAATTTTATATATTCACAATCTTGACGCATTTTCTACAAAACATGAAAATATATTTACATTTTTGTCTATTAGACTTGGAGGTATATGCGACAAAAGTGTTTACATTTTTTTGCAATGCTCTAATTTTCGTCATAAAAATCCCAAGCATAAATGTTATTCAAACATAAAAAAATATGTGCCCTTTTTTTCTAAGAAGTGCCCTTTTTCTGGTAACAGCACCCTGCCCTTTTTTAATCCTGGGGGAAACTCTGCTATTTCACATATTCTAAGAAAAGTTACCTGATCAAGAAGCTTGAACCTTAAAATGTCAAATCAAGTCTTCACGTTTTTTTTAATCAAAAAAGTCTTAATACTTCTATTTAAAAAAAAAATTAACACAGAAAAGAGTTCAATTATAAACAAATATGCTTACTTACTTTTTAATAACCTGCCTGTCTATGATTACAGTGCTTGTACACATCTTAAAAGCACTAAAGTGAATATTTTCGCAGCATTCACTTGTTTCGCTTTCTCATGTTAACTTATGGAAAAAAGTCCTAAACCTTTGGCTTTCTATTATTTGCCTAGCATAGGTGTAGTAAGCATAGGTGAGGAAAGAAGAGTTTGTGCTTTTATAAAGTATTGATAAAAGAATTTGAGTACCCCCTTTTATTATTATGTATTACATATCAAATTTGATTTTCTAGCCACTTCAGTTCTCAAATTATTCCTCTCAAATATTCCCTTGGTAGACCCAGGACAGGCTGTGTCAGTAAGGTTCAAAATCAAGAAATTAAAATGAACCATACAAGTCAATAAACTAAATTTAAACTTTCTAGTTGTTCTGATTCTCAAGATCTTCCCCAAAAATGAGTACATTCCTATGGTAGTCCCAAGGTGTGATAGTCCATTAAAGTTCAAAATCCAGAGAATTAAAATATGCCACAAGAAATAATGACATGTTAATTTGGACTTTATATTCTGCTCTCACTTTTTATTTTTTCTCCAAAAGCAGCTGCATTCCTATGGCAGACCCAGGACAAGCCAGCCCAATAAAGATCAAAATCCAAAGACTTAAATCATTAGACTTAATCAAAAGAATTTAATCCATATGCTGCAACAAACAATGACATTCTAAATTTGGACATTCTAATCTCCAGTTCTCAATCTATTCCCCCAACATGAGTATATTCCTATGGCAGGCCCATGGTGAGATAACCCAGTAAGGTTCAAAATCAAAGGAATTAAAGATGCATCACAGAAAACAATGATGTACCAAATTTCATGTTCCCGTGATGAATGGAACCTGATTAGTTAGGGCCTCAAAGATATGACTCACAATGATAAACACCAGATCAAATTAAATAAAAGGTTCTAAAAAGTACAAATCTTTTCAACACAAATATTTGGCAAAAAACATTGTGGGAAAGAATTAAAAAAGCTATAGGACTATTTTTCATAGGTTAACATTGAAAAATGAAACAAGTAGTTGAAGAGAAAGCATATGCCTGACATGGCTGGAGAGAAAGTATAATAAGAAATTTCCTTGAAAAAGGTTTTATTTAAATGCTGTTTGAGATACATGTACCCTGCCCTTATAAGACATTTCAAATGATTGCCCCCTTTCTCTTTTATGTATTTATTATTTTTTTCCTGTGTACTTAAGTGTTGATTTGTCATTTAACTAAAAATTATTTTGAATATTAAATCAATACTTGAAGTATTGAATATATGCTTATTTTCCACCTTTTTAACACTTTACAACGTAGTTGAAAAGTGTTTATGACTTTGTTCATTCTGTCTGTCTGTCTATTTGTCTGTTAGCACGATAACTGCCATAAAAATTACTTTATCAAAATGAAATTTTAGTATGTTGTTCAGATGGTCTGTAGGACCTATGGGAATATAAATGAATAATATCACCCAATTAGTTTTGGATTGAACCCGGGTTGAAAAAATTAAATACATTGAACCCTATGGGACCTAATTTTTCAAACATTTTTTAAGCGAATTTAAAATTCACAAATTGCTTCGAATGTTTTAGGAAATATTCAAATTATCTCATAAAATATATAAAAAAAATTTCAGCAAAATATATTCAGTAGTTTTTAAAATAAAAATTAAAATAACAATTACACCCTTTATATGAAGAGATCACGTGACCCACTTCAAAATAAAATATGGCATCCATCTTGTGTCAAAATCATGATTTTTAAAGTTCTTTTTAATTCATATTTAGTGTTGCATCCATCCTAAAACCGCTTTGTGTTTGTTTAAATTCTGTGCATCTACATACTGAAACAATGCAATTACAATATATTTGAGTTTAAATGATCATTTAACTTTGATTATTTTTACAATGAAGCTTAATTTTCACTTATGGAGAATGTAAACACCAAAAGATGTAGAATGAGTTGTATAAAAATTGCTGCATTTCTTTAACACAAAATTATTTAACTCATGGAGTCTGCAATATAGCTGATATGAATGAAACATTCATTGATTTTACGCAGAGAAGCAAATGATTTTTTCGATTAAGTTTTAAACATAGAGTTAAATTACATGTACCTCCATGGTTTTTTAAATAAAATAAATGATTATAGTATTGGGATGAGTGAAAGGAATGGAAAAATATTTATGAATGAAATGCTGCTTTTATATAGAGGCGATTTATATTTCGATGATTTCATTTGAATAAAGTTCATATGTTTTCGATGAAGTTTTCAAATATAATAAATTATTGTAGTGTTATGATAATTTTGAAAATATTACCGAGGAATGTATCGCATTAGATATGTTTAAACCAGGCAATTTATATTTCAGTGCTATCATTTGAATGAAGTTCATTTTTTTCGATTAAGTTTTTAAGTTTTCAAATATAATAAATTAATGTAGTGTTGTGATTATTTTAAAAATATTACCAAGGAATGTATCGCATTTGAAAGATGTTTAAATAAAATTGCATTGCAGTTGGAAAGTGTTTCCTAATCAATGCTTTATGCATGATTGATCTTTCTTGTTTATTTTGTAACAGCATGCCAAAACAACTATCCTTGCTCATGCCAGTCAATTAGCTGCTCTTGCACTGGATGAAGATGGTGAAATGTTGGCAACAGCATCCATTAAGGTAATAATTCATACTCTCATATAATTTTATATGCAGTCTCATTTCTAGCATTGTATGTGGTCATTAGAGTTCATAGGTTGTTTCAGAAATGAACTTAACGAAATTTCTTTAACAGAGACCCAAAAAATGATCACCTAAATATATTAGGCAGTTACAAAATGCCATGTCCCAAAGTATACATTCCTATGCATTTACATCTAAATAAGTGTTGTGGTGTTGTGTTGGGCTTAGTTTCAGAGATTTTTGTTTTTCTAAATTATTAATGTTCAAAATTCATTATATTCCCCCTTCTCTTCAAAATTCTAAATTAATTTATGGTTATTGTTCATTTCAGCGATTTATATCTTATTAATGTTTATTTATTATCCCTTTTATGCATTCCAACATTCTAAATTACACGTGCGATGTATCTACAAATGCTAAATATCTTTAAAGTCCTTTGCTAATTCGCCTGTGTCCCTGTAATTTTCCTTTCCAGCCTTACGCCTACACTTTTGAGCGATGATTATATTCATCCGAAAGTGAAAAAAATCATATGTTTGACTTGCAAGTTGTCCTTTTCTCGGCTTATCAGTAGAAACAAGATGCATGTACCAGATGTCAGCATTGTCCAACGGGGTAGCAAAATTTAGTGGCAAAACATGGTAGCTAGAGCTTGGAGAGAATTTCGTGCCTCGCGGTTCTTGGCGAAGCATCATTTTTTATTCCCCGGGGTGTGCATAGGCTCTCTGTATGAGGCGCAAGTTTTCACTCACCAAGATTGGCGGCTCTCGGGAAGCGGAAATTTTGTTGACAAGGCATTCAATCCTGAGCAATGAGGTTGAAAGAATTTTGAGGGCCAGGGCTCATGCTGAGTGTCCTGGGTTCGTGGTCACTGGAAAAATGTTTTAAAGTGGTGTATAGATGTTTTATTCTATTCTTGCAATGTTTACGTTGCTGCGAACCCAATACCTGCTCGGGTTCTTCAATTGAAAGTGGTGATGATGGGCCAATTCCCGGAAAAATGTTTGTGCTTTCAGATTGCCGGGGTTGTGCATCATGTCTTCTGCAGGCGCCAGTATAAAGTCAAGAGGGACCACCATAGTACCAGGTAGCTAAAATGTGTCTAGCCATTGATCATCACTTTAGACCTTTGTTACTTTAGACCTCATTTTAGACCGTCTGACCAGCAGTGTGTGTGTGCAACATCAGCAAGAGTAGTGTGTTACAGTGTCTGGCGCGCAGAGTATGTGTGTGCGAGATCAGCGAGAGTAGTGCATTACAGTGTCTGACCAGTAGGGTGTGTTTTAATCACATATTTTGACATCCTTGTTTCACCAACACACATATCCATAGTACACATTTAACAACAGTCTTTTTAGCTCCTTGTGTCTGGTGCTGCCATCTACAAACTTATTCGTAAAACTTTGCAGTCCAAATGATAATTATTTTCATAATAAGAAAAGTTGAGGCTGTGAATCTGTTTGTTTGGCATTTTAATCTTTTAATTGTTGTGAATTTATTTTTGACACATGCAGTTTCGTTTTTTTTTTTACCTTGGAGAATAATATTTTGCTACCTGTACAAATTGGGATTTTACATTTTACTATTTGATGTTTGTTTTTATTATTTTTATTTCAAATATTATGTTTTTGTGGACAGCTCACCAAGCAGACCAAGCTCTGATCTTCAGGCCAGAGTGGAATCTGAACCTGGGATTTAAATTGTTAACTGGGTTTTAAATTGAGTTAGAGAGTTTTAACTTGAGTTCAGGGATTTGATGGTATTGGTTTTTAATTGTTTTCTTTTTTTGTAACGCAGTGTACTACCGAATTTAATGTCTGTTTAAGAATTTGAAATTAACCTTTTTGGTGTTTGGAAGTTTAAAATGTGTTTAAAAATAAAAGGTTTCTGTTAACATAATTTGGCCGTGTTTTTTGAGTTTTGCCTGTGCTAGTTTAATTTTGGTTTAAAGGTAAGTGAAATTTTTTTGAATATGAGTTGATTGTTGGTGTGTGTTTTAAAAGATAAAGAAAGTAATGTGCACAAGCCAAGCAATTAGTAAAAGAAACAAAGAGATAATGTTAATAATTATAAAGGTAACTTTATTGAAATCTATACGATCAATTTAAGAGGAATAATAACTTTAGAGTAATTTAAATAATATAAATTAGAACCTTTAACATGTAACAATCAATTAATAGGTAACAAACAGTTGTTGAAAAGAATTAATAAAAAGAAATTAAATAAAAATAAATAATAAGTTTTTTGATACAGCAGTTGTAGTTTAAAGACTTTTTAAAAGATGGTTTAGAAAATAAGATTCTCATTTTAAATTTTCATAATTAAAATTAATTTTTCTGTAATAAAGGAGGACAGAGTTTTGCAATCAAAGTTCAAGGAGTTCATCTTAATCCTCCTATACTGGTAGGACTAACTAGTTTTTAATCTTTTGCTTATGGGTGAGGCAGCTTCAATCCCAAAGGAAGAACATCTCAAAAAGATGGCTATGGGACATCGACATATCTTATCCTAAACAGTTCCACCCCCATTTGCAGTCAGCTGGGCACATTTTCAGTCTCTAATTCAAACACCATCAATATATATATATATATATATATATAAATATAAATTATTAAATCCAAAGTTTGAATGTATGTAGTAACTCATAATACACTATTCCATAATGTGAATGACAATGCAATATACATTTAATTTAATATATATATATATATATATATATATATATGATTGCTGAAATAAACATCCTTCATGACTTACTGTTTCAAAACAGACAACTGAAAAATTCTGATAATAGTTTCAAGGTCATCTTATTTTAATTTTTTCTCCCCTTTATCTGCAGACATTGATAATGTAATAGTATCTTCTCATTCATGGGTAAGTTCTCCCTCTCTCTCACTCTTTATTGAGATAAAATATAATTTACCTTAGGAAAACACTATTTATTGAATTGCAATAAAGCATAATTGTTATTTATTCAACTTGCATGAAAGTAAATCTTCCAAATATAAAAGATATTATATTTAAAAATGCTATTTTATTTAGAAAATATACTTTTTATGCATATCAGTGAAAAATATATGAAATGTCAGAGCCTTATTATAAAATGTCTATAATTATTATAGTTTATAACAACACAGTAAAGAAATTCCATGATGTAATAAAAATGTGTGTATAAAATGTATTTTTCTTATATTTTACACATACTTAAATTATATTTATGAAATTAAGGAAAATTTTATTTATTTCTCACTTTATTGCACTTCCTTTTTTAGAAATACTTTGTGCTTTTGTTTTATGTTGTAAATTAATTGTAATTTAGTGTTCTTATGAAATCATCTGTAAACATTTTTTTTTTTTTTTTTTTGTAGGGAACGGTTATACGTGTCTTTTCTGTTTCAAGTCGGGATATTCTATTTGAATTTCGACGGGGAATTAAGAGGTAATTTTCATAAATTTTATTTCTGTATATTTATACTTGCATTTCTCCCCTATTTTCATATTCTTTACCTGAGGTATGTTCAGTTTTAACTCTTGAAAACTGAACACACGTTAGATTTAATTAAGTTTTAAGATATAAACTAACAACATTTTAAGGAGCACCTTGGGACACTTTTCAGTTTTTGATTTTTATAAGTACAGTATGATTTTTATAAGTACAGTATAGTGGATCTATTATTCGGAATGCTTGGGACTTTGGACTTTCTGGGTAAGGGGTTTTTCCGTAATTTGGAACACTTTTCTAAAATCTATTGGAATGTTCTACACTTCAATTTTTAAGCATATTACATAAAGCTTTGTAATGAAAACATATACTTAAATAAAATTATATAGTTTTAAAAATATATATGTAATTAATTTAAAATCAGATCTAGTTGTTAAAAACAAATTATGAAAAAGTATCAAAACATGAAAGAAGTTTATTATTGAGGCTTGATAGAACACAAGTTTACACTAAAGATAATGACATTTATTTATTTTTAATAAAATTATAACCCTGTATTTATAAATGGGAATACATCCAATTTTAATATATCCTGTCAAAATGGCCATATTTCAAGTGCCTAAATTGTTGTTTTAATACATTTTTCTAGAAAATAACTCATCATTTCATTAACTACATGTTTGAAAAATAATTTTCCCACATAAAACTATCAATAAAATCTTAGCAAGGTTCGTGTGCACTCTGAAAATTAGGAAAACCGGGAATTTACAGGGCATTTGAAATTGGACCAAAATGTCAGGGAAATTGCAGGGAAAATCGTTCGAGAAAAAAAAAATGCCTTTTGATAATCATCTACAAACAGTCGATCATGCAATTAAAGGGCTTGAATGAAGAAACTTCATAACCAAACAGGAAATAATGCCCATCTACCTACAGAATAAAAGGAAAACTGCTTTCCCAGAGATCAAAATTAATGAAACAATAAACATTAGTTCAAATATTTAAACAAAATGATAAAATATAAACTTTTTTTTTCTTTTTTATTTCTTGTATATGTATATTTTGTCTACGTTCCAGTATCTAATCAAATTACGATATTTTTTGTCGTTTAATATGGCTAAAGTAATCAATTAACTTAAAAGTTGGGTTAAATTTGAAAGACAAACTAAAAATGGAACTTAGAGTTAATATTCAATGAAAAGAGTTAGTTTTTTGGTTTGACTTTAACTGACTTAGTGGTAGAGGTTAAAAAAAAATATTATTTTGAATAACATTTTTGTTGTTCCTATAGTTTTTATGAGGTAGATCCCTATTTTAAAATTGACCTAAATATGGAGTATCGCCCCAGCCCATTCTTCCATATTAGTTAAAGGTACAGATTACAGTTTTCTTATAAAACTTCTTTTAAAGTTCTAAAATGTTATAGCAATTTATGCATCAGCTACTAGTTTTACTACATATTCTGAATGCATACAAGGATTGCTGATTCAGTTCTAATTGCCAGAAGCCAGGTGACTTGGCATGTCAAGTTTATTATGAATGTGTTATTTTATATTAGCTGCCTGCCAATGTATTTATTCCGATTGTATTTTCAATAAATATAATTTATGATTTTTAAATATCCTGCTTTATTAGCCTACATATCAAACCACTCAAAATGTAATGAAATGATGAATTAATTTAAATTTTGTGGTATAGATTTTGAGCATGGGTATAAATGAGTCAAAATAAATTGTTTTTTAAATTTATCAGTAGAATTCACAGTAGGGAAAATCATGTGGTGCCTGTATAAGATTTTTTCTATTATAATTATACATGGTGTGCTGGGACTGGAAAAAATTCTTTTGTGAGAACCTCATATGAAATTAATTCCTGCTGAATTCTACTGCACTTTTTTTTTTGTGAAAGTGATTACAGGATTACAGAGAACTTTCCCCAACTCATTCAGTGATGTTAATTTTGCTTCCATTACTTCGAACTACTCCAAATCACTATGCCTGCTCCCAAATAACATTTTTTTTCACAGTATTTGCTTACAAAACTAATTTAGGAATCGGTCATCAACACTAACAAAACATTTTTGGTCAAAATTATTTCTAAATAGGTGACCAATTTTAAGAATGGGAATTAGTTTTTGTGTTCATTCTATTATCTTATGTATTACCTTAATTGTAATTATTAAGATTTGAAATGTTTAAACATGTCAATAATTACATATGAAGTTTGTTATTTGTCTAATAATTAAATTTTAAATCAATTATTGGAGTCATCAGTATGGGTTAAGTGATTCCATATTGATAGGAAATTATTTAATTCAGTATAGAAATTAGAGCAAGTAGTTTAAATAAAAAAAATACCTCCAGATCTTGAAATTTTCTACCCCTGTGCAACTCAAATTTTGGTATTTGCTATGTGTACCATGTTGGGAAAAGGGTGGGGAAGCACTGTTTTAAGACACTTTGCACTTCCTAGGATAGATCACTGGTTTCATATTTATTTTTATTGCCAAACAATACAATAAAACCCTCTAATATGTACCCCAGTGATCTGAAATTTTGGATAAACCAAACAGTTCAATGAACAAGAAATTCAAAGCTTTTTTTCGTTTGCATCCGTAGATGCAGGATCACTGAATCAATCTTCAGTTATGGAGTTTATTATATTTTTTCTGTGGATTTACAAGATTTGATGTATGTACAGTGACTAATATAATTAATAATGCATAGAAAATGTGTAATAAAATGGAAGATAGCACAGTAATTTGCCAAAAATACTAATTATTATTCCAAAGTACCCTATAATTTTTCTGGCGAATGGTAGATATTCAGGGTAAAGCTGCTACTTATGTAACACTCGTGCTTCATAGGCATAAATTTACTAAACATGGCATTGTTGTGTTGCACCATATATTTTGGAGCAATTTCCAGAACAGCTGCCTTTTCTGTATGAGACATCACTGGCACTGGGGTGGTTGATATCACTTTCATCAGATTTCACGTTGACTTTCTCTGGTCCCTAAAGACATCACAATGTCACTGTCAGTATAGTTTGGATGACTGTAGTCATTTTCTTCTCTTCTATTAGATCATAAAAGATTTTGTTTCCTGTAAAGAGTCGCAGAAAAACTGTGATGTTACCACTAGTAAGTTTGAAGATAGGGGCATCAGATGGAGCATTGCTAGTAAGACTTCTTCCGATAGCATCTGAGTAACAATTAGCTCTTTTAAGCCAAATATAATTGTCTAAATAGCCCATTAACCTGTGAGTAACTGGAAAAGTGTCAATGTGTTCTACATAGACATGCAATTATTTGATGATGTAATCAAGTTAATTTTTGGCTAAAATGACTAAACAATGGCAGGAGAAACATTAACATCCCAGTGAGGAACAAACATTTGGTTTTGATTTTAAGAGTTTTGATTTTAAAAACATCCCATCTATATTGAACAACTCGTTAATTCGAACATACCTCAGGGTGGTTACAGAACTTGGAAATCGGAATATCAATATTTTGAAAAAATCAGGGAAATTTCAAGGAATTTCTAAAAAAAGCTGTAAAATCAGGAAGATTGGAATTTTTAAGGTAATAACAGCTTTTATTTTTCAACTCTCAACAATACACATATACAGAATTCCGTATTCGCATCTCATGTGATGAGAGACAGCTTATTAGACACCTCAATAAAGTTTAAAATTTCAATGTTTCTCAGTGATTCATATCATCTCATCTTAATTGTTTTGAAAGTTGTCAAGACATTTCATATGACAGGAAAAGCAGGTTAAAAAATACGGTTTCTATTTATACATAATTTTATTGCAATTTAACTATATGAATTCTTGACTGTATTTTACAGAACACTGCTGAGTTTATAGCTGAGTTTTATAAGCTTATCTAGAATTTTAATGCTTAATAGATTATATAACTCTTGCATAAATGCTATAGTTTGATTATTATACTTTTCAATGCTGAAAGTCATTAATTTTAATTATTTATTCTTAATTATCACTTTCAATTTTATTAATTGAATTTGTATGCTTGTTAAACTAATATTCTATAAAAGTATATGGTAATACATATCATGAAATTTTTGAAGATGTTATCTGGAAATCCAGGCAATTTTTTAACTGAGATCTTGTGGCCACCTTGTACTTCAGTCCCAATTAGTTCAGATTACAGAGGTTTTATCATGTTATACAATTATTTGCATGTAGTATATCAATTTCTCAAGCTGGTTTTATTTCAATATATATACCAATATATATACCTATATATAATTCTCTTCTACTTGTAGGTGTGTTGGAATAAACTGTTTATCATTTGATATGAATAAAGAATTCCTGTGTGCCTCTAGCAATACCGAAACAGTTCATATTTTCAAACTCGTTGCACCTGCACCTTCTCAGTAAGCAACAAATATTATATCTTATACTTTTAACTGTACTTTAAAACTGTATATTAACCTGGTATTAACATACAATGGTATATTAACATTTCAAGTGTTTGTTCACAGTGAAACCAATGTTAATTTAACACTAGAACGATGAAAGCTGTCATTTTGACCGCATAACTACTTTGAGAAACGATTCCTCCAAAACGGCTAATCCCAAGCCCATTGAAATTTTATGACTTTTCTTATTTTCGTAAAGTTATTGAAAACAGAAGTGTCAAAGAAACATCCTAAATGCTGTAACTATGATGTTTCGCTTTTGAATTAAATGTATGTTGTATTTTTCCTATGGTGATCAAAATGACCATTCTAGGTAGCTTGCCATTCTAAGTCTGCTTGCTATTCTACGTAGTTCAAACTATCTGTTCTAGTGTTAAATAATCAAATAGAAAAACAAATATTGTGACAGAAAACTTGCTATTATCATTCAGAAATGCATATTGTCTGATAATATTGTTTTTGTTTTTTAGTCTTTTTGCATTCACTAAAATTCTAGCTAACTTGTGAATGAATAATGCAAGATTCCCAGCAACTTGGAAAGTCAGAGAAAATTTGGGAAATGAAAAATGGTCAAAGTAAATCTGAAATATTTGCGAAAAGTCAGGGAAATCCTCAAACATTAGAAATCGCTAATATTTTTTAAAAATTTAAGAAAAAATTAATTTAATTTTACAAAAGTTTAATATTTAGGCCTTCTAAATTATTTGTAAATGCATATACATATTTAGTTTAGATGTTTTAACATATTCAAAACATATCTCATTTCTAATTTCCTTGTTCAAATCATTTTTGTCCTTTTATTCTGTGCTCAGAAAAATTTTGGCTTCATTTTGTGTGTACTCTATATCAAAACATTTTTAATAAGTATGTTAATTTGGTACATCTTGTGCTGTAATTATTTTTTAGTTATTGTGACTGTTTATTTTATTACAGTACAGGATCTATTATCCGGAATGCTTGGGACTTCAGGGGGATAAGGGGGGGGGGGGTCTGTAATTCAGAACACTTTTTTTCTAAAATTTACTGGAATGGTCTAAAATGTTATTATAGAAAATTATAATTCATTTTAAAAACATAAATGTATTAAATAAAGCTGTTTTACAATCTATATGAAAAAATATACTTGGTTAACTAAAATGCAAATTACATGTAGTTATGGAATCAAATGTAGTGATTAAGAAAATTTTTGAAAGAAAAAAAAATGTCTGAAAAAGTTTATTATTCTGGCTAGTTATTAGGTCTTTTTTTTTTAACATTTCAATTAAAGTGGGCTGTTTAAACTGTATATTTCAAAAGATGCTCTTGAATTTTGTACCCAGACATTATTTGTTGTTCTGTGCAAAACTCCGTTGTTCCATGCCACATATTAATTCAGCTGTCAACTCCATCATTCTTTCTGTGAAAATTTTATTTTCTTCATCAACAGTTTGTACTTCATCACTGTCACATTCATCCAAATTTTGATCTTCATTTGCTACCATTTCGCAAATTTCACCGTCTGTCATATGTAAAGTGACAGCTCAACACCCTCAGATTGCTGGATAATTGTAAATGTCTTGGAAAAAACATGGTAGGAATCTATGTTTTATTTACCTTATAAAAGATTTTAAACCCCTATATCGTAGGAAAACAATTAAGGAATACATTGTAAATCAGAAACACTTGTTTAAAAACCGAGCTTTATAGCCAGTTTTGAAAGGCTCTGGTCAAGTCGTCTTTAGTGTCGAGAATAGATTTTTGATAAGTATCTAATTCTACTTTGAGAAAATGGTGGACTTGGTTTTTTATTTATTAATGCAATATCAAGATGCCGGGGAAACTGGTTGTAAAAAGAAATTTATAAAAAAAAAAGGCTGTCTCCATCGAATGATCCAAGAAAGGCCAGATACAAAATATTTATAAAAGCTAAGTGTACATAAGACATTGATGTTGCAAAACTGGCAGAATTCGCGACTTTATTTCGATAGTACCCATCCACCTTCGTATTTCCAAATTTCAATGATGCTGTTCTTTTGTACCATAAAAATTTTCGTTTGTACCATTTCAGGTACACATTTATTCTCATTTTAAAGTGGGGAGGGTAACTAAAAAAAAGGCAATCTGCACCTCAGAAATTTAAAATTTCACCTATGTCATTCGTTTGTACGGTAAAAATATTTTCATTTATACCACTTCCAGTACAACTTTATTCCCATTTCAAATTTGAGTATGCAAAAATGGTTCAGAATTTCAAAATTTTATTGATGTCATACGTTTGTATCGGGTTGTGCCATAAAAATTTTCATTTTTAGCACTTCTGGTAGATCGTTATTCCCATTTCAAAGTAGAGGTGGATGATAAACAGTCCTTCACACAGGAATTTAAAAATTTTGTAAATGTCATTAGTTTGTACTAAATTTATGCCAGTTTGCCCATAGCATACATTTGCACTGTACCGGATTGTATAATTAGCATTTTCATTTGTACCACTTCTGCAGGGTTCGCATTCGTCCTGAAATACCTAAAATTCCTAAAAGTTTGAAGCTTCCCTTGAATTCCTAAAATTAACCTAAAATTTTTAAATTATCCTAAAATTTTGTAATGTTTTTGCTGCGGCGTCAAATTTACTCTACTATCGCCCGAATACATTCCATTCATACGGCAATCGATGTTAAAAAAGACTTCAGAAATTAAAACGTTGTTCAAAATAGTACTCATCTTTTACAACGACGACAAAAGTGTCAATCACGCCAAATCGCCGATTCTCAATGGTTAAATCCTCTCCGTCCGCGGGCGGTTTTAGTGAAATACGATCGCAAGACGAATGGCGACCCACGTGATCATTTACAGACGGGAGTTTGGGGGAGATTCTTTTGTTTGTGCGAGTGGGAATCTCCAGCGCAAGCTAACAAACCTAGAAGCCTTCTCAAAGAAATAAAATAGAAAAAGACGGGTTCGATTGTTGAATAGTTTGCTTCCTCATATTTACTAGATACATCACGAAGTTTCTCTTTCTTTGCAAAGTTAAAATTTTGCTCAACTATTCTTTGTTGGGAATCAATTGTGTGCAAAAATTTTGAAGAATTTTAGGTCTAAATTCAATAATACAAATATAGTTTGTCGGATTATGATTCTCTTACGCCCCTCATTACGTAATATTTGATCAACATCATGTCAAAACAGGAGGGTAGAGAAGGAATTTTTATCTGCTGTTAGCAACCTCTCTAGGTATTGATGATATTAAAGGATATCTCTTCAAAAGGATGCATTGCGTAGGGGCCCGGACCACATAGCAGTTTATGAAGAAAAGCAATAGATAAAATAAAATACGGCATAGTAGGGAGGTCCCGCAATTGGATCGCCACGCTCCCCATAAAAAATAAATTAAAAATAATGAAAGAGCAGAAATGTGAAGAATGTTAAATAAACACATTCCCGCTTCCAACAGATAAAACTTTTAAACAATTTTCATTTCTTTTTAAACTTAAAATTTTGTCAAAGTATTCCATGTTTAGTATGCATCTGGGATGAAAAGTACCAAAGATTTGAACTTTGTAAGAATTTTTGTTCAAAAACCAATATTTAAAAATATAGTTTTCTGGACTAGAGTTTTTTTGAGCCGCAGGAACTTGTGCGTGTGTTTCTGTTGATTCTATCAAAACAGAGGATGATTGAAGGGAAATAGCTGTGTCTAGATTAACGGGTTGCAGTAGCTTTGATGAAATATAGGATAACTTATTTCCCTCATATTATTTAATTACTGCCTTCGGCGACCAGCCCTATTGTTTTTCAAAAAAGTTTTTAAACTTGCAATACCTTTCTTGCAGTAACTGTCGATCGCACACCTACGCTACGTGCGCAAGTCACGGCTAAGTGTGCAGTTTATTGACGGAATTATGTATCATATCCATAAGTTATATATTGAAAATTAACGTATAATTAAATTTCTGAAGCTGGTGATAGAATAACTATGAGCCACGAAATTCTGGTTACACAACTTCGTTGAAATATTTAAAACAGAGTGTTGCAGCTATAACAAACGTTAGATAGTAGTTGTAGGAATACAAGTAGCAGTAGAAGTGTTAAATGAGAACAGTTCCAGTTTAATTCAAAATCACTTTTATTGAAGAGTGAATCCATTGTATTTGCTTACAATATATATCATGAGAACAGGTAAGCAAAAACCAAAGCATACTATTTACAAAACATGAGCACTACAGCTCATATGAAGGTTTTTCAGTGAAAGTTCCATGCCTAGACACGTTTCTGGTTTAAGTATTATTTACACAAGTAAGTGGAATAAAAGCATTTCACACTTACGTGACCACGTGCACTTTCCGACGCCACCACTAGCTGGGCACACGCTATGGCAAAAACTTTAAACTTTCCGGATTAGCACTATAAAGTCCACAACACGGGAAACATGGTCTCTTTAACTGAGAACCATCAAAACTACTAAGTTTAGTTTAAATATCCGCGTTCACCGATAAACACTTTATCGTAACTTTCGACAACATCGAAACATGACTTTACGAAGATCCGTCTGCCCGATCTAGATCCTTCTAGATCCTTCCATCGATCAGTATAAGCAAGCTATCCAACGAGCTTTCCAAGCGATCGATCCGTCGATCAAAACGATCTACCGACAAAGCGATCTCCTGACAAAGCGATCTCACTTAAAACCAGAAAAGTGTCTAGCCTTTATATCCGAAGATGGGTGCGTTCCGGAACATAACCGTTGCCGGCAACGCCCTCTGGATATGCAAAACAGGATGCGTGAGCGGCGAGAAAGGTGATTTGCATGATCAGCCAAGTTTTGTCCACATCGCGATTCGTTCACGAGAACGGAATAATCATTTTAATAATGACGTCACGCTCCCGCGAAACAAGAATCGCGATGTAAACAAAACCAAGTTTCTAACATTTATGAAGTGTTGATCTTGTACCTCAGCTATGCGCACAAGTTACGGCTAACGATGTAGTTCATGAAGTAGCTGTCGATCGCACGTCTCCGTTACGCGCTCAAGTCATGACTAATGGTTCAGTTCATGAAGTAGCTGTCTATCGCACACCTCAGCTACACTCATAAATCGTGGCTAGCTGTGCATTTCATGGAATAGATGTCGATCGCACGCCTTCGTTACTCGCGCAAGTCATGTCTAACGGTGCAGTTGATGAAGTAGCTGTCATTTGCACACCTCAGCTACGCGGGCAAGTCACGGCTAACGGTACATTTAATGAAGTAGCTGTCTATCTCAGCTACGCGCGCAAATTACGGCTAACGATGTAATTCATGAAGTAGCTGTCGATCGCACGTCTCCGTTACGCGCTCAAAACTAATGGTTCAGTTCATTAAGTAGCTGTCTATCGCATACCTCAGCTACATGCATAAATCGTGGTTACCGGTGCAGTTCATGGAGTAGATGTCGATCGCACACCTTCGTTACGCGCGCAAGTCATGGCTAACGGTGCAGTTGATATATCAGTTGTCAATTGCACACCTCAGCTACGCGGCCAAGTCACAGCTAACGGTACAGTTGATGAAGTAGCTATCTATCTCAGCTACGCGCGCAAGTTACGGCTAACGATATAGTTCATCAAGTGGCTGTTGATCGCACGTTTCCGTTACGCGCGCAAGTTATGACTAACGGTGCAGTTTGTTGGAAAATTTAAAATTTGAAGATAGCAAAGCACGCACTGTCAGAGTCAATAAGTGTTGGCTGGGTTATGAAAGTACACAAGTCCAGCTTTAAAGAAAAACTTCGTTCACTTTATTTGGTGAAAAACACAACTCGGCATATTACACGTACCTGGTAATTTTCCATGCCGTAAAACATCAAAAATATACTATGTACAAAAGATTTTTAGTTGTAAATGACTAGACAGGGATTCCTTGAAGCATTTGGTAGTAAGTTACTATACTACCTCTATCACTTGCGTGTATTTCAGCCACCATCACTTGGCAAAGGGAAACCAAAGGATAAAACATCAGGAAAATATTTAAAGCGGCTTCCGAACGTTTGTAAGTAAATTTAACGTTCAATACATGCTGGTCCAAACTGACCACATCTGCATCCGTTTCGACTATTCACCGTCGTCAAACGATATTCCGCAGTGCTTCTGTCAAAAAAACATTTCTGTCTGCCTGCATCAGACCATCAGTGTCTATCTCGTCTGACTTCTTCAGACGTCTGATCTCGATCGACCTCTTTCGACCTTCTCATTTGCTTCAAGAAACCTCTGCCCTATATATCCGAGAATGGACAGTTCCGGAAACGCCCCCGGATATGCAAATCAGATGCGTACGCATTGAGAACTGATTTGCATGAAACCTCATGTTGAAAAACGTCACGGTTCACGCCGGTGAACGGGAAGAGTCGTTCATATTAAATTTGCATAAACGCCCGTTCACAGGAACGTGAATCGCGATGTATTGATTATTTCCAACAATCGGCCCCCTCATGCAAATCCTTAAGTCTCAATGCATATGCAAAAGAAAACTTACTCTGAGAAACCAAGGTATATCAATAAACACCAAGGCCCCCAGTATCCTATCAAACATATAATGAAGGAAAAAATTTAAAGTATTATATCATTATTAAATTTAAAATAAAATGCATAAGTACTTATAGCATCTGAAAAATAGTTAAGTATTGTCGACAATATTGTAACAACAACATTTCACATCAAGTAGAAATTTATATACAACACAACTTCAATGCTTAAGTATCAGCATTCAAAAATTGAAATTTTAGTTTAAATTTAATTATAAGTATCCAAAATTTAAGTATAAGCACATTATCATATTAAACAAGTCAACTTTAAAAGATTAAGATTTTGTATAAGCATAGAATTTAAGTTTACTTTAAATTTGAGTATAAACACTATAATTCAAAAAGCTTAAAAAAATTTAGTCTATTAACACAATATAAGTATACATAATTAATACTATTAGACTGCATTGATATACCAAATATTTAAAAATACATGATGCAAGTAATCAGATAATAAAATTCCTTTATCAAAACTTTCAACACATACTTTTTACCAAGTTGAAAAATACAAAATTTTATACACATAAGCTATTATTTAGCATCATGCGGGTCATGGAAAATGGATGTATATACAAAGGTGTAAAGTGAAAAAGATTCAATATCACAAAAATTTATACTCAAGATATACTATCTTATATCAATGAGGTTTAAGATAAACAATAATGTACATATATGACATCTTTTTTAAAAAAATTCCCAAGTTGTAAATTCAATTTAGTATTTAAAAATTTCTTTAGACTAAACATTTAATCTCAAAAAGTTTTGATTTAGTTTTTAAAAATTTTATTACAAAATTTAAGTATTATTTCCTTAGTCATTGGTTTAGTAAAGTGATCTGCTAAGTTATCTTTACTATTTACAAATTTAACATTAAAAGATTCATTGACTATTAAATTTCTTAGGAAATGATATCTAACATCAATATGCTTAGTTCTATTGTTTTCAATTGGAGAGTTAGAAAAATTAATGGCTGCTTGGTTGTCGCTAAAAATAACACTGTTACTTTTATTAAAGTTTAACCCAAGTAAATGACATTCTTCTATTATGTTTTGTACCCATACCATTTCCTTAGCGGCTTCAGTTAGTGATACGTATTCAGCTTCCATGGTTGATAAGCTGACACACTTATGTTTAAAGGTACGCCAAGAAATAGGTACATTGTCAATAAAGAGTATCATGCCTCCAAGTGAAACACGGTCATCTCTGTTTGCAGCAAAGTCAGAATCTGAATAACAATTCAATTTTAACTCCTGAATGTTAGATAAATTCAACATATAGTTTTTAGTCTTTTCAACATATCCTAAAAGTCTTAACAATGCATCCCAATGCTTAATTCCAGGGTTTTCTTGAAATTGAGATAATATATTGATGGCGTAACAAATATCAGGTCTAGTCCTACTAGATATGAAAGCCAAACACCCAATTAAGCTCCTATAAGGAAAACTTTGCATTTGCTTTATTTCTTCACTTGTCTTTGGACAATCTATTTTACTTAGAATATTCCCTTTAGAAATGGGAAGTGAAGTAACTGGATATTTATACTGTTGAAACATTTGACATACTTTATCTATATACTGACTTTGATGTATAAAAAATTTATTGTCACACTCTTTAAATTCCACGCCTAAAAGTTTTCTAATTTTTCCTAATACCTTGATATCAAATTCTATGCTAAGTAATGAAACAATGTGGTCTATGTCCCTTTGATACTTTGAGAAGAGAATTATGTCATCCACATAGACTAGCATAAGAACTTTGCTATTGTAAATATATGCACAATTACACCATTGAAGTTTTAAAAAATTTAATTCTTTTAATTTGGTGTCAAGTTCATTAAACCATTCTCTTCCACTTTGATGAAGACCGTAAATGGCTTTCTTCAACAAACAAACATAATCAGGCTGTTCCTGATTGACATAACCTTGAGGCTGTTTCATATATACCTTTTGACTCAATTTAGCATAGAGATAGGCAGATTTGATATCTAATTGGAAATGCATCCAGCCAAGCATGCATACGAAAATTGAGAAGAATGCTCTAATTAAGTTGAAGTTAACAACAGGGCTAAAAACTTCATCGTATGATTCTCCCTTTTTCTGACCATACCCCTGGGCTACCAAACGAGCTTTAAACCTCTTGATTTTCCCATTCTCATCTTTCTTAATGGTGTAGACCCATCTACTGTCTATATGCTTTTGTGAGGTGGATGCAGGAACTAGTTCCCAGACACCCCTCTCTTGCATTACGGCCATTTCTTCATCCATAGCATTACACCATTTTTCGGACTGGGAAGATTTAATAGCAGCGTTGTACCCTTTTGGTATATTTATTTCAATATTGCTTGCTTCTGGTCTGCCTCTGACCCTTTTAAGACCTTTATTTTCCCGAAAATTAAACAGTTGCTGATCAAATTGTATATTCCTTTTATCACAATATTTCTTAACATCATTGTGCGACCTCAGCCTTTTATTATCTCCTTGAGCGTAATAATACACATCGGTTCTACTCCCATCGGGTCTTGGAACCGTCTTTCGCTGCCAAGCAATATCCGAGCAAGGAGTCATACTGGAGTCAGCAGGAGAGTCCGTTTCCTCACTGGATTCAGACGGATCGTCACCAGTGTCTTCACTCTCTCCTGCCCCCCCATCAGACTGCCCTCTCGGATATTCCCCGTCAGAGTATTCTGAAAGGTTATCTCTCGATATCCCTGAGGAGATATTTCTGGGACAAATTGGGTCCAGGATGCCTTCTACTACATCACCCTCATCAAACCTCACATTGCAGGTCTCAATTGTTCGTTTCTCCCCTGACAAAAATATCCTATAGCCCTTAGTTTTAGTAGCATAGCCTACCATCACCCCTTCTGTAGCTTTCATGTCTAACTTCTTTCTGAGCTGACTGGGTTTGCCTACATATGCTCTACAACCAAAGGTTCTAAGATGTTTGACTGAAGGTTTTCTACCACTGTAGAGTTCATGTGGTGTTTTTGTCTTAAATTTGTGACATATTCGATTTTTAGTGTATGTAAAACACAATATTGCTTCCGCCCAGAATCTGTCATGTAATTTGCCGTCGTTCAACATGGCTCTAACACAGTCAAATGCGGTTAAGTTGAATCGCTCTGATACTCCATTTTGCTGTGGGGTATATGTGTTAGTCCTCTCAGCCTTAATACCGATATCCTTCAGGTAATTTTTGAACTTATCATGGCAGAATTCCATCCCATTATCCGTCCGGATACATAGAATTTTAGTACCTAACTGCCTTTCTTCTCTGGCCTGAAACTCTTTAAAATGTGAAAATACTTCTGACTTCTGTTTCATGAGGTAAACAAAAACTTTTCTACTATAATCATCTGTTATAGTTAAGACATACTTGTTCCCACCATATGAGGCTGTGGGTAAGGGACCACACACATCCATGTGTAACAATTGCAATGGTTTAGTGGACCTTATCCTACCGGTGGGTTTATATGATACTCTCCTAGACTTAGCCAATTTACACGATTTACAATTTAACTTATTGTATTTAAGCCTAGGAAGTCCGTTTACAGCAGAAACTTTGCTGGTTTGGAGAAGATATTCAGCGTTTATGTGGCAATATCGTTTATGCCAAAGACAGTTTGTACTATTAAGTTCAGTTACTGAACTGCTAGGCTTAGATATTGAACTATTCACATTTCTATTCTGCTTAGTTTTTGTTTTGTCAGATTTAAATTTAGTTTCTTTAAGATTAGGTGCTATTTTTACTTTGTCTATTTTTCTGGAAGCACTAGGATCCCTATCCTTGGATTTCTTATCCTTTTTGTGTTTCTTGTCTCCATGTTGATCCCTATCTTTAGATTGACGGTTTTCTACGTTATGTTGTTCCTGGGTACTATACTTAGGTTTTAAAAAATACAACCCATCCTTTCTTTTTGCATAAAAGAATTTCTCCCCTTTAGGTGTAAAAAACCATAGAACCCCATTAGCTCCATTAAAACTAAAATTTTGTTCCTCAAGAACAGATGCAGCTAATAAATTTCTCCTAAGTTTAGGAGAATACATAACATTTTCCAATTTGATAATACTTTGCTTATCCTTAAATTGGACATACATTTCCACCGTCCCGATAGCCTCAACTGGACTTTCGACATCCCCTACTGCTAGCGACATTGAAGTGCCTTTGCACTCATTAAATTTTGAAAATAACTTAATGTTATTACAGAAATGTCGCGTAGCAGCAGTGTCTACTACCCAGCTGAGTCTATCGCTAGGATCGATTACAGTATTAGCCTCAATCTGTGGAGACCCAAGAAATTCCACAATACTAGATCCATTATTTCTACTGCAATTAGATTTAGTATGACCTAGTTTGTTACACTTAAAACACTTAATTTTACTTTTAGAAATATTTACATTATGACTAGAAGTATTTACATTAGACACATTATGAGATACATTTGGAAATTTAAGTTTAGACACATTTACTCTATTTACAAATTTCTTAGAAGTAAAATATGCAGAATTTGAACTCACAGTTTTGGAAAAGTCACTTGCTTGCTGCCTCAGCCGGCTCTCCTCCGCTGCTAGCTCTGCTTGTATTTTGCTGAGCTTGAAGTCCGAGTCATTCCATCGATATATAATTTGAACGATACCTCGGAATTCTTCCGGAAGGTACCGAATCGACTGGAATGCTACATACAGGTCTTCAATGGGGTGTTTCGCGTCTTTAAGCCTCGTCACGGCCTTCCGCAGTCTTGAGCAAAAAATGTCAACAGGCTCATCTTGCTCCGGCCGAACGTCGAAGAACTCATCTAGTAATCTAACCAGGTTGGCTCGGGAAGGCACTTGAAAATGTTCTTTCAAGGTATTCCATACTTGACTAGGTTCGTCGGTGACGTTTATCAACTCCTTGTATTCCGAGGATAAACTTTGATAAATTATGGCTAATGCTCGGTCTTTCCGGCGATAAAAATCATCATAGTCGCGGCGACTTGCATCTTCCTCGATAGGCTTAGCACTTCCATCTACGTGTCCGAAACATCCTTCTCCCTTGAGGACGAATGAGATGTCGGTACGCCAGGTGACGTAGTTGTCCCGCGTCAGCAACTCCGTTCTACTTGCCTCCATGGCCACTCGTAGTTTTGAAGAAGCAGAAGCAAAAGTTCTTGTACACTGTTTACGTTTACACTGTTGCGTTTCGTTGTTCACACGAACTTCAAAATGGTGCCAGGTGCGGCCCCCATCTGAACACTGGAACGATTTCTTTAAAGATACTTGCACTTATGACTCTATTGGGCGTTGAACTGGCCCCGTAACCGTTTCTGTTGGAAAATTTAAAATTTGAAGATAGCAAAGCACGCACTGTCAGAGTCAATAAGTGTTGGCTGGGTTATGAAAGTACACAAGTCCAGCTTTAAAGAAAAACTTCTTTCACTTTATTTGGTGAAAAACACAACTCGGCATATTACACGTACCTGGTAATTTTCCATGCCGTAAAACATCAAAAATATACTATGTACAAAAGATTTTTAGTTGTAAATGACTAGACAGGGATTCCTTGAAGCATTTGGTAGTAAGTTACTATACTACCTCTATCACTTGCGTGTATTTCAGCCACCATCACTTGGCAAAGGGAAACCAAAGGATAAAACATCAGGAAAATATTTAAAGCGGCTTCCGAACGTTTGTAAGTAAATTTAACGTTCAATACATGCTGGTCCAAACTGACCACATCTGCATCCGTTTCGACTATTCACCGTCGTCAAACGATATTCCGCAGTGCTTCTGTCAAAAAAACATTTCTGTCTGCCTGCATCAGACCATCAGTGTCTATCTCGTCTGACTTCTTCAGACGTCTGATCTCGATCGACCTCTTTCGACCTTCTCATTTGCTTCAAGAAACCTCTGCCCTATATATCCGAGAATGGACAGTTCCGGAAACGCCCCCGGATATGCAAATCAGATGCGTACGCATTGAGAACTGATTTGCATGAAACCTCATGTTGAAAAACGTCACGGTTCACGCCGGTGAACGGGAAGAGTCGTTCATATTAAATTTGCATAAACGCCCGTTCACAGGAACGTGAATCGCGATGTATTGATTATTTCCAACACAGTTCATGAAGTAGCTGTCAATCGCACACCTCAGCTACACGCGCAAGTTATGGCTAACTCATTAAGTAGCTGTCAATCGCGTTTCCGTCCGCAATGCGGGCACACGGGTACAGCTGCTGTGTATAAAAGGAATCGTCTTTTATTAGCGGGTGCATGCAATCCACGTACGATATATGCAATAACGGCAATTCTACTGCATGTAATAACAATATACATTCTGCGCGGGCACATGCAATCTGCATAGATTTGAAATAGCTGTCAATCGCGTTCCAGCCCACTACGAGGGTTCAAGGCTAACAGATAAACACTTTTCCCAAAATAAATTGGCTTTTATTAGCATTATTTACTTTAAGCCCGCCCGCTGCGCAGGTGCATGCAATCCTTGTACATTACATGCAATAACTACTAATTTACCAGCTAGACTTTTTCTCTTATGGCCGTATTTTATTTTACAATTCTTCAAAAATTTTAAATGTGATTTTGAGCTTTTTGGATTCTTTTTTTTTTGTTAATTATATTAAGATTTTCTTTTTTTGTTTATATAAAGTTGTTTGAAAACTAAACTAACATTTTTCTAACATACATATATAGTGTGTGTATGTATGTATATATTTACACAAAAAATACCTGTGATAAAGTGGCCACTGGATACTGAGTGATAATTTGAATTTTTAAGTCTACAGAGCATTAAAATGAAATAGGAAAAATATTCAAAAGATTACCTTTTTCTTTCAATGATGTTTGTTTTTTGTATCAATTCTTCTTTAATTAATGAAAAAAACGGTAATTAAACAGTACTAATAATAGAAATAATAAAAATTAGCTCCTAAAATTTACCTAAAATTTTTTAAAAAAATCCTTAAATTCCTACCTAAAATTTTTAGAAAATCTGCTATGATCCCTGCTTCTGGTACAGTGCCTATTTCAAATGAATGAATCTGGAGAAACAGCTCCCACGTTAGGATTTCAAAATTTTGCCAATTTCGTTTGTAGTACGTATGTACCGGATTGTGCTGTAAAAACTTTTGTTTGTATTATTTCAGGTAGAGTTATTCTCATCTCAAAGTTGGAAGGGAGTTGGAAAAATGACAGTCTGCACCTCGGAATTTTGAAATTTTGTCTATATCATTCATTTGTACCATAAAAATATTTTTATTTATACCACTTCCGGTATAGATTTTCCCATTTCAAAGTGGAAGTGGAAAAATGGTAGCCCCTATCTTGGAATTTCAAAATTTTGCTGATGTCATGCATTTGTACTGGGTTGTACCCTAAAAACATTTTCATTTTTACCCTTTGGAATTTCAAAATTTTGCTGATGTCATGCATTTGTACTGGGTTGTACCCTAAAAATATTTTCATTTTTACCCTTTTGGTACAGAGTTATTCTTTTTTCAAGGGGAGGGGGGGAGGGCTAGACAAACAGCAGTCGTTCACTTTGGAATTTCAAAATTTTTCCACTGTCATTTGATTGTACTACATTTGTCCTGGATAGTACCGTAAAACTTTTCATTTGTACCACATTTGGTACAGAGTTATTTCCATTTCAAACGGGGATTAGAAAAATAGCTGCCCTCCACATTGTAATTTCAAAATTTTGCCGATGTCATATGTTCTTAATACATTTATACTGGATTGTATCATAAAAATTTTCATTTGTACCACTTCTGGTATAGCATTATTCCCATTTCAAGGGGAGGATGTTGGAGATTCAGCAGCTCCCATCAAGATTTCAAAATTTTGCCGATGTCATTTGTTTGTACTGCGTTTGTATCGGATTTTACCATAAAAATTTTCATTTGTACCACATCTGGTGAAGTGTTATTCCCATTCCACAGTGGGGTACTGGAGAAACTGCAGCCCCACATTAGAATTTTAAAATGTTGCTGATGCCATTCTTTTGTACCATATAAATTTTGCTTTGTACCACTTCTGGTACAGAGTTATTTTTATTTCAAAGCAATGGGGCTATAGAAACACAGTCCCACCTCAGAATTTTAAAATTTTGCCAATTCCATTCATTTGTACTGTAAAAATGTTGTTTGTACTGCTTCTAGTACATAGTTATTCCCATTAAAATGTGGAGGATAACATTTTGCTCCTTCCCCCTACACACATCTCCAAATTTCTAAATTCTACAGCTGAAGATATCTATTTTGCATTCATCTATTGAAAACTGTTAAATTCAGTAGAATTATTAATTTGTCAATAAATGGCCCCAACTGTCAAACAGAAGTTTTTTTTGGAATGTTTCAAAAAGAAATGCAACAAGAGCATTGGAAAAGTGTATTGCAAATCTACTGCTGATCTCTCTGAGAAAACATAGATAACAAAGAATGTAGCTTTTTGCATGCAGTCAAATGCATTAAATCAGAAGAGTACCTTTGATATATGGAGAGAAATTGAAGATTTATCATTGAAATAAATTAATGAACTAAAAAGCATGCTTTAAAACATAATGATCTTTTTGCACTATTCTACCATTTTCCTATAGGCTTTTGTGCAATTGTATTTGCCTTATTGTGCAATTGCATAAACAGAAAATTTACTGTACTTTGAAATAATCTATAGTTTAAGACAACTTTAATACCGAGCTTAAGAGTCTCTTTTGCAAGATAGGGAAATATTATCTTTATAAGTATTTATCTCACAGCGAATATCAGTTTTTTTTTCTTTATAAATGAAGTTAAAATATCAGTATGCACTATCTAGAATTTTTCTGCAGACAAGGAAAACTTTGATAATTTCATTTTGAAAATGGTAAACTCATTTTTTCAAATTCAAACTTATTTTTTCTGGTAACAAAATGTCATTTTTCTGGTAACAAAATTTAAGATTCTTTCTTGTTTGTTCATTAGTACTTTTTATGAAACTGTAATTTTCATTATGAACAGTTTTGAAGCCGTTTTGGTTTTTGTATTTGAGGAGAGACTATATTTTGGCTACTATTTTTTGTATCTGAGGTGACTAAAGCAACTATTTTCACAGCTATAACCCACCACCATTAATATTTCATTAATATGCAACCTTTTTGTTGGTATGACCCCACTGAAGTATTTTATTTAAAAGACCCCATGTCACTATGTAAATAAAATAATGAATCAAAGATTTTAAAAAGGCATTTATTTAGTTTTTGCCAATATTAGTTGCATTTATCAACTAAAAATGTCAGGGTTTTTTTGTGTATGTGTGGATTAGCTTGGTTATAAATATGTAGTAATGGAATATTAGATGAGATGGATAATGAAAAAATGAAAATAATGGCCAACAATTTCCAGATTTGCTGTGTGAAAGAAAATATATTTTTCATTTAATGCTGAGGAGACATTGTTTCTTGTTTCTGCCCATAGTTTTTATGGATAATTTATTGACTTGTTTTTATGTAGACCTAACCTGATTGACCAAAAATTTAACAAACTAAACAACAATTTCCAGATTTGCTGTGTGAAAGAAAATATATTTTTCATTTAATGCTGAGGAGACATTGTTTCTTGTTTCTGCCCATAGTTTTTATGGATAATTTATTGACTGGTTTTTATGTAGACCTAACCTGATTGACCAAAAATTTAACAAACTAAACAACAATTTCCAGATTTGCTGTGTGAAAGAAAATATATTTTTCATTTAATGCTGAGGAGACATTGTTTCTTGTTTCTGCCCATAGTTTTTATGGATAATTTATTGACTGGTTTTTATGTAGACCTAACCTCATTGACCAAAAATTTAACAAACTAAACAACAATTTCCAGATTTGCTGTGTGAAAGAAAATATATTTTTCATTTAATGCTGAGGAGACATTGTTTCTTGTTTCTGCCCATAGTTTTTATGGATAATTTATTGACTGGTTTTTATGTAGACCTAACCTGATTGACCAAAAATTTAACAAACTAAACAACAATTTCCAGATTTGCTGTGTGAAAGAAAATATATTTTTCATTTAATGCTGAGGAGACATTGTTTCTTGTTTCTGCCCATAGTTTTTATGGATAATTTATTGACTTGTTTTTATGTAGACCTAACCTGATTGACCAAAAATTTAACAAACTAAACAACAATTTCCAGATTTGCTGTGTGAAAGAAAATATATTTTTCATTTAATGCTGAGGAGACATTGTTTCTTGTTTCTGCCCATAGTTTTTATGGATAATTTATTGACTGGTTTTTATGTAGACCTAACCTGATTGACCAAAAATTTAACAAACTAAAACAACAATTTCCAGATTTGCTGTGTGAAAGAAAATATATTTTTCATTTAATGCTGAGGAGACATTGTTTCTTGTTTCTGCCCATAGTTTTTATGGATAATTTATTGACTTGTTTTTATGTAGACCTAACCTGATTGACCAAAAATTTAACAAACTAAACAACAATTTCCAGATTTGCTGTGTGAAAGAAAATATATTTTTCATTTAATGCTGAGGAGACATTGTTTCTTGTTTCTGCCCATAGTTTTTATGGATAATTTATTGACTGGTTTTTATGTAGACCTAACCTGATTGACCAAAAATTTAACAAACTAAACAACAATTTCCAGATTTGCTGTGTGAAAGAAAATATATTTTTCATTTAATGCTGAGGAGACATTGTTTCTTGTTTCTGCCCATAGTTTTTATGGATAATTTATTGACTGGTTTTTATGTAGACCTAACCTCATTGACCAAAAATTTAACAAACTAAACAACAATTTCCAGATTTGCTGTGTGAAAGAAAATATATTTTTCATTTAATGCTGAGGAGACATTGTTTCTTGTTTCTGCCCATAGTTTTTATGGATAATTTATTGACTGGTTTTTATGTAGACCTAACCTGATTGACCAAAAATTTAACAAACTAAACAACAATTTCCAGATTTGCTGTGTGAAAGAAAATATATTTTTCATTTAATGCTGAGGAGACATTGTTTCTTGTTTCTGCCCATAGTTTTTATGGATAATTTATTGACTGGTTTTTATGTAGACCTAACCTGATTGACCAAAAATTTAACAAACTAAAACAACAATTTCCAGATTTGCTGTGTGAAAGAAAATATATTTTTCATTTAATGCTGAGGAGACATTGTTTCTTGTTTCTGCCCATAGTTTTTATGGATAATTTATTGACTGGTTTTTATGTAGACCTAACCTGATTGACCAAAAATTTAACAAACTAAATACCTCATTAACTTGACTTTCGGTGAACAATATTTTCAAAGATTACATTTTTAAGTAAGGTTGCTGTGCAGCTAGTTTTAGCATACAAAAATCATATTGTAATCAAATTAAAAAAATTGTTTGAAACAAGGCATCTTTCAAGAGCACTGATCTTCCAAAAATAACCTCCCAACTGGCAACAACATTCTTCAGAGAGCATTGATTTATAATCAGTACTCTTGGTTGATGCCATTTTAAAATATTAATTTAATTAGCTAACTCATGAATACCTACTTATGCATGCATATTTCTGAGTCTAATTATTAATTCATTAAGAAAATGACACAGGCTAGAATACACTATTTGTACAACTCCCTTTAGGACTGAAGTTCTTTAATTTAATGTGTGCATTATTTATTGTATGAAATATAATAATTTTTTCGTAGACAAAATGAAGAAGAGGGCGAAAGTTGGATGGAGATGTTTGGAAGAGTTTTGAGTCAGTCTGCCCAATATCTCCCAACTCAAATGTCTGATGTCTTGACTCAACAAAGATCATTTGCAGTGGTCCATCTTCCTTTTGAGGATCAAAAAAATGTTTGTGCTATAACAAAGTAAGCAGTTTCTTATAACTAACTCATTTTTGCATCTTTCTTTCTATTGTCTAAGGATGACTGCAATGACCTGGGTTGATATGGAAAAAACCACCCGGGGTTTTCTGGTTAAAATCAGGTAAAAAATTCACAGTAAAACCCAATTAGTAAAAACACTATAAAATATACGTATAATGCTTATATTCAGCTAGGAAAAAAACACTGTAACAAGTGTAGAACTTATGACATTTTTTTATCGTCCATTGTATTTAATTATATTAATTGCATAAGTGATAACTTTTATAAATTTAAATATTTATTGAAATTGTTCTTGCTCTTGACTTAAATACTATGGATCATAATTTTATTAATGTTAATTAAGACATTTTATAGTTAGCATCTGCTAATATATAATTATATTTTCTTCATTCTGATAACTGTTATGGAATTCTCCAGTTTGGTACGGAAATGCCTGAAAATGTTATGGAATATGGTGCCATTTTGAATTTCTGACAATATTTAGAGAAAACTTATCAATGCCATTTTGATTTCTCTGTATATTCATCTCGCATTTACATAAAATTCTGCTATTTCCACTTTAACACTCCAGATATACAAATAATTTATCATCCAATTAGTCAATTTTTACTCATGATTACTGTCTCAAAAATATGTCAAGGTCATGCTGAAAAACATTTAAAGTCTTCGAAATCAAAATTTTTCCATGTTATCTTTGCAAAATCTGCATCATTGGTGTCGAAAATAATCGGTAGTTGTCTATGCATTATAATTTTTTTATTTACTAATGATTTTTCATATTTCCAATCTGTTATATTACTATCTAAAAATATTCATTTTCATCCATGTTTAGTTTTAAATTATTTAAGAGTTGTTACTGAAGTTTTATTGAAAATATGAAGTTGAATTACTGACTAGACCATGTTGGGGTTGGTGTCTCTGCTATTAAAAAAATTGAGTTGTTACTGAAATGTTACTAAAAATAGGGTTGTTGTTGTTGAGACCCAGACCGTCAGAACTACCAGAAAGGTGTAAGGTAACTGTTTGGACGGCCGGGAAATGCCACCCAATTTAGACTGGAACCTAGTGGGGGAGGCATCCACAGGGACCATACCCCCCTTCCCCTACCACCAACCTCTCGGAAGGACTTATGGACCCACATGTTTAACGTGATCGTACTCTGCATGAAGACAGCGGCAGTTGTGGCAGCGTGCAAATCCAGCTCGCAAACCACCAAGCTACCGCGCCCAAAATGTGCCAACAGTATGCGGTGTTCCCAGATGGTCACCCACCCAAGTACTAACTGCGCCTGATGCTGCTTGACTTCGGTGATCTAACGAGAACCAGTGTTACCAGCACGGTAGGGCCGTTGGCACTAAAAATAGAGTGTCTTGTTACTGAAACGTTACTGAAAATAGGATGTCTTTTTACTGAAAATATGTCTGGTTACTGACTAGACTTTTCAAGGGTTGGCATCTATATTAATTTCAAAATATGCATATCACCTTATAGTATGACCTCCTTAACAGGATAATCTGATGACTAAGTTGAAAATACATCATTAGTAACTTACATAAGATTCACAGCTACAAATGTATATGATGCAATTTCTTTGACCAAATATGTCCAAAAGTTGAAAATATTCATTCTGATGATTGATGATGCAGAGCTGGCAACACAACTGTGGAGTTTTATTTTAAATTCAAAATATTCACAGCTATTCCACTCATAAAATCATTAAAACGAAACTTCAAAAAAGATCAGAAAGACTGTTAAAACCACAAAGACCTAAGTTGCCTATTTATAAATAAATGTGGGTTTTCTTGAACCCTGGCAATGACTAGTGAATATTTGGCTCCAACCCCTTTATAAATAGTAAATGTATTAACTCGTTCAGGACCACTGTAGCTTATATTTAATATAGAGATTCTCCCTTCTCCGGCCCACTGATGTATATTCGCTACATGATGTGGATGGCTGCTAAAGCCCAGTGAAGCAAATATGCAATGTAGGATTGAGACGTTCCATTAATATTTTTAATAAGACTAGATGGCGATAGAATTCTATAGTTTCTCATACCTGCCAACTTTTACGCATTATGCGTAAAATTTACGCATTTTAACTGCACTTTACGCTTTTACGCATATATTGCTATATTTTACGCATTTCCGCATTTATTTGAATTTTTTAACATTACTAGGAAATCAATCTTCGGCGAAATTCTCCGGCTTTTTTTGTTTGAAATTTATCAATTAACCAGACGTGGTATAATTCCTCGGAAACACCATTTTTCGCTTTTTCAGCACGGATTTCTACCATTCCCGGAATCGTAGCAAATCCATAATAAAATGCAGGGTAATACCAATCAAATTAACGGAGATTTACGGCCGCGTGTAATGTAAATGAAGATCTCGATTGCTTATTTTATGAAAGTAATAAATATACTTCTTCAAAGGTTGTCTAATTCAGCATAAATCGCTAAAATGTTATTTTGTACATTAATTTCGCATAAACACTACGATTGCGCAATTCAGTTTATTCTTATGAATCGCCGAGAGTACAAAAGTATCTTTTTCTATCCAATTCAATCTTCTAAATATTGCATTTTTGATTGACTAAACTAGCTTATTTTCATATTCTAATTAATTATTATGGTTAATTTCTTAATTATTTTCTCATAAACAGTGCGATTACGCAATTCAGTTACTTCGCGTGAATTGCCGAGAGTACGCTAATATCTTTTTCCATCCATCTCCATCATTTAAATGTTGCATATTAGATCGATTGGCCTAGCTTATTTTCATATTTTGGCTAATTAATAAGGTTAATTTTTTAATTATATTTGTATAATACAAATTTTTCTAGTTTGAAAAATGCGTATGAACTCTGTGAAGGAATATTTTCCAATAAGTGGTATTAAAGCAATAATTTAGGCAAATAAAAAGGAAACCATTTTGGCAGGAACATAATTCAGTGTTATTTTCTTTTTTTTAATTATTATTATTACTATTATTAAAGATCAATATTTGTTATTCTTAGTGAAAACCTGCGTTTTACCAAATATAAATATTTGTTTTCATTATAAAGTAATTTTCACCGGATATATATTTTTTATTTTATAATTTATTGTCCTGAAATTTTATAAAATTGGTGTCCTGAATTTTCATATTCTACCAGTACTATGCCTGATATTTAATGCAGTATTTTTTTAATGCAGGTATTTGTACATACTTAAATTCATTAGAAATGTCGTTTGCGCGTGTAGTTTAAAAAAAATCATTATAAATGTCATTCACGCAAAATTTTACACATTCCAATTTTCCCAGGTTGGCAGGTATGGTTTCTGCAAACCTAGTTACTTGAATCATTGACTGTAACATTTTAGCTTTGGTTTTTGTTTTTCATGAGAATACTGACTAAGTTGATTGTATAAACAAACCCATGTGCAAGCTGTTATGACGGTTCGGATTGGTATGTTGACTGAAAGATTTAGAGAGATGGCACTTAGCATCAAAAAGTACCTTGGCCTCGAGTAGCAGACAATTCTTGCTGGACTCTTCTTTCTTCACTCAAAGGTCATGAATGGGTTAATGTTGTTGTAATATCATGTTGTTGTCCTGAAATATTAAAATTCTGCAAAAAAATTCTGCATTGCTTATAAATTTCCTGTGAATTTGGGAAAATTTTAAACTGTTGACAATAGAATGTATGAAGCAGTTTTAGTGCTAAACAGATGTTAAGAGTGACTGTATTATTAGAGTCCCATACAGAACTATGAATATAAAATCATCTATTTCTTTCTCCCCCTCCCCCCCCCCCTTTCCAGAAAAGTTAAATAAATATAAAAAAAATAATTATTTTAAAATAATTTTATTTTAGGGTGCAGAGCTGCTCCATTTCTATTAACTCTGCCTCAAACTTCATAGCTTTGGTCTTAACTTACCTGATGCAGAGTGGCCACAGGATCTCAGATAAAAAATTCCCTGATATTTCCCCAATTTCCCTATAATATCTTCAAAAATTCTCTGATATGAATCATTATTATGTGTGAAAGGTTTCGTCCACAGAACGGATTTCCATCTTTGAAAAATTTCAGACGGAAACTCTTATGTTTAATTCTAATTATTTTCCGCAGAATTATTATCCGCAGAAAACACCCTCATACAACGGATTATGGAATTTGCAGCTTTCTACGGAAAATTGCATTTTGTCTGGGCTGATATGTATTTACGACTGCATGCACAATAATGCCACTCAACGGGACAATGGGGATTTACGGCTGCATACACGGTAATTCCAATCAGTGTGACAGCAGGGATTTATGTCCATGGCCCGCATGTAAGGTAAATTAAGATCGCCTTTTTCATGGAAGTAATAAATATGCTTCTTTAAAAGTTTTCAAATTCAAACTAAATCATTGAAAGGTTAATTTTTTAATTATTTCTGCATAAACAGTGCAATTACACAATTCAGTTTATGTCCGAGAATCCATTGGTGTCTTTTTCCCCATATTTTAAATATTGTCTATTAGATTGACTAAGCTAGCTTATTTTCTTATTCTGCTTAATTATTTTAATCATATTTGTATAAACAGTATGATTGCTCAATCAGCTTATGTTCTCGTGAATCGTCGGGAGTCTATCAGTGTCATTTTCCATCCATCTCCATCTTCTAAATATTGTATGTTAAATTGATAAAACTAGCTTATTTTTATTTTCTGGCAAATTATTATGGTTAATTTTTAATTTTTGTATATGCAGTACGATTGAGCAATTCAGTTTATCTTCTCATCTCTCGTGAATTGCCGAGAGTCCATTAGTATTTTTTCCAACCATCTTCTAAATATTGCATATTATATTGACTAAACTAATTTTTTTTTTCATATTCTGGTTAATTAGCTTTACATAAACAGTTCAATTGCGCAATTGTTTGTTCTCTTAGTTTCTGGGTGTCCATTAGTATCTTTTTCCATCCATTTTTTTAAATATTGCATTTTAGATTGACTAAACTAGCTTATTTTCATATTCAGGTAAATAGCTAAGGTTAATTTTTTAATTATTTTTGTACAAACAGTTCAGTTGCACAATTCAGTTTGTTTTTGTGAATCATCTAGAGTCTATTAGTATCTTTTTCCACCCATTTCCATCTTCTAAATATTTTGTATTAGATTGACTAAATTAACATATTTTCATATTCTCATTAATTTTTTAATTAGTTTCACGCATACAGTACAATTGCTCAATTCAATTTGTTTTTGTGGATCGCTGAGAGTCCATTAGAATATCTTTTATCATCAATCTGCCTCTTCTAAATATTACATAATAGATAGACTAAACTAGCATATATTTATTTTCTGGTTAATTAGGATCATTTTTACAATTTTTTTTGCATACACAGAGCCCATTTTGAAAAATGGGTATGAACCCTGTGAATTAATATTTTTCAAAAAGTGGTATTAAAACAATGATTTAGGTAAATAAAAAGGCAATCATTTCAGAAATGTTATTTTAAAATTGGATGTGTTCACATCTTTAAATTCATTGCTATATTTTATTTTTGTTAAATATCAATATTTGTTATTATCTTTAGTGAAACATTACGTTTTACCAAATTTAAATGTTTGTTTTTAATATAAAGTAATTTTGATTGAATATAAATTTATATGTAAATTATAATATGTATTTATCAGTGGCGGCTATTGGGGAGGGGCCGCGAGTACGCGCGACACAATTTAGTAAGTACCCCAAATTATTTTTTTAGTTATACAGATTTATTACAATTTCTATTGAAAAAATCTGAATTTTTGGTTCAATTAAATCGAGAATTATTAATAATAAGTTATGAAAAATGTCACTAGATGTCAGCACTACACCTTTCTTCGAAGAAAGTCGACTCACGAAAGCTGTATTGCACAGAATTTTCAACACATAGGGGAAAATACAGGGATATTTTTAAAGCCGTGTCCCTGCCATCGGCATCTCCTGAGTGAAAGAATGGTATAGGAGCAATATTAGAAATTTGGCGTGAAAAAAACCCAGACATTGCAGATTTACTAGCAGATTGTGTCGCGAGACTGAGCGCACCTCCAGCCAAAAAGAAACAGAAGAGTAGAAAAACATGAAGAGGGACTTCTCAAATTGGCTCAGTTTCGCTAATTTGGCTTCAATTTTCTACATTTAAGAATGTGTTTGTTCTCATTCTCGTCTTTGTTATAAATTTGGAAGTTTAAATAAACATTTGAACAAATGAGAGAATTAAGTGTTCGTGTGTGGTGATGGGAAGGGGGGGGGGTTATGATATTTTAGGGGTTTCTGGCCATCGTGAATAAAGTGTCTTGTTTAGGACACTCAGTTTGAGGGATCGCTTGACCCACCCAGCTGTCTTAATTATTGAAGTTGTTTCGCATTTCGTCATTTCTGATGTAGTTTTTCTGTTGTTCTGTTCTTCCGGAAGGGATTTATTTCTATGGTCTGGTTGATCTGCTGGTGACGAATTTCAATATGTTTGACTTCAAAATAATTTTTTAAACGTCACGAGTTTCCAATTTTTGGCACACTGTGACATATAGGCTATTTTTAGTGACACTTTCATAAATGTGTTGTTTCGGACATTTAGTTTGAGTTGACTTACCCAGCTGTCTTACTTTTTCAGCTATTTAACATTAAAAAATGCCTAAAAATTAAAGAAATTCTAAGTATTTGTTAAAAAACTTAAAAATTAAAATTTTCAACATGATCCTTTTATCTGACGTCGTTTTTCTGGAAATTTTGGCCCGACCGCTGGCGATTATATTGGTAGCCCCTAAATTGGCTCTAGACTTATAATATTGGCCCTAGGCTTATATTTAAATTGAGGTAGCCCCCAAATTTCTTATCTCGGCTTCTAATTCAGCGAGTTTGATTCTAATCATGGTTATAGTCTCTGCACCATCTGTACGTGTCACCTGAATATATATTTTGTGCCAACCCCCCTGGATGTAACTTTTAGCTTAGCTCCCTCAATTTTACATCTCATTTCCTAACTGAGATATTTTGGTTCTGCTAGTGGCTATAGCCTCTGCACCATTTGTACATGTCACCTGGATATGCATCTTTGTGAGAAATCCCTGAGATTAACTTTTACTTCAGATACGCCCCCCCCCCCCCCCCTCCAATTTCCCATCTCACCTCTTAATTGAGCGATTTTGATTTTACTGATGGCTATAGTCTCTGCACCATCTGTATCACCTTGATATACATATTTGATGGATATAATATACATACTTCTCTTGTGTCAACCCCTGGGCGTAACTTTTATCCACCACAATTTTACATCGCTGTTCCTAATTGAGCGATTTTGGTTCTGCTAGTAGCTATAGTCTCAACACCATTAGCACATGTCACCTGGATCTGCATCTTTATAGTGATAAATCTCTAAGCGTAACTTTTACTTCAAATAGCACCCCCCCCCCCCCCACACACACACACACACACTTATCCATCTCGACTCCTAATAAAGCAATTTTGATTCAGATGGTGGCTATAGTCTCTGACACACATGTACGTATTAACTTGATATACATATTTGATGGATACAATATACATACGTTTTTTGCGTCAACTCCTGAGCTTAACTTTTAGTTTAACTAGTCCCCATAATTTTACATTTCAATTCCTAATTGAGCGATTTTGATTCTGCTGGTGACTATATAGTATGAGCAACATTTGCACATTTCACTTGGATACACATATTTTTGTGTCAACCCCTGGGTATAACTTTTAGTTTAACTGGTCCCCAGAATTTTACATATCTGCTTCTAATTGAGCGATTTTGGTTCAGCTTGTCGCTATAGTGAGTCTTTCTACCATTTGTACATGTCACCTGGATATGCAACTTTAATATGGCAAATCCCCGAGCATAACTCTTACTTTGGTTACCCCCCCCCCCCCTTCCCCAATTTTCTATCTCGCCTCCTAATCCACCGATTTTGATTTTATGAGTGGCTATAGTGTCTGAACCATCAGTACATATCGCCAGAATATGCATATTTTTTAGTCAACTCCCTGCATATAACTTTTAGTTTAACTAACCCCTACAATGTAAATGTACTTTAATGTAAATTAGGACTATGTAATGCTTTTCACTAGGAAAAATACGTTCCATGTGTCCAGGATTTTTATGAACGAGCGAGCAGGTGGGAGGTACGTTATTTTACTTAATACATCCGTCGTTTATATTTTTAATACTCCCGTTGCTATGCCCAAAATACGTATATGTATATACATATGCTTTATATATACATATATATATATAATATATATAATATATATATATATATATATATTACTAACATATATATAGGCATAAATACATAGATGAGCGCCCCCCTCTACATGTCGCTCACGAGCCGCCACTGGTATTTATGTACATCAGGGTTCCCACAGTCCTTAAAAACAAGAACTCCTTATTTTTAGCTTTCCTTTTTAAGGGCCCTTAAAACTACTTAGTTTTCATCAACACTCCTATTTTCCCCCGAAATTGGAGCATGATCAGGGTTCTCCCTAGAGCACGATTCCTGTAATTTGCTGCTAAATTCCACTCAGAAAAAAAAAATTACTTGTGTTAATTTTTAAAATCTCACTTAATTTTGAAGTTAGGGTAGAATAATCCCACCTAATTTTTTTTCCTAGGGAGAACCCTGATGATCAAGTTCCCCAAGTCATGCGATCACTTTTCCATTTTCTATCTATTTTTTAGCTTTACTGCCCGATATCCCAGTGTTATCAGGTCTTTTCCAAAAATCACGCCCAAAAATTGATGAAAACTAGCCCAATGTTTAGTGTTGTGAGGTTTCACGCAATGTTGCCAAAAATTACTAAAATTCATAAATTTACCAAAATTCCAAGATAAAATTTACTGGCCTTCTAAAAGTTCTTCAAAATTTGCCCCCAAAATAAATCATTGAACTTTTCACAAAGTAACCCAAAAAATCTGCAACAGAAAAATTTCCATCATGCTTTACCGCAACTCTTTGAAAAAACTAGCCCGATTGAACAAGGAAACCGCTGAACTAGCAGAATTTTTAAAAAGGGTTTAGTTTCTTCCCAAATACAGGACTAGAAGTTGTCCTATATTTCCTATATATTTTTTAAAATAGGAAAAACCCCAGAAGCAGAATTTTTTCCATGCTTTGCGACAAGACTTCCTTGTTCTGCATGCAACACATGAAAAAAATTCTGCTTCTGGGGTTTTTCCTATTTTAAAAAATATATAGGAAATATAGGACAACTTCTAGCTCTGCAAATATGTATATACATCACACCCCAGTGCATTTCCGTAGTGCAATAAAGGCCGCAATATGGTTTACGGCCTATCTCAATTAGTCCTTATAAAATATTAATTGGGTCCTTAGAAAGTCTTTAGAAACTCCTTATTTTTTATTTTGAAAAAAAAAGAGTGGGAACTCTGTACATACACACACACACTCACATATATATATCTATATAAATAAAATTGAAAATCTGGCTGGCTGTCTGTCCCGTCATCACGGGAGAATGACTGAACCGAATTTGATTAAATTTTGTGAGTAACCTGGAAATAATCCCACTTAAAATTTAGTCCATGTTTGGAGTTTCTACGATCAGTGGTTCTCGAGATATTAGTAAAAAACGAAATTTTCGTTTGTTTCATCATCACGGAAAAACTGCTGAAAAGAATTTGATGAAATTTTGTGGATAGCCTTGAAATAGCCCCCCATAAATTTAGCCCAAGGTTTGAGTATCTAAGACCAGGGGTTGTCGAGATATTAATGAAAAATGAAACTTTTTCCTAGGAGTTCTACTCTCTAACTCCGTAGTTTATCCAAAAGAAAAGCTTCAAAATCGTTTGAAAGTGAATTAAAACTCTATCTCTGAGTTTGATGGGAGATTTTTTGCCCCAATTAGTCACTTTCTGAAAACATGAATTGTTTGAAACATGATTTAAATGGGATATCTATCTCCATGATTTATATTTCACAAGCTTTTACTGAACAATGAAAAGTATAAAGAAATCAAAATGAATAAATAATTTGGTATCACGTCTGATGTTAAAATAGTAAAATTAAACACACATCCATAACAGAAGGTCTTTATTTCTCTTCCTTAAGACGTACAAAAGTTTAAAAAAGGCCATAACGCTTTCGAGCATAAATGCTGTTTTTTGAAGAGCATACTTATGCTCGAAAGCGCTATGGCCTTTTTTAAACTTTTGTACGTCTTGAGGAAGTGAAATAAAGACCTTCTGTTATGGATGTGTGTTTAATTTTGCTATGAAATCAAAATGGTTATTTAATTTCGCAGTTTATGAGGAAGATTCTATCTTATATCATGTTGCTCAGAAACGCAATAAAATTGAATCTGTCTTTTAATTATAATTATTACTTTTTTGATTTGAATAATAAATAAATGGATATAAAAATATATTTTAGAAAAAAAAAGATTCGATTTTTCTTATAGCATTTTTGACTGGATATTATCAATTACGGTCTTCAGGTTTGAATGTTATTATTATTGATATTTTCGGGGATTATTGATTCAGGGATTATTGATATTTTCAAGTTATTATGCAATTGTTTTATTACGACAAAAAATTTTTAAACTCATATATTGTACGTTGTACGAGTAATCTTCTACGCGAATACACGGGTATATTTTCTAATCTATGAGAATATAAGTAGTACAGGTATATTGGCATATTTTTTTATATATATTGGCATATATTGGAATCAATTACGACCTTCTGGTATAAAGAGTACTGAGATTATTGATATTTTCAATTTATTACGTCATCTCTTTTATTTTGGAAAATATTTTCGAGACTCATATTGTAATACCGGTAATCTTCTACTAACATACTGGCATATTTTCTAATGTGCAACAATATAAGTAGTACGGGGTTGCATACATTGATTCAATTCCTTTTTTTTTTTGTAAATTCGCTTACAAAAGGGGCCAGGATGTTTTATTCTTCAGATCTGCCCATAAAGATAACTTTGCATAGTGAGAACAGATATTCTTAAACTCCTCTTTAGGAGCAATAAATTTAATATTTTAACAGAATTTGCACATGATAGCGAATTATAAGTTTCTTTATATTATATACTCCGTATGAAGAACGGGTATGCTGCTAGTATATATAATAAATGCATAATTATACATGAATAATTTTATGTATATGCATTTTTGTATTATGTGGAGTATATATTTCATTTATTAATCTAACTACTAAAAAAGTCTTAAAACTACCTTCTTCACAACTGAAATCTTTATCAACTGGTTGGCATCTCTGCATGATCTAAGGGCATCCATCATACACACTTTTTGTTATACGCCATATGGCAGTTTGCAATATTTATAAGTATCTAGTACAAGTTGATTTGTATTAAAGTCCCTATGATTGGTGCCATTCATTGGCAAAGCTTAAAAATGGAGCTCAAATATAAAAAGTCAACATAAAGTTGGAATATTTTCAGTTTTGGTCAGATGTCCTAACTTGCACACATGATCACTATCTACTAATTACTTTCAGCATTCTAAAGTATAATAGCTAAAGTATAGTAGTCAAGCAAGAGACTGTTCTTTGGCCTTAGGAAGGTGGTTGTCTACCCCTGTAGGTATTTACTAATTAAAGTGTTCTACTCTCAACAAAGTTTAGGAACTACCTCATTATGGGAAAAATTTATTTTGTATAATTTTACTTTAATTTAAGTACTTTCTCTTGCAGGATTCAAAATGTGACATATGTTATAGTTGCAACTTTAGAAGGGTTCTTGTACATGTATGAACTCGATACAGAAGTAGGAGGTCCGTGCCATCTAGTGAAACAACATAGGTATGTAACCATTTATCTAATTAGCAGTGACAGCTATTCAGGTGCAGTTTGTGAAGAAGCACTTCATTTTTTAAAATTGAAATTAATGAAATTTATTTCTTTAATATATTTTATTGCACACACTTCAGAATACGAATGTGACATTTTAATTTTGATTGTGACATGAATTTCTACATTTCAAGCCTTTTTAATCTATCAGCGAGTAAAATTCTGGTGATAAAATTTGCCATCTCTTCACTGACATACCCTGTTATAACAACCATGATATCGCTCATCTTACGAGCTAATGGATTTGACAAGATTGCAGATTTCGTCACCAAATGCTTCAAAAGACAGTTTTTCGAAATGTGTAATAAGGTGCCACTGAGTTTTCTAGCCACTCCTGAGATTGCATTGATTGACTATGTGTTATTCTGAAACTTTTCTATATTATCCTGAAAGGAAAAGTAATACATAGAAATTATAGAATTTTTGTTTTGTTGTGTCACCTGTTGTATGTTGTAAGATGGAATTGTGTGTTCTGTTTATAATATTTTGTGCCATTTACAGTCATCATTTCCTTGATCGCAAGATGATAATAAAAGAAAATTAAAGTGTAATTTTATTGGGGTTATTTTGAAAATAAGTTGTAAAAAATAACATTTAAAACAAAAAATGAAATTAAATTAAAAAAAAGCTTATATTCCCCCCCCCCCCCCCCCTGTAGCACTTTACCTGTTTTTAAAACCACAAACCACCACTGCTGATTAACATAAAAATTTTATTCTTAAGTAGTAGAAATGCATATGTTGACTATAAAAAAGATATCTTACCTATAACCTTGTTATACTGTAATTTAAGAAAAAAAAAATAAGTAACTTTGTTACTCTCTATAGATTTCATTAGCCTTCTGGTTGACTATAAAAAAGATATCTTACCTATAACCTTGTTATACTGTAATTTAAGAAAACAAAAAATAAGTAACTTTGTTACTCTCTACAGATTGATGTGAAACATCACTTTTTTCACATATTTTGAATGGGAAAACATTAGTCTGTATTGTGTCTGACAATGGTACAAAGTATCTAGAGTAAGGTTTTTTTTTTAATAGAATGCAATTTATTTCATCTTTATTGGACCACAAATACAGGCATTAATGATTAAACGTTTAGAAGTAACTTTTGCAGTTACTGTAAAATACGAGCGTGTGATTTGTACATAGTATAGATTTTGATGCACAGATGTCACAGATCTAAAATTATTTTTTTTTTTACACTTTTCTACCAGAATTGGTTTATAATGCAGCTGAAAGGGTATATACACTACCCGACACAGAAAATGCAACACCATGAAAGAGCGAATAGAGTAGGATGATAAAGGACACACAGCCAGAGATGGCATATATATAAATAAGTGATGTAATTCCAGAAGGCTAATGCAATACAGTAATGGCATAGACAAGGTGATCAATATGCAGTAGTACCACCTTTTACGGCGATACAAGCAACAACCCTTTTAGGAACAGGTGCAATGAGTGTGTGGTTAGTTTCCTGAGGGGTGGATGACCATATGCCTTCAACCATCCTTTGGACACAGGTCGTTCTCGGTTTGAGGTAGGGACAGGGCAGTCAAATGATGGCCAATCATGTCCCATACATGCTTGATGGGTGAGAGATCTGGAGACAGCGGAGGGCAAGAAAGCACCTGAATATCATGCGAGACTTGTTTGCTGATGGTTGCCATATGCAGTTGTGCATTATTTTGCAGGAAAACGGCATTTTGCAACCACTAAAGGTAGGACAGTGCAACCAGCCACACCACCTAATCCACATATTCTCATACCGTCATTGTGCCTCTGCTATGAACCAGAAGTGACTGGCTATTGAAACCAATGTCACCCCCAAACCATGATACTGCATTGTCGAGTATTACGGCATTCAACAGTCGCAGCAGAATTAGATCGGTTTCCACATCGCTTCCAGACTCTCACACAGTGACTGTCATTCGGCAAACAGAACCAAGACTCGTTGCTGAACACTACCCTATCCCAATCAGTCGTCCAAGAGACTTGGGCTCGACACCATTGCAATCTCTCGCATTGGTGTCTTGTCATCAATGGCCGTCTTCGTAAAGGATGGTTTGAGTACAAACTACTTTCTACCAATCGTTGATCTACCAATCGTCAATCCTTTGCACATTGGATGTATCTATGCATGTTTCAGCATTGATATGCCGGTACGACCACCCAACCGTATGTAGACCTAAAATGAATCCCCTCACATGATCGTCCAAATGCTGAAATGAACTTCGGTGATGGTCAAACATTTCTTTAACAACACGCGTCTTCTGAAACAAAACAGCTCTGAAAGGGAGTTTCCTTAGGCAACAGATAGTAACAACTGTTGACTCATCTGCCGTTTCCATCCCTTTTATCCCGTGCTCTAATCACGTTGACCTTGCATTTCAGATCATTTGCAAACATTGGCCATCTGCATTTATCTCGTAATTTGCATAATTATACGGCCAAAGCTTCATGGTGTTGCATTTTCTATGTCAGTAATGTACAATAAAAAAAAATTACATATTGGGTCTGTATTATGTTTGGCAATGTAAGTACAGTAGCAGTTCAGGTACATAATTTTCTTTCCTGATTTATTCCATAACCCACATTCTAAAATGTTTCACATCAATATTCAGAGATTAGATGTTGCATCAGTTGGGTTAATAATTTAGTTTCAATATTCAAATTTCTAACAATCCTTGATAATTTAAAAGTCTTTTCATGATTATACTTCTAGATTAGAGGGTCCATTTGAACCAAAAGAAATAGTTAATTCCTCGCCTCATCCCCAGCTTGTTACTAAATCAGAAAATGTTGGTTCACAAAGTAAGTATTTTGTATAACTTTTATATATGTATCCTATTTTTATTAAGCACCTCTTGTATCCTGTGTTGTGCAGAAAAGTTTGACTTTTTATGAATATAAATGGAAGCTGGTTTTAATGAACTTCCTAAGGCATTTTTCGATATTTTTTTACTCCTAACCTACTTTCAAATTTTATTTTCCTCTTTGTTCCCCGCCCCCCCTCCCTGTTGTATACCTTAGATAACAGTGTGGAATTAGCTAGGAAGAAGTGACCTTGCTTTTTGATCTGTCTGCAAAGTCTAACACAATCTCTAAAAGTAAGACACTGCTGTACACAGATGCATGTTTTGTTTAACTGGTTGAGCGTGAACTATATAATTCTATTAAAAATAATGAAAGTAAACCTTAGTTTAAAATAATGACTATAATATAAACATCAAAAGTTTGACGGTTTGGTATTATTTTGTAAATACTTTATTTAATATTATGCAATACTTCAGTAAGATATTGCAGAAAGAAATTTTTGTGGCCCACTCTGAAGTTTGTGTCCCACCCATCTCCAATAGTATGTTCCAAATGCTCTTCATTGAGAACTGCTGTTCTAAGAAATTTTAATAATGTTTGTTATAGCTAAATACTTCTAAACTTTTATTTTGCAATCTTATATTTACTTTTATCAGAAGTAACCTATTAGCGTACTGCTGCTTTTGTTTAAAAAAAAAAAAAAAAAAATACAGTAAAGCCTCGTGTATTAACCACTTTTTTTCCCTAAACACAAATTTCAAACTCCATAGACATAATGTTAATTTTACTTTCATTAAGCAATAACTCTAAATGACCAGAAAGTTAACTAATAAGAATTATTATCGCTCTAAATCAGTGATTTCTAACTATTTGACAATTCAACCACCCTTTTGTACAAGATTAGTTTTTATGCCCCCCCCCCCCCCTTTTTTTTTTTCAGGTTTCCCACCGTCTTCAAAAGTCATTAAAAGTACTGAATTTTCTTTCATACCTGTTTTCAAGGCACTTAGAAATGCTTGAAAATTATTTTTGCCTTATTAAAAATATAGAAATTTTGCCTTCTATTAAAATGTTTGTAAAACATTTCTATCTTGGAGAGCTCTATTTATAAAATATAATTCTCCCCAAAACGCTGTAATTGAAAAAGCAGATGAACTTAAAATAATGTAAAATAAATTAAATGTGAAATCAGATTAAGCGCAAAAACTACATGAAGAGAGGCAAATTAGAGGTGTATTATTTTTTTTTTTTTTTTTTTTTTGTAATTTCCTTAATTTGTTTTAGGTATTTATTTTTATATTTCATTGAATATTTCTTTCTATACCAGCATTCTGTTTCCATACTTTTCATTCATACCACATAAATACAATATTGCTGTACTTTGATATGGTTATTTCACATTTTATATGAAAATTTCTGTGCAAAGTGCATGGAATACACTTTGTTAAACATTGATATATATGAAATATTTGTCTGATGTCTAAACAAAATATCAACATGTATGAAAATAATGTTTTAATAATTTTATTTGAATGTGCAGCAGTATAGAGTCAATATTTTAAATCTTAAAATTATTATTTCTAACGCTTTTGTAAGTTAGTGCCTTACAGGTAACATGGGACAGGTGTTGGATGAAAATACTTTTCAAAATAGAGTGTTTAAAAATTTAAATTTAGGTCCTTAAAAGCCCTTAATTTACATTGTGTGAAATGGGTGGGAGCCTTGCTTTAAATTTTGCAGAAAAAAATTGCTTTGAAAGCATTAACAGCATAGTTACAACATTTATAATGTAAAAAAAAATCTATTGTTGTGGTATTATACAATAGATGGGGAAATCCTCCATAAAATTGGCAACATTTTATGGAGTGATTTTATGAACTAATTAGTGTCTGCAAATGGAATGGAAACTTGAATTTTTTTCGCAGAATGTAGGTTAATTTTGGATTTAAAAAAAAAAAAAAATCTAAGCATTGTACAACCATGAAATTTGGTACACATTTACTTCAGGACCTGAGTAGATGAACTTTATCCTTTTTTTTTTTTTAATTTTAAATTAGTTTTGAAGTTATTTTATGTTTTAGCTTGATTTACAATAATTTTGGTAATATTCACAGATATCAGTTCCTTTATTTTAGAGTTCTACATTGCATATGATATCAGATACTAAAAACAAAGCTGGATATTGAACTCATTTTTAACTTATTTAAAACAATGGATATTATAATACCTCCTTTTTGTGCTGTGGCTACACAGTGATTGAGCATTATTTTTATTAGTAAGAATATTCTATGAATCAGCCTGTTCTTTAAATTACTTATGGGCTGAATGCCTATTTGCTTCACTATATTGTTTGTAGCGAAAATTACTAAAACCTTGCTAAATTAACAGAAATTTCTTCTGTAGTATAAATAGATTTTTTAACGTTATGTTATATGCATGCTAGTAATTATTCCGTGGCATGATTTTTCTCTTTATGTTGTTTTCTGAAATTCTGTGAATATCAGATATATTCGTGTATTTTTAATATTGTTGAATTTTTATTATAATTTTGGATTATTGTTTTGCTGCACAAAATTTTGTGGGTGTTACCATTTTTTCTCAAATTTTGCAAATATTAAATATATCAAGTCCTTTTACCTTTAAACAATGAAGATTTGTTTGTTTTCAACCATATTCCCATTTGAAGATAATGACCAATTAAAATATTAATTTAGTTCATATAAAGCAAATGTAAAATAATTTTGTCAGCGAAAATTTGATAGATTTCTGAAATATGAAATAAGGTTATTTTCCTAACTACATAAAGTCATCTGTCAGCATCAATACGTAGCAGTATGTACATAATTTAATGTATCGTCCATTTAAATGAAAATCTTTATTTCATAACTGTGTTGATGCCAAAATTTGAATAGTTTATAAATATCAATTTAAAAAATTAAAATATAATGCTTATTGAGTTGCACAGTAGTTATTTGTATTACTGCTTCATAATAGGTACAAAAATACTAGTCTAAATCCTCGGTTGCAAAATTTCGTAATTTATCCCACAAATTTTGCCTTTTTTTCTCGCCCGTGATAAAATTTCTACCCTAGTTATATGCATTAGTTGTAAATTTGGGAAAAACAGTTTAGCAGTATTATTGAAATCTGAATTTGTACATGACATTTAATGTATTTCATTTTATTGTGAAAATATTTTTCTTTATTGCAATTTGTTTGCTTTCACACAAAAAACAATTATATATTTTGCATTTTATATAGAAAAATTATTTTCAAAACACAGGAGTGCAAAACCTCCCTTGCCCTCCCCAATGGGCATCCATGGAACTGTCTCTAAAAGGACCTAGTAACTTTGTCATTGCAGCCTCAGATTATTATCTTTATTATTATTTTAAGTCAGTTTTGTGGTATTATTGACTTTGTTGCAGTTATTGGCTATTCCGTGCAGAAAAAACAGTGCTACTACGAAACTGAAAATTTAATATAAATTTAAATGTGTACTTAATTTAATTAAGAGTAATAAAATAATTGCAACAGATCTATGAATACCACTATTGGCCTCTAGAAAAATTATTGTTAATGACTTCAAGTTTTTTTATTTCATTTTTCTCCCCCAGAATTGGACACACATATAATCACGGATATAGGTAGCAGTTCATCAAAAGAAAGCAGCCTAATCAATGAACTTTCTCATTGTGAAGCATCTAGCATTCATAGGAGTAATGGAATTGATGAAATGCCACCATTATTGAATGAAGTTGAATGATTCTTTTCCATTAAACTTCATTTGCCTGGGCCAAGCTTGTATGTTTCTGTAGGTCATATTTGTTGATATTTTATTATATATATATATATATATATATATATATATATATATATATATATATATATATATATGTATGTATGTATGATTCCATGCAGAATACATAATCACAAAAATAAAACATATATATTCACAAGCATGTATATTCTCATAGATAATGCTTGTTTATATTTCAGTGATATTTGTATATATAACGGATGTAATTATAAAAATAAAATATTCATGTTATCCTTGGAAGTTTTCCCTTGTAAGTAATGTGTATATATTGCCAGTGAAGTGCTGAAACTGAAGTGCTTAAACTGACTTACGTGCAAGTCAGTATTAGAAGGAGAAATGCAGCCTTGATAATTAAAATTGACTAACACAATTGATGTAAGAAATTGTCATACTCATTAACAATGACAATCATATTTTTAGCAATTTTTGTTTAAAAAAAAACTCATTTTGATGATTATTGTTACGAACATATCCTCTGGTATTATGGGTATATACACAGGATACAAGAACAAGTCCAAATTTCTTGATAACTTGTATTTATTCACAAGCACAAAGTAAACAGGGACAATATACACTAAACAACACTTAAATGCTCAACTAATTTCACAGAAAAAGTGATGATATTCTCAAAACACTGACGAAACTAATTTCACAAAACAGCAGCTATTATTTGCCAATTTGAGGAGCAGATTTTCACTATGGTTACTAAAAGAAAATGAATCATCAATTGACCCTTGGAACTTTGCCTTTTGTCAGAAAATTTCTTTGTGATTTTATAATCATGGATAATAAAAATATATTCGCTGAATTCTTACAATCAATAAAATGAAATTCGCGCATTTCTGCTAATTCACGGAAGAATCGCATGTCTGCATCATCTGCTATGACGCTTCTGGAGTATGCTAATTTCCAGTGATACTTTCAGCTAAGATACAATCTAAAAACTCAAATATAATTCAATCTGGACACTAAACAAACTATCCGTAATCCAAACAGTTAACCAGAAATATCCAATACTTAAACTTTTAACAGTAACGGTATCGTGATACATCATTTGTTTACTTTTATGGTGTCTAACACTTAAGCCTACTTGTCCCAGGCAGTATCAATCTGAGCTCCAAATTATGAGGCCAATCTGTCGATGAGTTTTGGCTTGGTCAAAAACGATTTCTGGATTCGATAAATGGCACTGCTTATTCTTTTTCTGATGACGTAGGGTCCTTTCCTGTTATGTAGTTTTGGTGAAAATCTTGGTTATTGCTGAGGGTTGAACAGCCACTCTTTGTTGCCTTCCTGAAATAAATACTTCATTAGCCTTAGCATTGTATCTGGTCTTCATTCTATCGGTAGCAATGTTGATCCTCTCACAAGCATTTAAGCAATAACATACTCCATTATATTTTAATATAATATAATGGAGCATGTTATTGAAGATGTTAGAAATATTTCCAATTGTCAAGTTATATTTTTGCAAAATATAAGTTAATTTGGTATTTCAAAATAATTTTACATACTGTCATGCAGAAAAGTGCCAAATATCGGTGAATTTATTTTAAAGTTAAAAACATTGTGCCATAGATTTTGTCCATCATTGTTTTGCATTAACAGAAATCCACATTAACTTTTTTTTACTTTCCTCGTACGATGGGCTATAGATATAATTGCTGATTATACCAATTTTCTTGATATACTTTTAGCAGTAGATTAAGATAGCTATGGTATCCTGAGAAAAGTCTGACAATTGTGATTTAATCACAAGTCAAGTTCTCACCATAAATATATTCGTAGATTTTCTATATCCCAGAAAGGGCTTTTGTAAAGTTGTGGGTGTTAAATCATTGGCCTTTTGTAATCTCAAAAACCACTTAAGCAATCTGAACTCAATTTAGGTGGCTAGCTTCATATATTATGTAAATGTGAATGCAAAATAAAATATATATAGTTTAGCTATAAAAAAATTTTGTCAAAATTGTTGGCCCTTTGATATCTTGAAAACCGCTAAAGCAATTTGGGTGGTATATTACATATATTGTTTAGATATGAACGCAGGAAAAATAAAGTCCAACAAATGTATATATGTAAAAATGTATATATAAAAAATGTATATTTTGGACATCAGTAGATGTCCAAAATTATCTTTACTTGCACAAAAACGTTGCAGTAACCAGGTTCTAATATTTGTTTACGTAGCTGTATAATAAGATTAAGCTTAGCCTGTTGCTGCAGATAGCAACTGTGATGTTATCACATCCTTTCATGGCCCTTGCACGTAGGGATTCATATTTAGGAGCCTTACCAATAAGTATCAACAATGCTGGCATAACCACATTTCAGTACCTAGAAGTAACTATTCTGGGCACAGTAACCATGCGATGCGATTGGCAATGATTACTCAAAAGATTTCGCACATGCTTCATGCATTTTTATATATGGAAATATGCTGTATTCAAAAATAGTTTTAGCAAAATAAACATTTCCAGGCAGGTTATTGTGGGATGAAAAGGACAGGTATTCCCAACAAAAACATAGATGCCAAAATCTTAGGATTAGAAATGCAAAAATTTTGGGATCTATTTTAATTTATGAAATAATACTTCCTCAGCTTGGCATTATGTCAAAATTGTTATCGATAGCAATGTCATCAGTATAAGTAAGGAATCCACTGGGATAGTATTTAAGTTTTCAAAGATTAGTTAACAACTTAGTATAAAATTATAATTAGTTATCTTTGTACAAAATTAAAATTATGTATATTTTTCATAATTGTTCTGCCTGACCTTTGAATGAATTGAATAATCAATAGATACTTAATGCCAAATATTGTCCTATTTGATAACTATGTAATTTGGAGAATGGCTACAAAAAATGGTGAAATAGCAAACAGATTTTTTTTTTTTTTTTTTGGGGGGGGGGGGGGGGGGGGAGTGTATTACTTTAAATATTTTTTACAGGTCTAAGGCATTATTTGATTTTGTTAAATATGTTTCCTTACTTTATCACAAATCTCACATCTAAAATAAAATAAAAATATTTATTATCAGTTTTATATACAGGGTATCCAGAAAAGTCCTTAAGTACACCAATAACTTTATATGGAAAGACCCAAGAGCGTATGCATTTGATCTATCTATAGTAAAGTGGCAATACCCGATTAAATAAAAGAGATTGTAGCACCCATAGCAGAGAATTTAAAAAGTTAGAAACTCTATGATGGAAATCACAAAGTGAGATAGATGAAAAAAGCTGATTACAAAGTTGTAGAGCAATGTCTTATGATTAGAAATCGACAGCAAAATTTACAGAAGGCATTTATTTGACACAATATATGATTATTGACAAATCTGCTATCATTCAAGAATGATGCAATAAACAATGCCTACATGCACAAAAATCTGGTATGGAGCTTGCCTTTAATCTCATAGATACTGTCACAGGCATTATTTATACACACCCATGAATCGCCCGGCCACTCAACAGGGTGAGTCGGGCGGCCTGGGTTTTTTCACATCCATGAATCGCTTAGTAATGGTTAACAGTATTGTGGCATGGCTGCACATTTAGCAACTGATTAAGTATGATTGGTATTTATTGAATAAAATGTATTTGGTTTGGTCCTGATGTCGATTCCTACTACAACTTTGTAATTGTTCTTTTTACATCTAAATTTATTGCCAAGCTTGTTATCCTAACTTTTAAAATTCTCTGCTAGGGGTGCTGCGGTCACTTTTATTCAACTGGGCATGGTCACTTTACTATAGATATAGACCTAATGGTATATCCTCATGAACCTTTTCTTAAAAAGTTATTTGAGTGCTTAAGGACTTTGCCTAGGAATCGTATATAAACTTTATATACATTTTATTCAATATTAGTCAAATATGTAATCCAGTGTATATGTCAAAATACACATGCTCATTTAATATAAAAAAACCATATATATATATATATATATATAATATATATATATATATACATACTACCTGACACAGAAAATGCAACACCATGAAAAAGCGAATAGAGTGGGATGATAAAGGACACACAGACAGAGATGGCATATATAAATCAGGGATGTTAATTTCAGAAGGATAATGCAATACAGTAATGGCATAGACAGGGTGTTCAGTTAGCAGTAGACCACCTTTTGTTGTGATACAAGCAGCAACCCTTCAAGGAACAGACGCAATGACCGTGTGGATAGTTTCTTGAGGGATGGATGGCCATATGCCTTCAACCATCCTCCACCGGTCATCCTCTGTTTAAGGCAGGGGCAGGGTAGTCAAACAATGGCCAATCACATCCCATACATGCTTGATGGATGAGAGATCTGAAGACAACAGAGGCCAAAGAAGCACATGGATACCTTGCAAGGCTTGTCTACTGATGGTTGCCCTATGCGGTCGCACATTATCTTGCTGGATAACAGCATTTTGCAACCACTGAAAGTAGGGTAGTGCAACCTGCCACAGCACCTTATCCACATATCGTCATGCCATCATTGCGCCTCTGATACAAACCAGAGGTGACTGGCTGTCGAAGCCGATGGCACCCCAAAACATGATGCTGCGTTGTCAAGCTGTGTGTCATTCAACAGCTGCAGCAGGATTGGATGTTTCTACGTCACCTCCAGACTCTCACATGGTGACTGTCATTTAACAAACAGAACCAAGACTCATTGCTGAACATTACCCTGTCCTATTCAGTCGTCCAAGAAGCTCGGGCTCGACACCATTGCAATCTCTCATGTCAGTGTTTTGTCGTCAATGACAGTCTTTGTAAAGGACGGTTTGAGTGCAAGCTGCTTTCGGCCAATAGTCGAGAAACTGTTCTTGTTAATATTGGAACATCCTATGTACTCTGGAAATTCTGTAATGTTGACAGTCGTCGTTTGTGGGGCCGCCACCGAATACCTTCGAATGCATCGATCAATACATGCTGACATACGTCTGGACAGACCTGTACCACTATGGTGATTCATATGTCCTTCTTCAATCCATCTTCTCCAAATCCTTTGCACAATGGACGCATCTAGGTGTGTTTCAGTGGCGATACGCTGATATGACAACCTAGCCGTACGTAGGCCTAAAATGAATTACCTCGCACGATCGTCCAAATACTGAAAAGGAACTTCGGCGGCGGCCAGGTATCTCTTCAACAATATGTGTCTTCTGAAATAAAAAACAGCTCTGAAAATGGGTTTTCATAGGTGACAGACAGTAACAACTGTTGGTTGATCTGCCGTTTCCATCCCTTTTATCTCGCACTCTAATCACGTAACCTACTTGCATTTCAGATCATTTGAGTACATTGGCTAGCTGCATTTGTCTCGTAATTTGCATAATTGTACGGTCAAATTTTTATGGTGTTGCATTTTCTTTGTTGGGTAGTGTATATATACTTTTTATTGCTTAAAAGAATGTTACTTCAGATAGTTCACCTTTATTCACTATTTTATGAATATAGTCAGTGTTAAAAAAAAAAAAATCAAAATATATTCCTCCTTTTTATAAAAATGTGCATTATATACAAAATTATTTTATACTTAAAAGTTTTTTTATAGAGATATATCAATGGGATATTATCCTTTAAAATACATGTAATATTTATGATGGGCATATAAATCAATGTAAAAGTATAAAATATGGTTTTGTTTAAAGTACAATAAAATTCCTAATTTTGATGGATCCTGAAATTACCAAATTTTTTCAGGATTTATATATATATATATATATAGTTAAACACACTTCTATAGTCAGTTTCTGTAGAACTGGTGGTTCAAGGTCACAGCAATTCCTTCTTCCCCCTTCCTTTGCTTGTGTACATACTGACTCGTTCGAGAATAACATTGCTATGATTACAGGTCAGAGTAGGAAGTGGAAGGCGTGATCTTGAACTGCCGATTCTAAGGAAATAGACTATAATAAAACCAAATGGATCATTCGAAAATTTTTTTGTTAGATCAGTAATATTGCTATAAAAATTTGCATATTGTACTAAAGGGGAACTTTATTTACGTCATTATTTTCCCAAACACAATTTCCAACAAAGAAAATAACTCTTGGTGGAAATAACTTATATAAGTTTAATAGAAAATGTACAAAATATAAAATAAACATAGTTTTCATAATTATACTTCACATTTACAATCATCTAATTATTTTTCCAGTATCAAAAGGTAAAAACACTAAAAGATTAAAAAACAATGTAATTACGTACAAATTAAGACACAATATAGAATACAGCTGTTTCAAGAGATGCATTATATCCCCTTCATCAGTGCTAAAAGAAAGCATGTGTTGCGTGGAAGAACCAGAATAATAATAATCCAAGAGAATAGATTTAGAGCCCACTAATTAGAAAAGGGCAAGCCAAAGATGAATTCAGAGCATACCAAAGAAAGTCAAATTAACCCATTGACATATGACGTCTTGGATATATCGTATGATTCATAAGCCATTGACATCTGTGGGACACATGCAGATTTAAATTTTATCATGTGCAAACCTTACAGAAATGTAGGGGGCGTGGTTTATATCCTGAAACTACACTTATCCTTGACCTACATATCTGATACATCATATATTTTATAAGCCATTGTAGACATCGATGTCTATAGGACACGTAGATTTAAATTTTGTGTGCAAATCTTGCAGAAATGTTGGGGGGGGGGGGGGGCATGGTTTATATCTTAAATCTTGCAGAAATGTAGGGACAGAGTGGTTTCTATCCTGAAACTACTCTTAATTCGTATGTCAAATGGTTGGGCAAGCCCAGCCAAACAAAGAGCTAATATATAAAGGAAATGTCTCCGAAAGGTTAAGAATAAAAATAAAAAAAATTACAGTGCATCTAAGTAAACTGTAGAAAAATGTAATACTACCCCGATAGCATTTAATATTGGACCAATATTGTGTATCTTGGCATTGCATTGGAAATCCAATATTTGTCAAATAATGGGGGTTACATTGGCCTCCAATATTGGCTAAATATTTTCATTACAATATTATACTAATATTGGTGTTACATTGGAAATATTTCTAATGAAATACCAATATTGGCATAATATTGTCCCAGTATTGAGCCAGTTCCGTCAAAATGTCCACTTTTTCATATTAATCCAATATTTTCAATATTGGATTGCTACTAGGGTATACACATCACTAGCTACAATACTAAAATTCTCCTGAATATCAAATCCAGTAGCAGTACTTCAAATCCTCTTGCCATTTATAATTTCCTAAATACTAATTCCAAAATTTTCTTTTAAGATCCTTTACAAACATTAGACCAGCATTGCAGGATTTTGCAGTATAGTAGGAGACTATTGTGAATTATTTTCATCATTGCCACTATTTTTGCTATTTGTTACTATTTTTAATATTTCCAAGATTTTTCCTTCTCTTTATGGCAGCTGATGTTTATAAATTATAACAGTCAATGTATTTATAAATTTTTCCGCCACTGCTACACAAAGGTGTACTCGTAGATGTGTGATGTCATTAATCTATCAACCAATGAATAGCCTACATTTATTGCTATTGTGGGGCAGCTTTGCATTTTCTTGTAAATTTTTTCATGGCTATCATGTCTTTCATGAACAATTGCGTCAGTTTTCTATAGGTTCCATTTGGAGAATAAAATTCATCACTCTAAAAATTCAATCATCGCCCTCCCCCTTTTTTTGAACAGTATGCATGTGAAATATATTTGTAATAATAATCAGGTTTGATTTGATATCATGATAAAATTTAAAATTGAACAAATGTAAAAGGAAAAGGAACATTAGAATTATTTGTATTCATTGGCATATTCTGAAAACATTTGAGGGAATTCACTATGCTATTTAGTAAAATTTAGCTGAAAATTATCAGTTTTAGGTGGTTGACTCATCCCAGTGATAGATAGGAGGTGCATACTCCCCCCCCCCCCCTCATTGTCTAACAACCACATTTTTTCTTCATGGGTTCCATTAAAAAGTCCAGCACTGTAACCCCCTGCTATCCTTTAGCAAGATATTGGCTGGTTATGCCTATGAAATACACTTAAGGGGAATTTTCTTATCTTTGCTAGAGACAACACCCTCTCTTGGTGACCCTTTAATGGAGATTAGCGAAAAATGAATCTGTCAGAGTTTTATACCTCAATAACCCTTGTATCTAGAAACTCAAAACATATATGTGGTTACCTGCAGTAATGCAAAGAATAATCATATCAAATTTGAGAAAAAGAAAATCTCAAAAATTGTGGATTTGTATGCGGAACAGACAAGATTTTGTATATAGATTTAAGAATGCACTAGAACTCATTTTTGGCTATTTTTCTTTTGTAAGTGTAGCTGAAAATTTTGTGATTTTATTCCCAAAGATAGCAATATAAAAAATCAGATTTTAAATTATTCTTATATCCTACAACCATATGTTGCTTTTTTTTTCTTCCAACAATTGCCATATAATTTGAAGTAGCCACATTTAAATGTAATATTTTCACTATTGCTTATTAAATAAATAAGTTGATTTAAAAATCTGAAATATGGTAAAGCTATTGAATTATTTTTATTTCTAATCTTGTATTGAGTTGTCTTTCTTGTAAAAAAAAAAAAAAAAAAGACATGCTTCATATTTGACAGGCAAATATACATATATTTTTTTTCTTTAAAAATGAAGCTTATACATAGCAATAAACATCTCAAAATCCATTTTAATCAGAATTTTACTTCATTAAAAATATTTACAGACACTGCCATTTCATATAAACAAATTTAGCATCTGGTATAAAATCGAATCAAAGTGAAAAAATGTGTTTTAATTGTTTGCTCTGCAGTAATGTTTTAGTGGAAGTGGACTAATTCATTTATACAATATTAAATTTATGTGGGAGAGGGACAAAAATTGTATCAGACATATCCTAATATTAAATTTGGTTTCATTTAATATGTACATTATGAATGCAACAATATTCATGAGAACCTGTACTCGTTAATTTTTTTTCATTTTGTGCCACTATTTTGCCTATTGTTTTCAGTATTTTGTGCCACTATTTTTAAAGGTTGTGATCAGTCGCAACCTTGAGTAGTTCTGTTCCTGATGAAAGGTATCCTCAAAATGGCTGAATGCTGCATTGTACAGGTATGTTGACCACCTACTTAACTTTTTGTATCAATTTTTGGAACAGGCACAACTCACTTTTGGAGCAGCATGAATACTTTAAAGCAACAAATTTACAACAATTTGCAGTCAATTGCAAATGCATTGCTGGACAATTGCTAAGGACGGATGGTACTATATGGACCCATAGCAACCACAAAATGAAAGGAAGCAAAATGCTAAACATTAGAATAGACATAGTAAGACACAGTAAGAAGAGGTGTGCGTATGCAAATTTTTCATTTCCATGTTTGTTCATCACGTGATAGCGCTGATAAGAGATTTAAAGGATTTGACGTGTGAATAATTGTTCCAAGTGAAAGTTTTACAGGAAAGATTTAAATGATGAACTTGAAATTTTCGGTATGTCTTCCCAATCTTCCCAATATAACTTAAATGATTTTATGTCTAACCGTATTATTGGAAAAATCGAAGAACGGTGAAAAATAACAGTAAAAATGCCAGGCAGTTTGACATCGCCCACAGCATTGTTTCACGGCTGTGGCAAGCATTTAAAACAACTGGAATGTGTAGCAAGCATCACGGGGAAGGTCGTATTAGAAGTACGATGCCTGCAGGCGACAGGTACATTGTCCTATATGCAAAAAAGGGACTGGTGCACCACAGTTCAGCAGGTGGCAAATCAGTTTCTTGCTACCACAGGACAGTGGATCTCCTGAAATACTGTAGCCAGACATTTGGGAGAAGGAGGACTATACGCCCACAGACCTGTCGTGTGTATCCCATTGTCCAGACTGCACCGTACCGCCAGTTTGCAATGGTGTCATGAGCATCACAATTGGACAGAACAGGACTGGGCTTGCGTACTATTCTCAGATGAGAGTAGGTCAATCTGTCATCAAATTGTAGATGCCAACTGACCTGGAGTGAAAGTGGTACTGCTTATAGTCCAGGAAAGGAATGATATCCGGCACGCAGTATCATGGTATGGGCCGGCATCATGATCAATGGCCACATGCCCCTACATGTGGTTGCAACTGGGACTATAAGTGGCCAACGATACATTGATGAAGTTCTACTGCCTCATATTTACCTTTTCCGTGGTGCTGTTGGTGATAAATTTGTTTTCATGGACGACAACTCACCATGTCATCGAACACCGTCTGTTCAGGATTGTCTAGTCAGCGAGGGTATTCAATGCCTCATATGGCCAGCACGTTCTCCAGGTCGAAACCCCATTGAAAATGTTTGGGATGCTTTGGGGAGGCAACTTGCTGATCAAAAATATCCTCCAACAAACAAGAACACCTTCATCCGTGCACTGACAGAGGAGTTGTATAACTTGCCTCAAAAGCTGCTGGATAATATTGTACAAAGCATGACACAACGTGTGGAATGTTACATCACATTCCATGGTGCACATATCCCATACTGACACCTTTCTCAAAACTGCCTGCTGTTGTTCATATGCATCTTTCCATTTCTCCGTATACAGCATCAAATGAACACTTTTTTCCTTTCAGATGTTTCAAAACCTTCTGTATTTTCCATAACAATAAATGATCTTTATTTTAATATCTGAACAGTGTGGCAACAATATTTTATCCTGCTGGGTCTCCACCCCCGCTTAATGTTGTGCTACATTACAATTGTGATCCATTCTTAGCAATTGTTCAGCAGTGTATGTTGAAGGCCCAGACCACACGACTAACCCTAGGGCTAATGGTAGCTTAGTGTGTGGCTGGGCCAGCAGTGTATGTGTGAAATACTTAATATCTGTGAAAAAGTGTTTTGTAAAAATGTAACTGACCTGCAATACATTAGAGTACATTAGCAAAATACAAAATATGAGTCGACAATGTTGACTGCACATTCAATTTGAAAAAAAAAAAAAAAAGCCAATGTGTTTGCCCCACATACTGCTCATTTTTAAAAATGAAATTCCAGTAGTTCTCTAGATTTCCCCTAGTTGTCTTCAGAAAAATTTAAGATAGTGCATAAATGCTATTTTAACAAAATGTTCACAAAAAATTAATTTTTGAATTAAAAACAATAAAAAATTCTTCTAAATGTTTTATAATTTTAAAAGTATATATATACACAACTTAAAACTTTTAAAATAAATGGTCAGCTATCAAAATTGTCTTGAAACTTGGCACTGTGCATTTTCTAATTATGCAATTTTACAAAAATAAAAATTTGTTATATTTTTTTTATTTGCCACATATGATTAAAAATTTAGATTATAAACCCTCCAAATCAGTATTTTTTAATTAAAAAAATTTAAATTATAATGTCTAAGTTTTGTTGTCCAAATGTACATTTAAAAAAAGTACAAGTTCAGAAGAAGATTTTCCCAAGTAAAAAAATGAGTGCATGTATAATTTGTGGCAATAATTAGTTCTTTCTGTTATCCAAAAAGTATAAAATATAATATATTTATAAATTAGTGAAAACTTGTTTCAAATTGTTGATACACACTTTTACACCTGCTGTTCTCATAAGGAGTAAAGAGATAGATTTTAATGACATATTTTAAGGTGGGTAAAATTCGAAAAAGAGAGAATATTTCCCTCACGACTGTAATTATCAAGACAATTTACCTTTCTATGCAAGAATAAATACATTTTTAAGAAATAATAATTTGTTACTACTATTTTATTCATTGTGTAATGCAGTATTTAATAAAAAAAATGTATTTTAAAATAAACATTAACAAAAAAACAATTTTACTACTTCAAAATCAGAAATTTTGTATAACAGAGTAAAATGCCTTCAGATTCAGCACAGAAAGTGAATCTCATTGCTAAAGAGTTAACTTTTACATTATTTGGTAAATTATACAAATTATTTCTTAATGCCCGAGAATAAAAATTGAATTGTGCTATCGTACTATTTATACAAAAATAATTAAAAAATTAACCTTTATAATTAACCAAAATATGAAAATAAGCTAGTTTAGTCATACTAATGTATAATAATAATAGGTTGAAGATGGATGTGAAAAAATAATTATGTACTCTCAGCATGATCTGAAAATAAAAACTAAATTGCACAATCATATAATTTAAGAAAAACAGATCTGATGTGGACAGCACATGACTTTCCTTATATAATACAATGAATTTACTACTTTTACAGTAAAAAACAAAATAGGTTATTCTTATAGTAGATACTCATATTCTTTCCAAGATATTGAATTTTTGTCAATTAGTCATCATTTTCATTGATTTAGCATCACTTTTATCAATTTGGAGAGATTTTCGTTAATTTAGCAACATTTTAAAAAGTCGCCAAGTTGGTTACATTCCACCAAATTCGTCGCCAAAATCTCGCCAAGTGTTATGGACGGAGAAATAAGTTATTCTTATAGCAGATAAATGACTATTGGCGTTCAAATGCAAAAGTATTACTCAAAGTATCTTTTCTCATGAATGGAATGAGCTAGATCCATGAGAATAATGTCACCAAATTTATCGCATTATATTACATATGAAAAGTGAACATGTTTCTCAAAAGTTAATTTTTTTTTAATTTATGGGATTTTTTGATAAATTTATTTGAAAAATGTGCAATATTTCGAGAATGGTTCATGCCTAAAGTTTATGTCCATCGTTTTCTAAGGAAAAATTATATAAGAAATGTCTATTTGCATAACTTTATTAAAGGTTTTGATTTTTTGATGATTTTTTCAAAATTTCACTCAAAAATTTATGGGGGATCTGAACATTGTGTGGTTAAAAACAATAAGTCTCCAGTATTCATGGATTGTAATTTTTGTACCAAATTTCATTCGAATCGTTCCATTCGTTTGTGAGATATCATCTCCACAGACTCACTGATACACACACACACATAGACATCACCTCAAAAATGTTCGATTCATGATCAGGGATGCCTGAAATGTGCTCGTCTGTCGAAAACTCAAATTTGAATTTTCGACCCCCATCACAATACTTTCCTTATACATTATACTATATATATATAAGAAAAGTAATAATTTGTTTATTAATATAATTGTTTATTTTTCCTCACACTATAAAAATAAAATAGTTTTATTGCTCTGGATCATTATTGATACGGAATCATTTGAAGATGAAAATGGATGCAAACTGATATTTTTGGACTCTCAGCAATTCCCTGGAAAAAAATTCACTGAGAATTTTTAATATACGCTGCACTTTTTATGTTTTCTTTTTCTGTTGAATTTTGAGATTGGCGCAAAATATATGGAAAACACAAAAATTGGCGCAATTTGTATCAGAGTACTAGACTTGGCTCAGGTGTGACATCCTTGCATTGTATCTTAATTTGTGCATAATTACATTACTTAGTTTTCTTTTATTTTTCAAATAGTACACACCAGTTCCCTTTATCATAATACGATGAAAGTATATGTCCATTACATTCAGTCACTAAACTTTCTAATTCACCTTTCTGGAACACATGATAAAACCTATGATGAACCTTCACTTCTGGATCAGTGTTTTTCTCTTCCCATGGTACTAGCATATCCTGCTGCAAAAAATTTGTCCTGTTTCTGTGCACTGCCATTTTTATTGTTTTGAGTTGACTTGTGCAATGACCAAGTTGAATTTCTGTGGACCTGACATCATTTTCATCTGCTTTCTTCTTATCTGATGCTAATTTGCTCGATTTTAGGTAGTTGGAAGGTCCATCTGGTCCTTCTTGTTCAAAAGCCCACACATATATTAGTGCTTTTCCTTTTACTCTAAGAACTCTTAAAATTTCATGTACTGCATTTGCTCTTCGTGCCTATGAAAAAGAAAATGAGTAGTCAAAAAAAAGAACACATAATTTAGTAAGAAATCTCTCCCTTAGGCATCATACCATCGCTTGAGTGTTTTTACAGTTATTGTTGCTCATCAAAAATTAATACACAAAATGCTAAAAGATTTAAAATTTCATAAAAGTGTACAAGGTACTTAATTATTTTAACTACCTATTTATTTCAACAACAATTTATTTCAACTCAAAAATTGAGTTATTTCCTTATAAGCATAAGATTTCTTCTTGCTTAAGCTCAGTTATGCAATTTACATATTTCCTTTATATTTACCTTTTAAAATGTTAATACAGACTTATTCATGCATTTTTTAGCACAATTAAAAAATATATATATATAAACTAAAATAAATTACCCAGCAATTCCTGGATCCTAAAAAGTACCTACTATGTAAATAATATAGATAACACAACTCAATTTCCAAAGTGCCTGTTTTAAACAAAATTGTTCTTGCACTTTGCTTTTTACATGCATACACGTCCCAGTTGTACAATGCAAGCATAATACATCTAAAATGTATGTTATGAAAATACTTAAAGTCATTTAAAAAAAAACATTTTTGTGTTTTAGTTTTTCGATTTTAGAAAATTTAGTTACGAAGTTATAGTACTAATAAATTTATAGTATTATTTGGAACTCCAATCAGTCTATTTAGCACACAACAATCGGAAATGTTGCCTAAATCAGACAATGCGATTTTCTGTGAATTTCCAATTAAAAGTGTAAAAATTGAGATTTTAAATTTCACTGAGAAACTTTACATTTTTTAGTTTGCTGGTTGCTACACACTGAGTATTGCAACTGAAGATTCCAATTTGTTTCCATTGTCATGGAAAGGAGTGACATATTTATCAAGTGGGTAATAAGTTAATGACATTTTTTTAACACAGTTTTGAATTAAATTTCTGTTCAAACAATTTTCAGTGTTATGTCAGTAATGTTATCTTATAAATAAATGTAATATTTTTATGTAAATTTATTAAGTTTACTGGTAATTCGGAATTAATTGTAATTCAACTTTTCAATTTTGATTAAGATCATCGGTATTTTCTGCACATAATTCACTGAATGTTTTAATGTGAGGTGTTTTAAAAGAGCAACGCAATGATATGATTTTTAAATTCATTCCTCACCTAATCTTAGGTATTTCACAAATTTGATCATATCTCAGCTTCTAATTATGCTAGAGTTTATTTTTAAAACTATACATTTAAGCTTGAGCTAATGAAGGCCGTATATGAGGATTACAAGTGCCCCATATGCTTATTTAGGGCTCACAATTATGCTCACAAGAAAAAGTTATTTTGTTTTTGTTGTAAGTGGGCATATTGTAAAAATGTTGGCATTTTGAGAATTTGCTATATGTTCTGGTATAATTTTAATCAGAAGTTTGCATTTTAAATCTTGGACAATGCCGAATACATTTTCTAGTATGAAATATTTTAAAAGAATAACTTGGATACCACATTTATTTTTCATTCTGATAATGCATATGAAACAAGTAAAACTAAAAACTACATAATATAAATGTATCAGAAAGTCAAATAAAGACATGCTTAAGATATCTTTTTATTGAAAATGGGAAATATACTGCAACTTCCAGATACCACATCTTTGTTCTACTTTAATCTAATATACAAGTATAGAGCTGTTATTAAAGATAATTACAAAATATAAAAGCATAATACCTTTGTTGACAAGTGATGTAATACAGCAATGCAAATAACCACATCTGCACAGTTGCTACGAAAAGGTAATTTCAAGCAATCTGCCACAAGAACTTGAATATTTCGACTTGAACAAACGTCTGCTAGTTTTGATGATGTGTCACAACCAATCTGAGAAAAAAAATGAGATATTGGTATCTATATAGTAGTCGTATAATGTATTTTGGTCTTTCTAGACCCTCCAGAAGACCCTATATAACTTAGAAGACTAAATCTTTACATATAGTATCGACCACAAAGTATAACATAATGAGGCTGGATTTTAGATCCCTCCAGGCATGGAGAAAATAGGATAAAGTATTTCCAAACCCTGTAGAAGACCCCCCCCCCCCCCACACCCGGGTGACCTGGATCTTTACACAATTATAGTATAGTCCACAGGACAGAACCTAATGCAGCCATATATTCTATCTCCCCTCTAAGGGCTAATTTCACCATTTAAAAAAGGGTTGCCATTGCCTCGGATGAGGTTGGATGTCTGCATATATCAGCATAGAGGGAAATGAGATTGCTGATGATTTGGCTAAAGAAGCCAGGAATCTCAACAACGGCACTTTAAATCTAGATGATGCAAATACAGTGGCGAGATACAGAATTAGAGGAAAGCCAATCAAAAAGAAGCACCAGGTCTGTGAAATAAATGCTAACAGAACAATCACCAAAACAATTTCTAGACTGAAAACTTAACATCTACGAGGAATGAAGATAAACAGAGATGACACAAGATCTTATCGACTCTGGAAATTGTCCAGAGACTGAACTTACACCAGAACACACTTTTTCATGCCCAGCCATTTTGGCAGCCATGTAGAACGTGGATTTCTATGGGAGAAACTCTATTCTGCCAAGATCCTTGATATAGCTAAACCTTATTGCTATGCCTATAAGATAATATATGCTTTTAAAATGTTATGTTATTCTTAAAATTGCTTTATTTTCTTTATTAAAGCAATTTCTTTAATGCCCCAGCCCTGTAAAATTTGCATAAATTATGTAGAATAGCTCAAAAAGTGAACCCTTGATGTGCAATGTTCCAGCGTGATGACATTGGTGGGAGATCAAGATGGGCGAAGAGGGTAGAATGTTTCAAATGAAATTTTACTAAAATCTGATAAGTTATGGAAGTTTCGCTATGACAGTGACACAGTACCGAATTCGTATAGCATTCATGCATGATTTGTCATATAATAGTGTTTGAATTCAACACTGCATGGGACAGAATCTAACTGGAGCAATTTTTGACAAAGATCACTATTTTCCATGGAATTTTTACATTGTTACGACAAAATAAAACATGAAAAAAAGTTGAAGTTTTTTTTTTACATTTCATATATATGTTTTATATGTCGAGGTGGCTACAGGATCTCAGATAAAACATTCCCTGCTATTTCCATGGTTCCTGCTATTTCCATGGGTAAAACATTCCCTGCTATTTCCATGATATGTATCACTATCTACTTCTACTAAATATCAGTTTAACAAGCATAAAAGTTAATTAAATAAAATTGAAAGTGATAATTGAGAAATAAATCATTAAAATTAATTACTTTCAGCATTGAAAAGTATAATAATCAAAGTATGATATTTATGCAAGAGTTATATAATAATAGTATTATTACAAATATTAATCCTTCAAGCATTAAAATTCTAGATAAGCTATAAACTGAGCAGTGTACTGTAAAATCCAGTCAAAAATCATATAGTTAAATACCACTTATTGCAATAAAATTATGTATAAGCAGAAACAGTATGTTTTTAATTTGTTTTTCCTGTCATGTGAAATACCTTGATAACTTTCTAAACAATTTAGATGAGAGGGATCACTGAGAAATGTTGAAATTTTAAAACTCTCTTCTTTTTATTGAGGTAATAGGCTGTCTCCCGCCACATGAAATGTGAATAAGGAATTCTATACATGTGTATTGTCATGAGTCAGAAGAAAGCTATGATTACCAAAAAAAAAAAAAAATTCTCAATTGCCCTGATTTTTTAGAGGGTTTTTTAGGAATTCCCTGAATGTTGACATTTCTGATGTTTCCCTGAATGTTGACATTCCTAATGTTTTCCTGAATTCCAGGTTCTGTAGCCACCCTGTGTATGTTAAAGAACTTGTCCAGAAGAATTCCTATACCAAATTTTGTAGCTGTATGTCTTTTGATTGTAATACTATGGTACACTCATAGACAGATACAAACCCACAAAGACTCTTTTATTCTTTAATATTTAATAATTGCATACCTCATAGCAACCATGGCTTAGTCGCATATTCTTCCCATTTCCACATCCAACATCAAGTATGAGGGATCCAGAAGAGACAGCATTTAGAAATGAAAATACTTTTGGCCAGGGCTTGTAACGAGTATTACTGAAATGGTCAGCTATATCTTCATACACCTAAAAACATAAATACAGAAAACATATACATAAGACAAAAATCTATATAAAGGATTCAAGAAGAATAGTATCTATCCTTTTAATTTTGGTATAACCATGCATATATATTTATATAATTATCTTCCATGATTTCAAACACTAATTCTTGGTCTAGAAACTTAGTTTTTTTTTAAAAGTAAGATAATGATCTGAATATTTGCCCAAAACATTCGAAAATTGAAAAAAAAATTAATAAATGTTTAATATATGTACAAAAGACCTTATAAAAACCAAAATTGAACCCTTTTTCAAGATGCTTAAAATTACGCTAATTCTTGCCCTAGAATATAAATATATATATATAAACATTTTTTTTTTCTTTAATGGGGGCTAAAAGTGTGAGCAGTTACATAACACAGGGGAAAATTTAAAAAAAAAATGATACATTTTTAAATGCAGTATAACTCTTATTAACTGGCTCTCCGGCTTTAATTTGAATTATAAAAGCAAAAAAATTACTCTTTCCAAAGTTATGTTTTTTTGGGGTTTTTTATTTTGCACGATTTGCAGATATTTGTAGATAGGCTGTAGTGATATTATAGAAGTAGATGTGGAATTTTAACTATGATTTAAACCTCAAAATGCTGTCTGACAAAGACTGCTGTGTTGAAACTATCACTGATGCACCTCAAGATGATACAAGATTCAATTGATGCAGATTCACCAAGAGACTTATGAGTTTCACATACTGATGGAATGAATGCTTTATAAGTGGTTCTTTGTTATGTTAAACAGCAATCAACCTCCGCTTCAACAAATTTAATGTTAATAAAGAAATAACATGTCTTTTAATCAAAATTGTTATTTAAGTTTGAAAAAAAAAGGAACTGAAGTCTTTAGGAAAATTAAGTGTGTGTGTTAATTCAAACAAAAGCATCTTGGAAAACACTGATCAAAATAAACATAATTACTTATGTTATCTTACCTAATATGTTTTCACGGTTCATTTGTTGCAAATCTCAATAAATGTGTATTTCATAACTAATTTGTGCATTTTAATAGTTGTGCATTGTAAAGCTAATTTAAACAAAAGCCAAGAGGTATTTATGAACAAACCTAGAACTAAAACTAGCTCAACAAATAGTATTCTAAACAAGTAACATAAAAATATTAATGAAATGTATTACAAATACAAGGAAAGAAATTATATTACTCATGTCATAATGAATTGTCAGAAATTTAACATTGAAAGAAAGAAGTGCTTTGAGATACTAAAAGAGTTAAATATATGCTCAATAAAAAACTATAACACTTTGCTTGACTTTAACAGATACTCAAATCCTGGTACTGTGACGGAAATCATTTGCAAATATTGTACAGACTGATTTGTTATGAATAAGGTTACAATTCAGTTTAAGTTGTCCCTCTCCTACTGAACTTTGAAAGAAAAAAATATTTCTAAAGGACTCTTTGAAGTAAATTGCCATTGATTACCTCCTCCATTTTCTCCACTGGGAAAAGAATAATAAATATATTATTAAATAAATAAAAAACCTATAAGGAGTACAATGTAACATTGTTGTCATAACTTTAAGTACTACCACCTTGTATCTAATTTTGACATACCTTTCGATTATACTTTTTTGCAGTTATAGACTTTTTCTGCTGATCCCTTGAAAAGCATACAAATGGTGCTTTACCATATATCAAAATACCTGACCATTAAAGAAATAAATTAAATTATAAATGGATTCTTTAAATTTTATATGCATTGCTTGTGTAGAAAAATAGCATGACACGATTTTAGATTAAAAAGTGCCTTTGATGATTTTATTAAGAGTTAACAAGCATCACTATTAATAAATTGCTTTCTCTAAAAAGTAGCTTGTGATAGCTGCTAGGGAATAGTCTCAATGGACTTCTCATGTAATATTACAAATGAAAAGATAGGAGCCTCTTTAGGTCTTCTAGTAGAGCATTAAGAGAGAGAGTATGGATTGCAAGAGAGTATGGATTGCTTTATGGGTGGCGTGATCTTTTGGACTTGACCTAGTATTTTCTAGATCAAGGAGCTTAGCAATAACAATATTTATTATAATATACACTAGTTTTGAAAAATCAAGCAGTAAAATGTGCAATATCTTAAGGGATGGCAGTATAAGTCAATGTTTTTAAACTAGCTTAATTGATTTTCTAATGTGAAATTACAAAAATTTCTGAGATCGCAGGCATAATTCAAATTTCTTATGAAATTTTCTTGAAGCAACAAAGTAATCAGATAAAAACTACATTATTCAACAGTTAATTTCTAATCCATTCGATTTAAATTTGAATAAAGCAAAGATAATGAAATGGAAATTACAGCTATGCTTATATGACTTTTCTTTGTTATTTCATCAGTTATTCTTTGCTATTTCATTTTTATAATTTAAGTTATGCTCATAAAATGAATTTCAAGTCAGTAAAAGGAAAATTACCTGATTAACATATTTATGTTCCAATTCCTTAGCTTCCTCTTCATTAACAAAATCATTAGATGATGACCTGCATAATTTTAAATAATTTGTAATTTGTGCTTATTATTCCTGGAAAACAAAAAATAATACACTCAAATGATTTTACAAAAATGAAACTCTACTATATTATTTCTACTTTTTGTCAATAAATTCATCTACTTTGTGGAAAAATTAAAAAGTCTGAAATAATGGAGGTAAAAGAAGGAGTTAGAACTTTATGCTGGGAAAATTCCAAAATTGTTTAAAACAACAATTCAGGTGACACTGGGGTAAGATAAGCCCCATTACATTATATGTATTTTAATGGCAAAAGGCTCATATTGAATTAAATGATATTTATTTAAACTGTTAATTTTGCTGAAATAAATTATTATTATATTCCAAATTAGAGCTCAAACAATAAAGAATATTTCTATGTATTAAAATTTATTTTGCCTTTCAATTTATTTTGTCTCCATATATTCTGCACAATGTACTACAATTAAGAAAAAATGCTTATTACTTCAATTCATAATTAGGCAACTTTAATTTAAAAATAATCAAAAATACTAAACATTATGCCTTCACATAAGAACAGATGGGACTTAACTAACACTAGTAAAATCTAGATATAATTCTCAAAGCATTATGGTATTTTCAAGCTTTTCATGTATAGGAGTTTTATCTCCTTCTCAGTGGTTACTTGGGACTTCAGGAATGGGTGAAGCAGATTCAGTGGCGGGATTCCCCTTCCTTCTCAACAATGAATATCATCAAAACACATCACTCTACTGTCACAAGTGTTTTTAAATATTATCTAAAAATAGCCAAACGAGTTTGAAAAATTTGTCAAATAATAATAATAATAATAACCCATTAAACCGATAACTTTTAAGTGAAGCAGCGTCAAATCCACGAAGATTGAAAATTTTCCATTTTTCAAGTTTGTAATGCTTATATCTCAAAAACTAAAAGTGCTAGTTATAAACTATAAGAATTAATTTGTAGCTATTTGAAAACCATACAAATATAAGTACATAATTGGATTTTAGATCAAATTATTTATTTTTTAAATATAGTAGTTATAATTTCGATATTTTAATATTTAGTGAAGATGGTTCTAATTTCAATATTTTGAACTGTTTTGAAGATGCCTACAGAAGACAAACCACCCACAAAGAAAGGCCTTAATCATGCAAAATCATTTTGGCTCCATCAGACTGGATCCACTGCCGATTTTTAATGAAGATTTTACTTTTTGAATACTATACAGTTGAACTACTTCATTAAAATGAACACACTTAACGTGAATTACATCTACTACTACTATGTTTTAATAGAAAATCAACTATTTTTTAGCATGAAAGAATTTTTTTTTTTTTTTTTTGCTTATAATTTAGCCAGTTTTCTCAAAATATGTATCTGTGGCAACTCAAATCCATTTGACTTTTACACATTTTTGTGTATTTTATTTTTAAACTTTCAAACTTTATTTTCCTTGTATAATAATTTATTTTCAGATTTGCATAATATTTAAGTCGTGCCTGTCATCATTGGCAAATCACTTGCTTGGTGACATAGGGCAAGTGAAGGTATTTAACAGCGGGCTTTGATCCTGCCAATCTCGGCTTTTTCTGTTAAAAATGTTCACACGTGCCTAGTTAATTGGAAAATACACCTTGCCATGTATCATGATATTTTGTAGCTAGAAGCTCAATTTATTTTGGATGAGTATGTGTGTGATTTTAATCGTTTTGTGTTCTGTACATAAAATGTCAAGTTTCTTACAATGTGTCTGGTCTTTTATGAAAGTACACTCCTGATAGCCATGGAGTTACGTTAAGTAACCTTTTTAAACAGACAAGAGTGTCTAATTCAATATTATGGTGAGGCAACTAGTTATAGTGAAGTCATGTCCACCACATATCTATACTATGTATCTATATGTCATGACTTCAGATATAGTTACAGTTTCTGAGATTACTTACAATGTTTGAAATGGCATCAAAATAAATAAACAAAACATACTGAACATGGATGAAAACACTGATATGGACACTACATATACATAAAGTAATTTCAATAACTTAACATGCATACTTAGATTTCATTTGTGAATCACACTGGTTGATGTAATCTGAAAAATAATAATTAATTTTAAAAGCAATTTCGAATGAACTAGATTCACTAAGCATTTCAAAAAACATATTTAAAAGATAATTATTAGCATGCTGAAGAAATTAAAAAAATATGAAACACAAAATTACTGGGACTATTTACCATGATTTTTGTAATATAAAATAGTTTATATTTACATTTAGTATATTGAGATTGATATGTCGAAAGCCCAGGCCAACCGACTCATCCGAAGACTAAGAGTAGCAAATTGGATGGCCGGGTGAGATTGATATGTGAGAAAGGTCTAATTTGAGCTATTGTTTCTTCATAATAAATAAATATGTTAATTTGTAAGTAATGTCATGCAAGTCATTTGTAAGTAATACACATTAGATTATTTTTAATATAGAGAAAATTTCTGTGAAATAAAAAACAGAAAATAAATTTGAAAATTTGTATTACATGCATATATAAACATAGAATGATGTCATGTGTGCTATATATAATATTATTAGTGTTATGAGCACTTAAAATTTTAATATTTAAATTAGTTATACTTGTAAACTACTAGTAGAAGTTTAACTCCATTAAGCTGAAACAATATTTTATATATTAAAATCGACTAATAGAAAAAATATCCAATAAAATTTTAATAATTCTAAATATTGAAAAAAAAAATAATTAATGCAACATCCACAAAATTAATAGTGTTGACCAATTTTGAAGGCAATGAACAGTCAAGTCAGTCTTCTTTTCACTGCCAGATCAGCAACTGGTGTTAGAACAGCAAATGTGACTGAAGCTAGAAAAGGTAAATTATCAATAGTATCAGGAGAAAATATGAGATAAAAAACCATGGGGGAGAGGTGGGAGTAGTAGGATACAATGAATGAATGTAAAATTCCAAAGAGTAAAGTGAGCATCCAACAAAAGGATTCAAAGTACTTGTTCAGTAAATAAAACTACAAACATCATTGTCCTATTAAATTAGAAAAGGTTACTAACTGGTTTCAGAAGTTGCATGAGTCATTCAAACCTGCTGTTAAAATAATAATTATAAACAAATATCAAAATAAATAGAAAATGAAGGAACTAACTGGTTTAGGAAGCTAAAAAGGGGGTAATTTCATCAACAAATATTTTGTAAAATAGGAAAATTCAGTAAAATTACCAAAAAAAAAGAGAAGCAAATGATATCGAAAAATTAAACAAGATATTTTGAAGCAGAAGAGAAGAAAGTATAATTATAATTATCAACGTTTTATTCATTAGCAGCAGTTTAAACTGTATACAACTCGAAATAAATTTTTATCAATATCACTCACCACAGTTACATGCTCCTTGCCGTATAAGTCTGTATGTAAGAGAAGTTCGGAGTGAACGATGATGCAATGTTAAAGATTTGTTTTCACCATTATTGATAGGAATAATATCTGTTTTACGAGGTGTGATTCTAAATAATAAAAAATATCATAAATAATAAAAAGTATCATAAATGAAATGACTATTATATTCATATTTTAAAGCTAAATCAAATCCATTGAAATAAGATGTTTATTTTTATTAGAATACACATGGTAAATTTTTCACTAAAATATTCACTCTTTTACTTCTTTGTTAACACTACCTTTTATTTCAGTTTTGAAATCACTGCTAGCTGCTGCAGTGACTAAACGGTTAGCACTCCAATCTTGAGCTTTACAGATATGTATGAAACTACGAGCCGAGCATAGATCGATATTTGTGGCATTGCAAATAAACAAGAAAATGCTCAATTTTTAAAGAAATGCTGCCATCTACCCATAAAATTAAAAACTAAACCAATTCCATTCATAAAATATCAACAGTTATTTTTGTTCAAGTTGTAATGCTTCAATCTTTCAACTTGAATAAGAATGAAAACAGTGGCATTAATTAAACATTAAATAATATAAATAAGCTTTACAGAAGTTATATAAATCAGGTTTTTATAAATGGAACAAACTTTAGAAGTGTTGAAAAATTCAAATTATTGGCATTTTAATCTTCATGGTTCTGAAAAAAATATCAAAAAGTTAACAAGAAAGATCAATCATGCATAAAGCATTGATTATGAAACACTTTTCAACTTCAATGCAATTTTATTTAAACATCTCTAAAATGCGATACATTCCTCGGTAATATTTTTAAAATTATCACAATACTACATTAATTTATTATATTTGAAAACTTAAAACTTCATCGAAAAAAATGAACTTCATTCAAATGATGGCATTGAAATATAAATTGCCTGGTTTAAACATCTCTAAAATGCAATACATTCCTTGGTAATATTTTTAAAATTATCATAATACTACAATAATTTATTATTTTTGAAAACTTCATCGAAAACAAATGAACTTTATTCAAATGATGTCATTGAAATATAAATTGCCTGGCTCTTTCTATAAAAGCAGCATTTCATTCATAAACCATTTTTTTCATTCATCACAATACTACAATAATTTAACTCTATGCTTAAAACTGCATCGAAAAAATCGTCTTCTGTGTAAAATCAATGAATGTTTCATTCATATCAGCTATACTGCAGACTCCATGAGCTAAATAATTTTGCGTTAAAGAGATGCAGCAATTTTTATACAACTCATTCTACATCTTTTGGTGTTTACATTCTCCATAAGTTAAAATTAGACTTCGTTGTAGAAATAATCAAAGTTTGATCATCATTTAAACTCAAATATATTGTAATTGCGTTATTTCAGTATGTAGATGCACAGAATTTAAGCAAAAATAAAGCGGTTTTAGGACAGATACAACACTAAATATGAATTAAAAAGAACTTTAAAAATCACAAATTTGACACAAGATGGATGCCATATTTTATTTTGAAGTGGGTCACGTGATCTCTTCATATAATGGTCACATGATCTCTTCGGATGTAATTATTATTTTAATATTTATTTAAAAAACTACTCAATATATTTTGCTGAAATTTTTTTTATATATTTTATGGGATAATTTGAATATTTCCTAAAACTTTCGAAGCAATTTGTGAATTTTAAATTACTTAAAAAATGTTTGAAAAATTAGGTCCCATAGGGTTCAATGTACTACACTTTTTCAACCCGGGTTCAATCCAAAACTAATTGGGTGATATTATTCATTTATATTCCCATAGATCCCACAGACCGTCTAAACAACATACTAAAATTTCATTTTGATAGTCATTTTTACGGTAGTTATCCTACTAACGGACAGACAGACAGACAGATAGAATGAACAAAGTCATAAACACTTTTCAACTATGTTGTAAAGTGTTAAAAATGACTCAACTTCAAAATAGTTATTGTCTTACTATTTGCCAAAGGATAATAACATGAGTAACATATTCACTCTCACTTAATAACTTTTTAACACTTTACAAAATAGTTGAAAAGTGTTTATGACTTTGTTCATTTATTCTGTCTGTCTGTTAGCATGATAACTGCCGTAAAAATGACTTTATCAAAATAAAATTTTAGTATGTTGTTCAGACGATCTGTGGGACCTATGGGAATATAAATGAATAATATCACCCAATTAATCTTGGATTGAACCCAGGTTGAAAAAATGAAATACATTGAACCCTATGGGATCTAATTTTTCAAACATTTTTTAAGCGGATTTAAAATTCACAAATTGCTTCAAAAGTTTTATGAAATATTCAAATTATCCCATAAAATATATAAAAAATATATTCAGTAGTTCTTTAAATAAAAATTAAAATAATAATTACACCCTTTATATGGAGAGATCAAGTGACCATCATATGAAGAGATCATGTGACCCACTTCAAAATAAAATATGGCATCCATCTTGTGTCAAAATCGTGATTTTTAAAGTGCTTTTTAATTCATATTTAGTGTTGTATCCATCCTGAAACTGCTTTATTTTTGCTTAAATTCTGTGCATCTACATATTGAAACAACGCAATTACAATATATTTGAGTTTAAATGATTATCCAACTTTGATTATTTCTACAACGAAGCGTAATTTTCACTTATGGAGAAAGTAAACACCAAAAGATGTAGAATGAGTTGTATAAGAATTATTGCATTTCTTTAACTCAAAATTATTTAACTCATGGAGTCTGCAATATAACTGATATGAATGAAGCATTCATTGATTTTATGCAGAGAGCAAACGATTATTTTTTCGATGAAGTTTTAAGCATAGAGTTAAATTATTTGTACCTCCATGGTTTTAAGTTTTTAAATAAAATAAATTATTATAGTATTGTGATGAATGAAAGGAATGGAAAACAGTTTATAAATGAAATGCTGCTTTTATGGAGAGAGCCAGGCAATTTCAGTTTCAATGACGTCATTTGAATAAAGTTCATTTGTTTTCGATGAAGTTTTCAAATATAATAAATTATTGTATTATTGTGATAATTTAAAACATATTACTGAGGAATGTATCACATTTTAGAGATGTTTAAACCAGGCAATTTTTATTTCAATGCCGTCATTTGAATGAAGTTCATTTTTTTCAATGAAATTTTAAGTTTTCAAATATAATAAATTAATGCAGTATTGTGATAATTTTAAATATATATATATATATATATATATAATAATAGAAGTTTGAAAATCCAATGAACGAAAAGTAAGAAGATGTAACACGATAAACCTAACTTTTTTAAAAACACCCACAGAATAAAATATAATACAGCAAATCATCAATCAAATGGATAAAAAATACAAAACACAAGCTATCAAGTTACAGAAAATCAACCAAATTAAAAGGTATGGAAACAAAAAAAGAAAAACTTAAGCTAAATTCAACTATCTAACAGGCTTACAAAACAAAAGTAAAAATCAACTAATCCTCAAGCAAATGGGAAAAAAATAAATAAAATAAATATCGAATCAACAAGTCAATGAAAAATATAAAGGTATGGAATCGAAATAAGTATAACAAACGAAATCAAGCACAAACGCATTACACGTGGACGAGGCTCTAAGCCTAAATCATGAATTGTTAACCTCTACAAAAATCTAATCATGTCCAAGTTTTTTGTAGAAGCAAACACAAAAATGTATGTTTCTGAAGAAATAGATAGATTAAATCTATAAACTATTTCTACTTGGACGACATACATAAAGAAGGAATAAAAAAGAAAAAATGAATACCTGGAAAAAGCACAGCGTATGTACAATCGAGTCAATACAGGGTACACTGATAGAAGAGACCAGTGTTGCCATTCGTAAAGAAAAAAATAAAAAACCATTTACTGTTGCCATTCATAAGAATTGAAAAACTGTGAAGCGAAATGTTAAGAAAAAGTATTAATATACAAAAAGAGCTACTAAAAAGAGGGGCAAATAATAGTAATGCTGAAGTGGGAAGTGAATGACAAAAAAAAAAAAAAACAAGAGAATGGAGATGTCTGGCTAATAAAACTACTATATTAAATCACAGTGTACTCTTTTTCCATATGGATTAAATCAAATGTATCTAAATGGTAATGTTGTAAAAAATAATTTTGTAAATAATAAATATTCTATTTTTAATCACCTTTTTTTGAAACCCCATTTAAATGATAGTGAATCAATCAAACTCAAAAGATTTAAACGAGGAAAGGGACATTCCATACTTAATGATCATAAATCTGAGATTATAACTCTACATAATCAATTTAATAGAACTTTTCAATGGAAATTCATAAGATCCTGGGTTTTTACGGTAAAGAAAAAACATTTAAATAAGGTTTATGCCATTTTTTTAAAATTAAATCTTGCTAATGAACATTTTAATCATATTTTCTTTGATTTGCTTATTACAAGATCACAGTATTTAAATTTAAAACTAAATCAATTTCATTATAATAATACAACTACTAATTCTTATTGTGTTATCTCTTTCAAACATCCTATATATAATTCTATAAATTTTGGACATCTGTTTAACAAGTTTAAACATTTATTGCCTATTGGTGATTTATTTGTTTCAAAGACATTCAAATACAATAAGCCTATTGGTAGGTCTATATTTAATTATAATGAAGTTTCACAATCGCTCTCTACTGATCATTCTTCTCAGTCAATTGTAGATAGTGAATGTATTTGTAAATTAAATAAATTTGCTAAATTTCTAAATACAGACTTGGGGCATATAGTTACAGGAGATTTAGACATTGTTAGTGACAATGTGTTAAGAACCATTATGTCATTTGGCACTAAATTTAGGATACCTTCTTGTAATAATTCTTTTAAAGTTTTAAAATCAATTAATCTAGATCTTGATAAATATATATATAAATTAGCTTGTAAATACGCTCTGCCATTAGAGGCATTTAATATGTGGAAATTTACTATATTAGAATCAATTAAAAATGCTATTAGAGATATTAAATTGTCTAGATCTTTATATAATATTGATAATATTAAACATTCCATTAATGATTTACAAAGATCCTTTGTTATCACCTATGTTGATAAAGCCTCTAATAATTATGCTATTATCTGTAAAAAATTTTATATTCAATTTCTGTTAGATTATTTAAAAAATAATAGTCTTTTTAAACCTGATTTACATTCCATCAATAGTATTAAATTGAAAATTATCAATATGTATAGTGATTTAAATATTAAATATAAATATCTTAAATTTCCTTATATAGTGCTTATTCCAAAATTTCATAAAAATCCTATTAAATTTAGAACAGTTACTAGTGGCCATAATACTTACTCTACTACTGCGAGTAAATTATTACTAAATTCTTTAAATCTAATAAATAATAGTTTAAGCCAGACTAGCAATAATTACCATATTCTAAATAATAGTAAAGAATTAAAGAATAAATTAACATCTCTTAGAAAAATAATAGGATTTCAAACTTTTGATTTTAAAGATCTTTTTAATAATATTAAGATATCTGATCTATATGATGTTATTTTAGCTCTATATAATGCTTATATTACACCTCTTTCAAATCAAATTAAATTTATAAATTTTCCTAAACTTCTTCACTTTGTTATTTTCAATAATTATATTTTTCAAGGAAATAAATTATACTTACAAGTCTCAGGAGTTCCACAGGGTGGCTGCAGTAGCAGTATGCTAGCTAATTTATACCTTTATCATTATGAAAAGTCATTTACTTCAATAGATTATACTTTTTACAGATATGTTGATGATCTGATTTGCTTAGTACATACAGAAAATTATCTCATAGATATAGATTACTATCCAGACAATTTGGAATTAATTCCTAATGAAGCTACTATTAGTAAAAATGTTAATTTTTTGGATTTAAATCTTTTTATTGATCCTTCTAATAGAATTGTTACAAATTTATATGATAAAAAAGACTTTTATAATTTTAATATTAATAAAATCTTACCTTTTAATTCCTGTAACTCGATTCAATTGTTTAGAAATATTATACTCAATCAGCTTTTTAGAATTTATAGATTATCTGATAAAAAATTTCATGCTATGCATATCAATAATCTCAAAATTACTAGTAATTTATATAAATATCCCTCTTATTTAGTAAATAGTATTGTTAAAAAATTTAAAATAGCTGGATTTTTATAATTCTTTTCATAGTATCATATAATTCTATTCATAGTATCTTATATTAGCCAGACATCTCCATTCTCTTGTGTGTGTTTTTTTTTTCCATTCACTTCCCACTTCAGCATTACTATTATTTGCCCCTCTTTTTAGTAGCTCTTTTTGTATATTAATACTTTTTCTTAACATTTCGCTTCACAGTTTTTCAATTCTTATGAATGGCAACAGTAAATGGTTTTTTATTTTTTTCTTTACGAATGGCAACACTGGTCTCTTCTATCAGTGTACCCTGTATTGACTCGATTGTACATACGCTGTGCTTTTTCCAGGTATTCATTTTTTCTTTTTTATTCCTTCTTTATGTATGTCGTCCAAGTAGAAATAGTTTATAGATTTAATCTATCTATTTCTTCAGAAACATACATTTTTGTGTTTGCTTCTACAAAAAACTTGGACATGATTAGATTTTTGTAGAGGTTAACAATTCATGATTTAGGCTTAGAGCCTCGTCCACGTGTAATGCGTTTGTGCTTGATTTCGTTTGTTATACTTATTTCGATTCCATACCTTTATATTTTTCATTGACTTGTTGATTCGATATTTATTTTATTTATTTTTTTCCCATTTGCTTGAGGATTAGTTGATTTTTACTTTTGTTTTGTAAGCCTGTTAGATAGTTGAATTTAGCTTAAGTTTTTCTTTTTTTGTTTCCATACCTTTTAATTTGGTTGATTTTCTGTAACTTGATAGCTTGTGTTTTGTATTTTATATCCATTTGATTGATGATTTGCTGTATTATATTTTATTCTGTGGGTGTTTTTAAAAAAGTTAGGTTTATCGTGTTACATCTTCTTACTTTTCGTTCATTGGATTTTCAAACTTCTATTATTATTGAAATCATTTTATTTATGAGCTGCATTTGCGCAATAAATTTAATGTATTTTGCATTATCAATCCATTTACTTAATAACTTTAAATTCTTTATTTAATAATATTTGCATAGTATCCTTCATATTTTAGTAAGCTATAGTATATATATATATATATATATATTTAAAATCATTAGCCAAGAATAATGAAAATCATCTAAATAATAGTTTCAGTACTAGACGTCTGAATAATAAATTTATGTTTTGTTTAAATTATTGAAACATTACTTATTTTGAAATTGCAACTATAAAACTGTTTTCAACAATATAGGTCAGATTTTAAATAAAATAAAATTATCACCTCAAAATTTCATAAAAAATAAAATAACTCTTAAATCAAAATTTTAAAAAAGAGATCCGTCATGCAAATTTTTTACCCTACTATGTAGGTACATGTCTGAAAAAATTCATGATCTTTCTATTGTTAGTCTATCCAAGAAGTGAACTCGCAGCTCAAATATTCTTTCTTTCATTTTGACATAAAAAATCTCTTAAACTAAGGTCTCAATCACAAAATGGTTCAATTCAGTATGTTCCACCCCAACAGTTTTCTGTAAATATGCCAAATTTCATGTTTTTGGAAGCTACAGTATATGCAGTGTGAAATTGTTGGGTTGCTTTAGTATTTAGGTAATTTGGAGATTTGAAAATTTACTTTTATTTCTTTTTCCCTGGCTCAATATTCTTAATTTGGTAATATTTAAATAATATTTATTGGCTTTTCATTTATTCTTTAATTAGAATATTTTTAATCTTCTAAATTAATTTTCTTTATGATATTCTTAGTTAAAAATGTTCCATTCCTTAAATTAATATTACTTTTGATTTGCAAATTTTAGAAATTATTTATTTATTTGATTCCCCTTAAAATTCCCTTTAATTTGACGTCCCATTTTCCCATTTTGGTTAGAAATTCCGTTTGTTCTACAGTTTCAAGTTATTTCCATGTCTCACTGTAATTCAAAAATTTCAGTTGCGGCCATTTTCGGAATTTTGTTTCGCGGGCCCTTTACTGCGATTAAGCCGCCACCTAAGCGTTTTTCGCGCCTCTTTAGAATTCGGGATTTTTTTTAATTGGTTTGCGTTTTTACGGATCGTCTGCTCTCGGAATTATGAGTATTATTTTGGCAATTCTAATTTCGGTAAGCGAATTTTAATTGCTGCCGTTTATCTAAACTCGCCCTTTTGCCGCAAGTATAAATACGCGCGTAGAACTTTTCAGTTTCAGTTTTTTTGTTGAAATCCTTCGTTGTGCGTTAGCGCGAGAAGCGCGTTGTTTTTTTTCGAATGGAACTTATGTTCCACGCGAGTTTTTTTAATGGAACGTTAAGTTCCTCGCGTTATTCTTTTTTTTCATTAGTTGTTTTAATTTAAATTATGCATTTTTCAAGCTTTTTCGCGTAATTCGCGACGTAACTCTCCAGAAAAGTGTATGGTGAAATTCCTTTTGCGAGTTATGTGAATGAAGCGTCTGACGATGACGTCCGAGTTTTGAGAAAATCCTAGCGTTCCAGATGTGGTTGTTAGGCCTCTGCTGATGTTTTTCAAAAGTGCTGAATCCTTTCCTGACTAAAGTTTGTGGAGATCCTGATCCCAAGAAAACCAGTTTTTTTCAAAATCTGTGCTGCTCCAATGATTGGAACTTTCCCCCTGTCTGGCGGCCCATCCGGGTGAATACTGATGTTTTATTTAAACCCTTAATTTCTTTAATTCTGAATATGATTTCTCAATATTTTTGAAATGCATTTAACTAAAATTTATTCTGTAAAATTAAAATTCTAAACTTCATTCTGAGAGCAAATTTCTAAACCTTCATAATTTTTAAGAGCCTGGGTTAAATTCTAAAATTATTTAAATTTAATATTTTTGTTAATGATTTCCTGATGAAATTTAAATAGATTGTTTTGAGTAAAGTTTTATGCTAATTCCTTAATTTTAACCAAGTTGATAAATTCTAAAATTCTAATGTCTAAAATTCTAATGTTAATTCTTCCTGAGTTGCCTGCCTGTGAGCAGTGTTTTTTGTATTTGTTAATTTGAAATAATTGAAGTTACAATTTAATAAACTAATTTTCTTTAAACTAAATATTATGTCCTCATTTATCTTTTTAAACACAGCAGGTTTTATTCTATCTGTCAAACACAACAGTAGTTTTGGTGCCGTGTACCAGTCTAGAAATTGCTCTCATGTTTTATAATATTTATTAGTAGTATTAAACTTTCAATTGTATTGCAATTATGGATGATATTAGAGAAAGTAACTGTATGTATGTTTCTGTATTTGGGTCAGATGAAACTGGAGATGGCTCTAAAGATAAGCCTTTTGAAACTTTATTATATGCTATGTTCTCTGTTGGTAAAGAGCCATTTCCTTCATTTCTTACTAATTCAAACGATGGTAAAGATTGGGATTTAATTCCCAGAAGTCAGGTTGCTAGTACCAAGAAAACTTGGTTATCCTTATTGGAAAGAAATTTACCTTCTAAAATAAACATTGAGGCAACCTCTGATAATGTAAATTCTGTTTGTAACAAAAATATTGATTCAAATGTTAATAGTAAACAATATGACTTAAATGAACAGGGATTAAAAATAGATTCTTCTAAATGTAATGTAATGAGTAATTTTAAAACAGTCTCTTCAATAGGAGACTTTTTAGATTCAATCCCAGTATTTTCAGGAGAGGAATCTGGCCTCCCATTAGAGGATTACATAGATAGGATTAAAATGTTAGCCGACCATGCAAGTTGGTCAGAGTCAGACAAGGTCTTAGTTTTAAAGTTAAAACTGTCAGGCATAGCTGCAAGATTTATTAGAGATAATCCTAAGTTAAAAGAAGAGAAATCTTTCTCTCAAATTCTTAAAGCTTTACGCGACAGATTTTCCTCAATAGAACGTTTACACAGTAACTTGAGAGCATTTCTGCAGAGTTATCAGAGACCAAATGAATCTGTGCGTCAGTTTGCTGCTAGAGTTGAGGCTTCCTCATACAAAACTGTTTCACCTGGCTTACTAAATGACAGAGTGGCAAACCAGCAAAGACTTGATGTCTTGTGCTCTGTTTTCATTGAAGGCTTGAAGCCTCATTTCAAACGGCTAATCCTACCTCAAAACCACAAGAGTTTTGACTCTGCTAAAAGGCATGCTATGGCAGAGGAAGAGGTGTGGAGCAAGCAACATGGGGATGATCCCCAATATGTTATGAGTCTTGGAGAATCTGAAAATAAGCAGCTCCATGATGAGCTTAAGAGAAATAAAATGGAGGTAGAGAACCTCACTAAAAGGCTTGCTGAGTTGCAAACTCAGATTAACACCAAACCACAGCTGCCTCAAACTAGAGTGACAAAGGATAGCCGAAGGTGTTTTTCATGTGGTCTATTAGGTCACATAAGTGTGGATTGTAGGAAATTTCCTCAATCACACAGGTTCAACAGAAATTCTAGGTCTCTGCCTACTCGAATGTATCAACAACCTTTTTCTTTTCCACAACCTACACAAAACTATCCATATAGTTATTTTCCACAACAAACGCAGGGATTTCAACAACCTACTCAATTTTTTTACCATCAGCCAAATCAAAGCTTTCAGCCTGACATAAATGAAACTAAACCTAAAATGAGTTACAACACCTTTTATACACCTAGGGGTGATAAAAATGACAACGACAAACAAAATTTAAACTAAGTAAGGGTGAAGGGAGTTTTCACTCCAACTTACCTTCTGAAGCCCTTGGGGTGTTACCTGTGGTGCAAAATTCAAATTTGATTTCATTACAGAATTTGTCTCTACCAGTGATTTCAGGTATGATAAATAATGTTGATATTCCTATACTTATTGATTCTGGTGCTTCTATTAATGTGTTGTTTACAAATGTATTATCTCATTTAAATATACCTGACAGTCAATTAACAAAGTGTAATATAAATTTAAAAGGCATCTCTAGTGATATTATAAAAGTTTCCAGGAAATTAAATATTAATTTACATCTAAATAACAAAATATTTAATGTTGATTTTTATATTATGGACTGTGATTCTTGTAATTATTCAGCAATACTTGGTGTGAAATTTTTAAAGGGTTATAAGATGTCAATAGATTTTAGTAATAATGTTTTATACAATAATATTGTAACTGTGCCTTTTGCAATTAAGGGTGAATCTGTACCATTTTCATTATCTGATACAACTCAATTCTTTAATAATTATGAAATTAACAGAGAAAATACTTTGAATTCTGAAAAATATAGGGATAATTTGTGCTATGCACTTAAGAAATACACAATTCCTCCTCTATCGGAGGCTTTCATACAACTAAAATTAAAAGAGATTGTTAAATTTAATTCACCTACTGTGATGATTGAGCCTTTAAATAACAGTAAAATTCTGATTGCTAGATCAGTAAATAATGTATCTAGATCTAATATATATAATGTAAAAGTATTGAATTTGTCAACTGATGAGTTGCACATAAATAAGCATTCAAATTTAGCAAAAATTGTTCCTATCACAGTAGTATCTTCTTTTTCAGTTAACAATATTACTGAGTCAAGTGCAGAGAGTGGTGATAATTTTGATGTTTGGGGAGGAAATTTTGATCTTTCACACTTAGACTATAATGAAAAAAGACAAATAGAGAGTTTAATTAATGATTATAAACATATTTTTGCTAATTCTATTCCAGATTTAAAGGGGTGTGATACAGTTTTTCATAACATTAACTTAAAAGATGATATTCCTGTTAAACAGAAACCTTATAGAGTTCCTTATCATGTAAGAGATGAATTAGATAGACAAATTAATGAACTTCTTGAGAATGATATTATACAAGAAAGTGATTCACCATTCTCCGCACCTGTACTGTTTGTTAAAAAGGCAGATGGAACATTAAGATTAGTAACAGATTTTAGAAAATTAAATGATAAAACTATTGATGATATTTTTCCACTGCCAAATATCACTGAATTGATTGATAGTTTAAGTGGTACGAAATATTTTTCTACATTAGACTTAACATCTGGATTTTATCAAATGAAATTGCACCCAGACGACACACACAAATATGGCTTTTCTACACCTTTTGGCCACTATGAATGGAAAAGAGTCCCTTTTGGTTTGAAAAATGCCCCCAGCTCCTTTCAACGACTTATGTCCATCGTCCTAGCTAAGCTTTCCCCTTTACAAATTTCTATTTACATAGATGATATAGTTATTGCATCTAGAACCTTTGAGGAACACTTAATGAAATTAAAGGTAGTATTTGATAGATTATCTCAACATAAATTATGTTTAAAGCCAAGTAAATGCAATTTTTTTAAATCTTCAATAAATTATTTAGGTTTTCAAGTTTCTGAAGGTATTGTCCAGCCTGACCCCTCAAATTTAAAAACTGTTAAAAATTTTCAAAAACCCACCTCTAAAAAACAAATTCGCCAATTTTTAGGATTAACTGGTTTCTACAGAAAATTTATTGAAAATTACTCCTTAAAAGCTCTTCCCTTAACTAATTTAACTAAGCAAAATATTAAATTCTCTTGGACCCCTGAAGCAGAAAATTCTTATCAAACCTTAAAATCCGAATTACTTAAAGAACCCATTTTACATCTCCCTGATTTTTCAAAACCGTTTTCGGTATGTACCGATGCATCAAATCTTGCTCTTGGAGCAGTTCTCTGTCAAGAAGGAGAGGATGGATTTTTGCACCCTATTGCTTATGCTAGTAAAAAACTAAAAGATGCAGAAATAAACTATAGCACAGTCGAGAAAGAGACTTTAGGAGTTGTCTGGGCAACATCCTATTTTAAGCAATACCTTTTGGGAAAACATTTTACTGTTTATTGTGATCAGGCCTCCCTTTCAAATGTTTTAAAATTAAAAGACCCCACTTCTAGGATAGCACGATGGATAATGTCCATGACCCAGTTTAATTACAAAATTATTCATAAACCTGGTCGCCTAAATTTAACAGCTGATTATCTATCTAGATGTGTAAATAATGTAAAAGTAAACACTATAGACTTGGATGTTGATACAAACCTTCTTTTAAGAGTATGTAATTCTCAAAATTCTGACCCCAATTGTATAAGAATTGGCTCATGCTTAGATAAAAATATTGACCCATTCCCTAAAAATTTAATGTTTTTCTTAAAAGATGATGTATTATATTGTACTAATAGAAAACCTAAATTAAAATATCAAAGAAAAGAGCGTATTGTTGTTCCACAAAATTTGATCTCTGATATTCTAAATTATTGTCATGATTCGATCACTGCAGGACATAGTGGTTTTAGAAGGACTTTGAGGAAAATTCAGCAACACTTTTATTGGCCTAGGATGTATGTTCAAATTTTAAATTATGTTAAGAGTTGTCCTGATTGTTTACAGAAAAGAGGATTTAAACAAAAACAAAAAGCTCCTTTACAGAGGTTTCCAAATTCTACTTACCCTATGGAAAGAATAGCTATGGATTGTATTGGCCCCATGCCTCTAACTTACTCTGGCAATAAGTACATACTAGTGATTACGGACTATTTTACTCGTTGGCCAGAAGCTTATGCTATCCCCAATATTAAATCTAGAACTAAACTGAAACTATTTTAAATTGTTTAGAAAACTTCTTTTCTCTTCATGGTGTGCCAAAACACATTATCACTGACAAAGGATCTAATTTCATTTCGAATGCTGCCATGAAGTTGTATGAAAAATTAGGTATTGAAAAACATACCACTACTAGCTATTACCCACAATCGGATGGAGTCTGCGAGCGTTTAAACAGTAAAATAATTAACACACTTAGTCATTTAGTGTCTGAAACACAAGAGGATTGGGATCGACATTTATCTTTTGCCTTGCTGGCCCACCGAACTTCAATCCATTCCTCGACTGGTGAGTCTCCAGCTAATCTTCTCTATGGTAGAGAATTAATTTTGCCACATCATCTTCTTTTTAATTTAAATGAACAAAATTTTACCACTGTTAGTGATTATAGTCAGGATTTGGCAATTCGTATGAAAAAATCTTTTGAAATAGTAAAGAAGAACTTACACTTAAAGCAGCTAAAACACAAGAGACATACAGAAATAAGTCTGCTGTTATAAAAGATATAAAAGTTGGAGATTTAGTATATTTATACATTCCTGTTTTTCCAAGAGGACATTGTAAGAAACTCTCCAAACTTAATAAAGGTCCTTTTAAAGTTATACAAAAAACATCTAATGTAAACTTTAAAATTCAACATGTAAATGACACACGAAATATTCAGTTGGTGCACATTGACAGATTAACAAAAATTCCAGAAAGAGATTCTGTGTTCTTTTCTTGTGCACAATCTGATAATTCAGCAAGTAATACATCTCATGAGAATGATATAATTCCAACACAAAGATATAATTTACGACAAAGGAAAAACTAGAATGACATTTTTTTTTATTTTATTGTTGCGCAACATAATTTTTTTTAAGTGTATAATTTTTATATGTGTGTATTTGTTATTGATACATTGCAGAATGCTGCAAACTGGATTTAATTGATGTTGATTTAAGATAAAATTTGTTGCTATTGATATTGCAGATTACTGCAGGATTTAGAGAATGATTGAGAAAAGATTAATTTGGATTATATGAATTGATTATATTTATATTGATAGAGATATATAGTTACTTATTTATTGTTATTGAGAGTGCAGATTTATGCAAATATTTGATTAGGTGGTCCATGACATAAGTTCTGATCACATATGTTGATATTTTTTGGTATATATTTGTTGTCGTTAAAAGTATTAGAGTTCTGAAAAGATAAAAGTGGCAGTGTATATTAGATAACTGCAGATGCAGATGATGTTATGTGTAGTTCTGAATGGACATGAATAGATACTTGTGTCTTTGAAATTTTAGTATATTATTGTTACTTATTGATAATAATTGTTATTGTGTCAATTGTCATTTGACACTTCTATTGAAATTTTATTTATTTTATACAACTTATGTACATTGTTTTATTTTTTAGATCACTCTATTTACACATTTTTTTTTCTCTTTCCAGCTGGTATTTATATTTTGTAGTGGAAGTGAGAGTTGTTTCTCATTGGTTATTCAAGGTACCTTTTCAAAATTCAATGTTTCGATTCTTTGAAAACTATTTGGCTGGTCCAATGTTTTCTTAAAAATTTATTTTTATTTATAGCTAATGAGAATCAATGTCAAATCCTCTACCTTTACTTTTGTCTACACAAATTTAGTGATCTGATGTACAAAAATTTATTCACTGTTATATAATTATTGTTTTAGTTTATAGTTTGTTAACAAATTGCTTATTCCGAAATAGAGGTTGAATTCGGATAAAAATTGCTATACTTAAATTGGTAACTTCTGATAGATATTTTATTTTATTATCAAAAATTTTTCATTTTTCAAATGAAAAATTTTTGGGGGATAGGTGGAAGGAATGTGTTGGGTTGCTTTAGTATTTAGGTAATTTGGAGATTTGAAAATTTACTTTTATTTCTTTTTCCCTGGCTCAATATTCTTAATTTGGTAATATTTAAATAATATTTATTGGCTTTTCATTTATTCTTTAATTAGAATATTTTTAATCTTCTAAATTAATTTTCTTTATGATATTCTTAGTTAAAAATGTTCCATTCCTTAAATTAATATTACTTTTGATTTGCAAATTTTAGAAATTATTTATTTATTTGATTCCCCTTAAAATTCCCTTTAATTTGACGTCCCATTTTCCCATTTTGGTTAGAAATTCCGTTTGTTCTACAGTTTCAAGTTATTTCCATGTCTCACTGTAATTCAAAAATTTCAGTTGCGGCCATTTTCGGAATTTTGTTTCGCGGGCCCTTTACTGCGATTAAGCCGCCACCTAAGCGTTTTTCGCGCCTCTTTAGAATTCGGGATTTTTTTTAATTGGTTCGCGTTTTTACGGATCGTCTGCTCTCGGAATTATGAGTATTATTTTGGCAATTCTAATTTCGGTAAGCGAATTTTAATTGCTGCCGTTTATCTAAACTCGCCCTTTTGCCGCAAGTATAAATACGCGCGTAGAACTTTTCAGTTTCAGTTTTTTTGTTGAAATCCTTCGTTGTGCGTTAGCGCGAGAAGCGCGTTGTTTTTTTTCGAATGGAACTTATGTTCCACGCGAGTTTTTTTAATGGAACGTTAAGTTCCTCGCGTTATTCTTTTTTTTCATTAGTTGTTTTAATTTAAATTATGCATTTTTCAAGCTTTTTCGCGTAATTCGCGACGTAACTCTCCAGAAAAGTGTATGGTGAAATTCCTTTTGCGAGTTATGTGAATGAAGCGTCTGACGATGACGTCCGAGTTTTGAGAAAATCCTAGCGTTCCAGATGTGGTTGTTAGGCCTCTGCTGATGTTTTTCAAAAGTGCTGAATCCTTTCCTGACTAAAGTTTGTGGAGATCCTGATCCCAAGAAAACCAGTTTTTTTCAAAATCTGTGCTGCTCCAATGATTGGAACTTTCCCCCTGTCTGGCGGCCCATCCGGGTGAATACTGATGTTTTATTTAAACCCTTAATTTCTTTAATTCTGAATATGATTTCTCAATATTTTTGAAATGCATTTAACTAAAATTTATTCTGTAAAATTAAAATTCTAAACTTCATTCTGAGAGCAAATTTCTAAACCTTCATAATTTTTAAGAGCCTGGGTTAAATTCTAAAATTATTTAAATTTAATATTTTTGTTAATGATTTCCTGATGAAATTTAAATAGATTGTTTTGAGTAAAGTTTTATGCTAATTCCTTAATTTTAACCAAGTTGATAAATTCTAAAATTCTAATGTCTAAAATTCTAATGTTAATTCTTCCTGAGTTGCCTGCCTGTGAGCAGTGTTTTTTGTATTTGTTAATTTGAAATAATTGAAGTTACAATTTAATAAACTAATTTTCTTTAAACTAAATATTATGTCCTCATTTATCTTTTTAAACACAGCAGGTTTTATTCTATCTGTCAAACACAACAAAATAGAGAAATGCAAGGGACATGAAATTCGTTAAATGGAAGCATCAGCTGGTATTTTTGGTACTTCCTTATTATAGTTGCCCCCAGTGTTTCTTTCAGGACTTTTTGGCCGGGTGGGGGGGTGGGGGGGATGGAATTTTAGGAGGGTAAGTTTTCTATTTGCCCTATATAAATATATTTAAATGTTGTGACACATAAATAGAAACTAGGTTAACATAACATGCTTCCAGGAGGTTTTGCCCCCCCTGGAAGTATGCCTGAAGGAAACACTGGAGGCCCCCGCATTTATGATTATGCCAAGGTCCGTAGCGATCTTCAACAATTTTATTAGGACCACCTACTCATCCTATAATATTATGACAACACTCCTCCAGCGATTTGTATAATTGCCTGTGATGAATACCCTACAACATCGAATCTTCACCATAATATAAACACATGCTGTTTCTTTAGGATTGCAAATGTTTAGCGAGATTTTACAACCTATCTTGGCGATACATCTCGGTGGCTTGGCGATTCATCCTCGAGAGCTGCTATAATAAAGAAGTACCATATTTTTTAATATAGAAAGATAAATAACTTGTAGCATGTAACTGGTACATAAAGTTTTTATTGTAAGACTAATTCTTACCCGTGTTTCCAAAGGTAACGGCTTTCTCCTGACATTATTAAAGCACTTCTTCGAGGAAGCAAAACAAGAGCACTCTGTTTAGTAGGATGATAAAAATCCATAACAACCTAAAAACAAAAACAAAAAATGAATGTTGATGAATCTGACATGGTCAGTACACAATTTTTTTCTACACCATATATACAAAATAAAAATTTTAAATAAAATATTTATACAAAATAATATTTAAAAAGAATATACATTTAAAATTTCATAGATTTTGTAATGTCATTTTTCACTTAACAGACTGTTTTCTCAATTGAATAATGGAGAGCAAATAAGTCCAATAAATATACACAAATATTAATTAATATGAAAAGGGGTTTTTTTTTCTTGGGAAACAGTATAACACAATTTTTTTATAAATATTAACCAATGGCATTAAACACTGAAAACAACTAAAAAATGCCTAACTGGCAATTCTATTTGTTCTTTGTTTCATATATTATAAGTTCACCTTTATAATATAGTTAGATACATTACAAGTTTTAAATTTAAAAGCATGTGGCAAGTCTTTGCGTTGTAAACCATACTTTAATATTCTGAAAGATATCATAAAGCAGTATGTGTTAGCTTGCTTCCACGTAATACCTGATACTTGAATTAATCTGTTATATCAATGCAAACATGTATTCAATCATATTCAATCACTCAGTTCTATAATTGCAACAGAATTGACTGAAAAATTCTGTTGCAATTATAGAACTGTGAGTAGGCATGGAAAAAGTGTGTGTCTGGGGGAGGGGGGGGGTATAGGGATGAGTTGGAATCATCATGCACTATTGTATATGCACCACTTATAAAAGTTTGGAGAAAACACTGGTTAAGTTGTGAAAAATATCTTGAATCAGATATGAAAAACATTTAAGGGAATAGAAAGTTAAAAATTTGGCTTAAACACCACAGAAATTTCTAACTACAAAACAAATCTATAATATGCTTATTTAGGAATTCACAACATAACAAAAACTGGAAATGGTAGAATATTTTTCTTAAAAGCATACCAATTCTTTAAATTGCATAGAATACAGATTTTTAAAATTCTGGCAGCTCACCACTGGGTACTTCCTTGCATTTAAAGGCGTAGCAAGAGGAGTGCAGAAAGGAGCATCTACCCCTGGGAACCAGTCAATGGGGGTGCCAGAATAGAGTAGGACATTTAGGTTAAAATTTGTATTTTCTGAAAAAAGATGTGGATTTTAAATTCAACAACATTTTTGCCCACAGTTCAATCAACTCTTGTAGTAAGAAAAATTTAAGCAACAAATTAAGTTGCAATGCTGCCTACATTTGTTTATAGGATATGATGGACCCCCCCCCCCCCCCCACACACACACACACACCACCACCATCACCCTGCCTCTTTTGCATTAGTTGGTGTGGAGGAGACTGATGAAGGAGATTTAATGTATCCATAAAACAGTTACATGCTATGTTGTAACATAATTTGTGCTTAATTACATTGCTTAAATTTTTCTTTTCTTTAACACAAAATATTTTTACAAACTTTTCTAGTTATTTATGGAATTATAATCTATTTTGTATATATATCTCTTGTATCTTTTTAATAAAGAGTTTCATATGTTTATTTCTCATCTGTCTGTTCAGTATTTGCTTCAATTTTGCTCTAACTTGTGTACAAGGGGCTAAATTATTGCAATTAACTAGAAAAAAAATATATTTGAATTTCATAAATTCGAATTTTATTTGATAGTTAAAAATTTTCAAGTTAGCAGGCTCAGTATACATATGTATGAATGAGGGGGGGGGGGGTGCCAATATTATGCCTCAATCTTGGGCATCATTCTCTGCTTGCATTGACTATATAGACTCACAGGTTTCACAATGACTACACAATATATCTACATCAATTAAACAGATTTAATCATCACCTTTTCAAGACCCCGGTGACACTCCCTATCATCCAACAACACATTTTAATACAAAATTTATTTTAGTAGTTAAAGTTTGAAAAAACTTAGCTAAATTATCCTATGATATATGAGCATTAGAGGAACCAAACTTCTGTTAAGAACTAATAAGAAATGGTTAATCTTTGAAATACAAAACTTATTTTGAAAAAGTATGTTGCTTTAAAATTATTCTGATGGTTATATTTTTATGTGCTTTGTAAAAACACATTTAACACATTGTTTTTTGTCAGCTGTTTATATAATTATACTAATAGATTTTAAATCATTCTCTACAAAACACTTTACTATTTATATTTTAAAATTTACCTGAGAGCCCAAGCTGATAGAAATTATTGGATCTTCAAAGGCTGAATGGGTATCAATGTGAGGTGGAATACCTATGCAAATAAGATTGAAAGAAGATTAAATTTTGAAGTAAAAAGTTAAATAAAATGAATATTCTTATATCTATAAAATTGACTACAAAAAGTTGCATGAATAATAAATTAAATATGTCCTATATCATAGGTTTTCAACCTTTTAATAAATGTGCACCACCAAGATCGAAATTCAAAAATTTTGGTACCACCAATGAAGTCTTGTATATAAATAGAAAATCAAAACTATACACTTAATTAAACTATTGTCACATATTTTGTTATTTCATTTCTAATAAAAATATTGAGCAAAATAATAAATGTTTGCAAATAAAATCAATAATGATTAACAAACAATATAATTATTTATTGGTACACATACAACTGGCTGAGAACCACTGGTCTATATAATTTAATAATCAACACTTTTTTTAAATATGCCCCTTCATTAGCTACTTTTTCAGTTATAGAACTCCCCCCCCCCCCCCCCTCTCTTCCAAAAGTGAACATTCTTAAAGCTAAGAATTCTGCTTTAAGTGCAGTGACCAGCATCAGTGAAATGATTTCATGATTTTCAAAATGAATCTGGTTCACTGATGCTGAAAAATATTCAGTACCTATTTGGTGCTTAAAAGTGTTAACAGTTCACCAATGACCCCATTTGATACTAAAAAGCTTAAAACCAATCCACCAATGCTACTTTAGGGTGGTCACAAGAAATTCATTTTGAAATTTCTTGATATTTTCACGACTTTTCCCTGATAATTCCCTGAAACATTCCTCCTTGAAGGATGTTTATCGAGGTCACGTTGCTTGTTGATGAAACTCTCCTGTTGATGAAGTATATTTAAAGGAGTTAAGTGATGGATTTGTGATGTGAGATGAAAAATATGACATCATGGAGTAAACAAGCACTGTTCATTCAGCTAAAAGAAAAATATAAGGTCGGAAAATGAAAAAAAAAAATCACAGAAATTTGCAGTTTTCCATGAGTTTTAAATTAATTTCTTGATTTTCCACTGATATTTCCAGAAGCATAAAATTCCCTGATAATTCCAGGTCTGTGGTCACCCTGTGTTTGCTGTACTGATTTTTTATACTTTCTTAATTATATAATTAATATAATTAGAAATATATCCTGTTGTTGTTGTTGTTGTTGTTGCTTATCCTCTTTAACAGATCTGACATAAGTCAGATCAACTCCAGAAGGTTGTTGACCGCCAGAAAATCAATAACTAAAAGGGGGGCAGATGTCAAGTCCTCCTTGGAAAGTCCGACGCAACTCAGAATGTGGTCCGGGGAGGCTGGATGGTCACAGCATTTATTGCAAGTGGGATGGATTTTTCCACCGCGTTCAAAAGAAAGACACTTAAGGTGGCCACTTTTAAGTCTAGCTAGTGCAGTCTGGGAGCCACGATCACATTTAATTTCCAGAAGAGCGCCAGGGGAAGTTCCGGTGTACCATTGGTGCGCAGGTGGAGTACGCCAAATTAAATTAAATCTAGATCTTGCATTTGAGTACAATTCTTGATAAGTAAGCGAAGAACCAGTGGTTGTTTCGTCCTCACTGCCCTCTTTGGCCAATCTATCCGCAACCTCATTACCACTAAAGTTTACATGTTGATGTTGATGACCCAGACCGTCCGACCTACCAGAAAGGTAAAGTTTACATGTGATGGAATCCATTGGAGATGGACTTCGTGGTTTTGAGAAATCTTCTTTAGCTTGAGCAGAATAGATATACTGGTTTCATCGCCTGCAGAGGACCAGCCACTAAGATGTTGAAGTGCACTGCGGCTGTCCGACAATATCCAAAGTTCTCCAAAATTATAATCCAGAGATATGATGGCGTCAAGCCCTACGTTGATCGCAATTAACTCGCTCCTGAAGACAGAACAAGTGTCCGGGTTACGTTGTTTTAGAGAAATATCAAGATGAGGGGTTCTAATATAGATATCGCTGCCAGTACGGCTTTCTGTACGACTACCATCAGTATAGACCTGCACTGCATCTCTAGGAATGCAACTAATAACTTCTTGGGCCAGAAATATATCCTTTATCATGTAATTCCTGATTCAGTCACTGAACAAGAATCCTAGCAAAGAAATAAACTTTATGCATAAAGAAACCTTAAGCAACATAAATGCACCATACAGCTTTTTTGAGGATACATTGGATCCTATTCTTCAATGCCGGACAGACCAACAAGCCTGAAGTCAAGAAGACGAAATATACACAAATGGAAAAAACGGGTGGGGGGTGGGGGAGTATACATTCCAAAGATGAAGGTTTTAAGGTCCATCTAAGAGAGTCAATGAGAAAGCAGAGTAAATAAAAGCCAATCTGAAACATAGAACTGACACACAAGATTGGAGTACCCCAAAACACAACAGAAATATCCCAACAAGATTAAAATACATCAAAACGGCGCACAAGAATCTCAATGACTAAGAAAGGGGCAAAAATGGAACTGATATAAAGGAAGAGGATAAAATTACAGGACAACAAGTCAAACTTGGGGGGGGAAGTACTGAACAAGTCATTAACTAAATTACCAGAATTTTTCAGAATATGAAAAACTTCAAAAAAAGTCAAGATCACAGATCAACTTGCATTTTTGTATAATAGTGAATGAAAACTCAACTATAATTAGAATTTCAACATTATTGAACCATAGAATATTTATTACATTTCTGTATTTTTACATAGTTTTTATGTTCCACATGTTAATCTATGGAAAATAGTCCCTAACCTCTAGTTCATTTAACTTTAAAATTCTTTTTTTCCAATTTTTTTTTTGCCAAGCATAAGTGCTGATAATAAAAAGGTTTATATTTTATTTAAAAATTGATAAAATTAAAAGTACTTCAAATATTTTTGTGAAATGAATGCATCACTTTTCGATGCATATTAAACATATTTCTAATTATTTTACAGATATTTTTAAAAGAATAAAATTTTCTCTTTTCAGCAACTATGTCTGGCAGAATACAGAAGAAAATTATTCTAAAATCTAAATGAGCTAAAGGTTAGGGACTGCATAGATTAAGATGGGAAAGATGAAACAGGCAACTGGGGATAGAATATCTCCTTAATGCTAAATTTTAGAACATGTTTAGTTTAACTAATATAAGAACGGTCATATTGATGAAAAGTACTGAAAAAGCCCAACTATTAGAAATTTCTATAGGATCTTTACTTAATAATTAAAATTGCTTCATAAAGTGAAATATGTAACCATTTATGCACATTTCACTTTATAAAGAACATCTAATATCTGTAAAAGGCATAAATATAAAGAAGAAACTGAATCACTGATTTTGAAAAGGGTGCAAGTCCAGAAATAAACATTTTCATTTTTATCCATTAGTTTTGAAGAATTATTAAAAATCTGAAATATATGAAATGTTAATCCTTATCAGGTTAATTGATTGTGCTTATAAATTTTAAATTAGTTTATTTATATTGGTGGAGTTACATTTAATGAAATGCTCGACTTATGCCCTTTTCAAAATCAAACATTTTGTTTTGACTATTTAATGAATTATTAGAAATCCCATACATATGAAATGTTAATAATCCTTATCAGGTTGATCAATTGTGCCCATGAATTTTTAATTACTTTTCTATATTGGAGAAGTTAGACCTAATGAAATGTCCTTGACTTATGTCCTGTTGTCACATTCCAAATTCCTGTGCTAATTTTCCTTTTTTCCCAGGTAATTTGACCCAGACTTTGGCCTTCTAGCAGCCATGAGGAGAAACTGTTAGTTTTAGGGTTTTGATTTGAATGAAAGGTTGTTTGTAAAATGAATGTCAAAATTGTGCTATAATGCAATTAATGTAAAGGCCTTAAATGTTTAAGTAAAGCTTTTATTAAATTAATTAACTCATTAGTTTAGTCATAGATATTATTTATTGCTTCTGCTGGTATAAGAAGACGGCCTTGGGGAAGCCTATTTAGATCTGAATTCATGAGACTAGAATTTGACCCTTAACAGCTGATGTCAAAAACCTAAAAATGAATACTCATGACCGATCTATTTAAATTTAAGAAAGTTATTTCTAAGCATGATGGAAATTGACATGTTAAAAAAGTCAAGAAAGGCCATTAGACAAATAACAACAAGACTAATTAATAAGTTACACACCAAGATTGAACTTAAAGATGAAGTGTTTATGAACACTGAAGAACTTTTAGCACACTTGAATGCTAAAGAAAAAGCATTAACTATTCTTGATAATAATATTGAAAATTTATGCGAAATTGATGTTATCGGTGATGAAATAGACAGTTGAGAAGGTTACAGTGAAAATATTGTAACACGGAAAATATAAGCAAACAGAATTCTGAAACGGAATAGTGAGCCGCAAAACCATAAGAAAATTATCAAATTATCAATATTACTATTGTTACTGAAGTAGAAAACAGAAGTATACAAAAATGCACCATGAAGCTTCTGAAACTTGAACTAAATAAACTTGATGGAAATATTTTGAAATTTAATGATTTTTGGCAACAATTCAAAACTGCCATTAATGATAAACAAGACTTGAGTAATGTAGAAAAATTTACGCATTTGAAATACTTTCTAACAGATGAAGCTGAAATATCAATCCATGGTTTATCAGTAAGCAGTAAAAATTATAAAATAATAGTGGATATCCTCAAAAAATGTTTTTGCAGGAAAGAGTTAATTATTGATGCTCACATGAGTAAACTGTACAAGTTATCCCCAGTCTGAAAATCAAATGAAACCATTGCACCACATCAGATATATTCTGAATGTCAAATTCAAATACATGATTCACAAAATCTTAGCATAGAACTGAACGCAGATGTCTACTGTATTCTAGATAAAATCAATCCCAAGGGGATCATGAAATTCATGAGACAGACACATGAAAGAAAATAAAATCAGAACTTTTGATTTATTAAAGGCAGAAATTTAATGTCGTGAAAGAACAGAAAATTTAATATGTCGAATGGATCATTAATCAAATGGTAAGTAAAATGCGGATTGACGAAATACTTCAGATAAAAATACTGAAAAATATAATCATTTTGGAAGTAAATTCTCAAAGCCCGTAGACGAAAATCAAATGTATGGCAAACCCAAAATCTCAAGTGCAACTACTTTTCACATGAATGTAATGAATTCATGTCCAGAATGTATGTTTTTAATAAGGAAAAAGATAACCATGTATTAGAATATTGTCCTCTAAGTGTAATAGAAAAGAAAAATAAATTATTTAAACAAGGTAGATGTTTTTGATGCTTTAATAAAAGGCATAGAATCTTGGAATGTTTTTGTAAAAATATTTGTTTTTGTGATCAAAAAGATTTACAAATAATTTTGCGGTCATTTAATTCAAGAAACAAGATCAGGTGCTTCAAAACGTCATCAACCTGAATTGGTAAACAATGCAGTGTAAGTTTCTTTCTCCTCTCCTGCAGCTTCACCAACTGCAATTATAAATCCTTTTCCGACAAATGAAAGTATGATGTTGTTTATCTTTCAACTTGTAATGCAGAACTTGTAAATGAAAATAAAATTTTTAGGATTTTATGTGATCTTGGCTCAACAAGATCATTTATGGTAAAGGAACACACTGAAAAGCTAGGATTGAATATTATTACAATAGATAAGATTAAATGTATTTTTGTTCAGGAAATTTGCAGTAAATTTAGAAACTAAAGATAGTGTCAAGGTTGAATCATGTAATCCTTTGAACCATAGGCAAACATTCAGTTTGGAAGCCCTTTTGACTGATGTAGTTACAAAAACTGAAGTTTCGGTTCCATGTGAGAAAATAAAAGAAGTAGGCAAAAAAAAAAAAAAAAATCATCTTGTGGTAAAATTCAATGATCAGGGCTCTCAACAAATTTTTATTATGTTCCTGGGGAAAAAAAGGGACCATTTTCAATTTAAAAAAGGACCAAAACGTGACAATTTCCAATTAAGAAAAGGACAAAAGGACCATCCAAGGAAAAGAAAAAGAATTGATGATATCCAATATGGATGATTGCATCCTAAAAGTTTCCAAGAATTAAAAAAGGGCAGGGTACTGCTACCCAAGAAAGGATACTTAAGCTAGCTGTACATAAAAAATTTTTATAATCTTGAGCAGTTGTGTTCATTAACAATTACAGTTATTGAATTTATATAATTTTAGAATTTATTAAATTTACAAAGGAGAATATTAAATTACTTTTCAATATTTTCTCATTCATCAATGAGGTGTGAATGAGCTCAAAGTGACAAGATACATTTAAATGTTAATAATATTTTTCAATTGTTTGTTGGTTCAATTGTCATTTGCGAGGCCTGAATGATGAATCAAAAGAAATGTGCTTATTGATTGACTTGTATCAATAAGCACATCTAATCTTATCACCATTATCTAATCTTATCACCATTAGATAGAGCTCCTTTCATATAATAAAAATGCATTAACAGGTTAAAATCATAAAAATTATGACTTACGCCCTTTTAAAAATTAGAAAGATTGAATTGCTTACTATTAAAGCCTTTTGCAGATTTTATGGTTGAATCTGCTAAAACGCAGATGCTGCATTCTTTCCAAAAAATTATACAAGACATCATAAGAAAAAATATGAATGCAAAAAGTCAAATTAAAAAAATAAGTTTCCTAAAGAAATGTTTTATTTGGAGCACACCAAGTTCGTGGGCTACAAAAATTTCTATGTGATGTCCTAGCCTAATTTCTAAAAGATAGGTGTCATGAGTAGATTCTTAGGTACAATGGCAACCTGGCATCCAAGATTTATTCAGCTCTGCCAAAGAGCACAAAATTATTGTATAAAACAACACACAGGGTATCACGAAAGTCCCCGAAATGGCAAATAACTCTAAATAGTGATGCTCAAGTTATAAATGTTATATGAAGGTGTACTAAAAGGTTTATGTGCTAATCAATAAAAATGATTGTAGAGGTCCTAGTGTTATATTTTGCAACTAAGCAAATTTTCTTAAACTGTTATGCTAGAAATTTTTTTATGAATTTATTAAAATTTTTTATGAATTTATGCTAGAAATTTTGAAAATTTTGGTGCCACATCTGACGTCTTAAATAAACATGAGAATTTATTTCTGCAGTGTAAGGAATAATAGAGAATAGAAAAAAATAACAGGGAAATTTTGATATTTTTTAAAAATAGCATATCTCAATCTATTTTAAAAGTACAATAATGCAATTGATGTCTATGAATATGACTTTTATAGTGATATTGAAACTGACTATAATGATCTGAAATTGAAACTGACTATAATGATTTAAAACAAAAATTAAATAAAATAGTTTTGCTCAATTCCAAAATATAACACCAGGGGGCTCTGCAATCACTTTCATTGATTAACACATAAGCATTTTCATACACATTTATGTACTATTTTATAACTCTAGCACCAATATTTACAAAGTTACTTACCTTCCGGGACACCTTGTATATTACCTTAGGCTGAGTTTGCAAGTACTTTTCTTAATTCCTCGAAGATAAAGTCTATTGCAAAAAAATAGCATCAAAAATGTGGTTAAAATAGCATTAAAAATAAATATAACATACCTTGACCAGGTAAATATTGATTAACAGTCAGTTGATCAGGAATTCTAGGTATGTGACCAAGAGACATTAGCCTTTGAAGATGAGGGTGACATATTTCAGGAATCTTTAAATCCAAACTTTTACTTTTATCAATATTATTTGTGCTATACATGAACTCAAAACCATAATGCTTTACCTTTCTGTGCTTCAGAGTAGTGCTATCTGTAAAAACAAACAAGAAATAATAGAAAAGACATAGATAACTTTAACCATGAAGATTTTTTTAAAAATACAGTAAATTTTCATTATTTCAATATCAAACAAATAACATTTCCATGGTCAAAAAGTGATGAAGTACAAAAGTAATGAACATTAGTTGATTTGTTGAAGCCAAGTATCTTGATCTCAAAATAAGAAAATAAAAATCTGAAGTTAATTCACCAGTTAGCCAACATCTAAGCTTGGGGGAGAGAAGGGTGGTGGGTCTTTAATTAGAGAAAATAAAAAATACCAGCTTTTCAGTGTATAAAATGAATGCATGATTGTGGCATAGTAATTATAACAACATAATATTCATAAATAAAAATGGTCTTGACATATTTTGCCCAATATTTTCTATTAAATCAAGAATGCATTGAAATTTGAATTATGATCATTTATTGAATTTATATCTGTCTTCAGTATGTTCTAGGAATCTACTGGTCAATTTTCATGTTCCTTTATTTTAATGAAAAATCTCGACTAGCAGATTAACTGAAAACTTTTGCCTAAATCGAGGAAACATTCGAATTTGAATGATCACCCTTGAATTTACTATATCTATCCTGAATGTGTTTGTTCTCAAAACATACTTCACAAATTTTCATCATTTTATCTTTAATATTGACTGGAAAATTAGCCCTAAATTTTTGCCTAACTCAAGAATATATTCAAATTTGAATTATGACCATTTATTGAGTCCATCTGTCCCCAGCGTATTCTCGACATTTATTGGTTCAGATTTTATGATTTTTTTTAAACAAATAAATCCACTCATAAATTAGGTCTATATTTACCACAGCCTGTGCTTAGTAATAGTGTATCACATGCTAGGTCATCTGAAAATTCAAAAAGTGCCCAAGAAAAAAGAATGAATATTGTACATAAGTCATTTGATGATGGAATGAATGATTCATAGCAAAATTTTCACAGAGGGTTTAGCTAGTTAATATATATACTTTCAACATACTTGATAGACAACTGAAAGTTGGTAAAAGACACAGTAGTAAAGCTTTTACCTTTTATATTAACTGGCAAAAAAGATTATATAAAATATATATATATACCTTCTGATTCTTCAAAATCGATACTGGAAAATATTTCCCTTTCTTCATCTTCAGTAATGAAATCTTCTAAACATAATAACCCAGGGGGCCATAGTTTCTTACTAAACTCTTCCTGTGGTAAATCTGAACCTATGACAGAAAATTTATAAAAGATAGTCAATACCAAATAGCATTGCCAAAATAGCTACATCTATATAATAAAAGGCAATGTCTGTCTGTGTGTCTGTCTTATACACTATACGTTTCGCCACCGCGAGTCGGAGAGCTACGAAATTTGGCAATCGGAGACCCGGGGGGGAGGGAAGGGGACACGTGAAAACCGATTTTTAAAATTTTAATTATTTTTTTATTTATTTAATGTTTTATGCGATTTCGACCGTTTTTTGCCCTTTTTTCTCCACGATAAAGACATCGTAGAAAAAAACAAATTACACCATCGGAAAGAGCAGAGAATTTCGAGTAAAAATATATCAATTTCAAATCTGAATTTCGATTTCTAATATTTTTTAAAGATTTTAAAACAAAAGTCACTTTTTGCTCAAGAAAACGATTTTTGGTTTTTAAATTCTCGCATCGTGAAAAGTACTCATAATTTCGACTAATAATTTACATTTTCAGAAAGGTCAAACATCTGGCATTCTTACAAGTCTAATCTGGTCCAGAAATAATGAAAATTGCCTTCAGGATCGCAATTTTAAAGACGTCATGATTTTAAATTTCTCGCCGTTCCGCTCGGCGTGACGCTTCGTTTCTCCCCCCGCTGAGCAGGGAAGGTGGTGGGTGGGGACGTCAAGGTGGAGGAGACGTCACGGTTCTGTATATGCATAGCGATGGGTGGGACAATAAGAAACCGAATTAGTTTTTACTTTCCGTTTCCCGCGCTTCCGATTTTAAATGAAATAAGAGCTTAACATATGCACTGTAGAAATTATTATATTTATATTTTAAATGATGGAACGATATGGATATTTTAATTTTATGGATATTTTAAATGATGGAACGATGGATATTTTAAATGATGGAACGATGGATATTTAAATTTTATGGATATTTTAAATGATGGAACAATGGAATGAGGATGATGGAATTAAGACCTTAGAGAGCATATGGTCATTTTAAATTGTAAATTAGCGCGCGGGAAGTTAGCGGTAGGCCCGGGTACGATTCCCGCCACTGCCAAAACTGCCGAAGTGTTCACGCGGAATACGATCACGTTAAACATGTGGGCCCGTAAGTCCTTCCGAGAGGTTGGTGGTAGGGGAAGGAGGGTACGGTCCCTGTGGATGCCTCCTTCACAGGGTTCCTGTCTAAATTGGGTGAATATAAAGAAAGTTGCGGAGGGCGAGGCAGCCCAGTGGTTAGCGCTCAGGAATTGCACTCGGTAGGCCCGGGTTCGATTCCCGCCACTTCCAAAACTGCCGCCGTGTTCACGCGGAGTACGAGCACGATAAACATGTGGGTCCGGAAGTCCTTCCGAGAGGTTGGTGGTAGGGGAAGGAGGGTACGGTCCCTGTGGATGCCTCCCTCACAGGGTTCCCGTCTAAATTGGGTGAATATAAAGAAAGTTGCGGAGGGCGAGGCAGCCCAGTGGTTAGCGCTCAGGAATTGCACTCGGTAGGCCCGGGTTCGATTCCCGCCACTTCCAAAACTGCCGCCGTGTTCACGCGGAGTACGATCACGATAAACATGTGGGTCCGGAAGTCCTTCCGAGAGGTTGGTGGTAGGGGAAGGAGGGTACGGTCCCTGTGGATGCCTCTCCCACTGGGTTCCGTTCTAAATTGGGTAAATAAAAAGAATGTTATGGAGATAGTCGCTGGGGGCGAAGAAGCCCAGTGGTTAGCGCGCGGGAATTGCACTCAGTAGGCCCGGGTTCGATTCCCAAAATTGCCGCCGTGTTTACGCGGAGTACGATCACGTTAAACATGTGGGTCCGTGAGTCCTTCCGAGAAGTTGGTGGTAGGGGAAGGAGGGTACGGTCTAAATTGGATGAATAAAAAGAAAGTTATGGAGATTGTCGCGTAGGGCAAAGTAGCCCAATGGTTAGCGCGCGGAAATTGCACTCGGTAGGCCCGGGTTCGATTCCCAAAATTGCAGCCGTGTTTACGCGGAGTACGATCACGTTAAACATGTGGGTCTGTAAGTCCTTCCGAGAGGTTGGTGGTAGGGGAAGAAGGGTACGGTCCCTGTGGATGCTTCTCCCACTTGGTTCCGGTCTAAATTGGGTGAATAAAAAGAAAGTTATGAAGAATATCGCGGAGGGTGAAGTACCCCAGTGGTTAGTGCGCGGGATTTGCACTTGGTAGGCCCGGGTTCGATTCCCAAAATTGCCGAATAAAAATAAAGTTATGGAGATTGTCGCGGATGGCACGGTAGCCCAGTGGTTAGCGCGCGGGAATTTCACTCGGTAGGCCCGGGTTCGATTCCCGCCATTGCCAAAACTGGTAGGTCGCGCCAACGAGTTTGCCACGGTCAGAATTTTCAAGGGTAGCGAACAGGCTGGTCGCCAAAGGCGGCTAGTATACAATAAAACTCTGTCAATCCACCTCCTCAACTGTCATGAAAAATAACAAAAAATGTAGAAACAGCATTTACTAGGAATTTTCTGCTAAAAGAAACAAGTATCTGTTGATCCACCCCTCAAATGCAAAGGAAAATTGCTTAGTATATAGAGGAGGAGGTTAATTTTCTGCTAAAAGAAACATAATTACCTTATGTGCATGATAAGATAAAATAACAATATTTTTATCAATAAATTTATTTTATATGATGATGTAACTTTCTATTTTTCTGATTTTTTCCAATGTTTAGGGGGTGGGGGTGAATGCCAAAAACCTAATATTTCTTAAAATAGGTTACTAATAATAGTGTAAAGGTAAAATATTGTTATTGTTTTCATATTTCATTCATCTATTAGCGTTACATGAGTTAAAAAAATTTGAACCTATGCATCATGAGGAGACATGCAGAGAAAATTTGTACAATATTTATTAATGCTAAATAGCACTCAATATTTGAATGTCTAAATTTATATGTTAGCAGATGATAAAAATTCTTCATCAATAACACTACATAAAACTTACTAACCAGTAGCTCAGCAAGCAAAAATAAGAAATGAAATCACATGGAAAGTTTTTGTAGAACATTTGTTTGATTCTCAAGAGCTAAATATTTTGGCAATTTTTAAAAATCCACCAGGATGTAATAGTTCAGATTATTGCAGGATTATCTGAACCAGAAAATCCACAAGAATGTGTTAGTTCAGATTATCATATTTTTGTATTTTCAGCAGACTACAAGTATGTAAACTGTATTTAATACACCATCTTGGCATACAGGAAAATTTTTTCAAAATGCCATAGCGCTTTCGACAAATATAGTGTCGTCCATCATCAGTAGCAATAATAAGGAGTTGACAGACATAAGCTTTTATACAACCAGAAATCGTGAATACAAGTTTGCATAGGGTAAATTGGAAAAATCGATACTAAAACTAACACATATTACAAATAAATTTCAAGCAAAAATAATTCAATTCAATTCATTTCAAAATTCATGTAATGTACATAAATAAATCAGGCCAATTCATAAACATAACACTAATGGTAAAGCACTAGATTTCCAGAAAATCGTATAATGGTTTAATATGTATAGAGTCGAGAATGAGACACTATGTAAAACTAAGAGTTTAAATGAGATCGAAGTTACAAATAGATTCTCGATAAATATAAATAAAAAGGGATTCCAAAAGTAAAATATTATAAGGGTTATTGGAATTAATTAAAAGAAAAGCTTTATCAAAATAGAGATAAATTTAACATTAATAACTAATTGTAAAAGAGCAGTGGACAGTTCATTATTTTTAATATCACGAGCATGTTCATATAAACGAATACCTAACTACAGCACATTTTATACAACAAATGTAAAACTTATAATTATTATCAGGAGATAAAAGGAGGACAACATGCACCCCAATTGGATTCCAGAAATTATTTTTATCCTTAAATTTATCGGTATGAATATGATTAAATAACAAGAAAACAGTAGAATGGGCAGGTTTAAACTCAAACAAAATTGGAGAAGACAAAAAATTACAGAATAGAAAGGAATACTCAAGTTATACAACAAAATGTCAGAAGAAGGGACAAGATTAGTTTTAGGATAAATAAATTTAGAACGAATGGAGGAAAAAATGTTATAAATGAAATCAACCGAATAGGTGGCTTCATAACCAAGGTTAAAGACTAGTTTATTTTAGAATGTGAAGCAGAAATTGAAGAACAAATATTAAAAGCACAATTAAAGTAAGCATTGAAAGAGGAGTTTTTAGATGAAATGGGGTAAGAAGAATTAGCAGGAATAAAGGAATTAGAAAAAGTAGGTTTATGAAACACAGTATGAAAACCCTTAGTGCTGGGGTAGATGACAGTCCAAAAAAAAAAAAGAGAAAAGGCAAAGAACAATTAGATTCGTGTTCCACAGTAAAACTAATACTAGGATAAAAATAATTTACATTGGCTAAAAGAATAAAGAGATCATTTAAACTATGATTCCAAATAATAAAAACATCATCCACATAACAGCACTACAGAATCGGTTTAAAGGGTAAAGAAGGCAAAATTTCATTCTCGACCTCTTGCAAAACTGCCTCAGCTAAAATGTGATACAATGGGCTACTCATAGGAGCACCAGAGGTTTGCAAAAAAATATCATTACGGAAACCAAAATAATTGGTCTCATATTTTAGTTTTGGGATTTTCTTTTTTTGCTCCAATCCAACTTCATATGGCTACAAAATGGTCCATTTAATAGAGAAAGAGCATATATTTCTAAAAAAACTTTATATGAAGGAAAGGTATCAACAAATCAAGGTCTCTCTTAAAGAGAAGAGGTTCATAAATTCAGAAGCTCTCTTAAAGAGAGTCACTATGTTGGAATGGTTGGAAACAACTGTTCTAGAATTTCATTTTATCATGTAGATTTTAAGTAATTATATTTCTAAAAGTAGGATCAAAGAAAAGCCATGAATCCTTTGGTTAGCAGCTCTAGACGACCACCTAGGTTTTCCTGTTATGGTCCTGTGTGTGGGCTTCAGAGCAGACAAATGAGAACTGAAAATTTGAAAACTATATAATTTGGGAAATAACAGTAAGAAAGTCATGAGGATTATACCTACCAAAAGTATAAAGTAGTATAAAATAACAGATAATGCATGTAAAGATGACAGATGATAAATATATCCTTAAAAAAAGTAACAAATTGTAGTTTTCACGTGCCTGTGAATAGCAAATATCCAAAACTTCAGGTGTAATACAAAACTCTAAATAGTGTTCTTCAACTGATCTAAAATCAATTCTGTCACCATCTGGTGGATGAAAAGGATGACTTTTCAGACAATATTATAATGTCATTGATTCTTAGGGACAGACATGTATCAGCCATTTAACAAAATAATTTCATTAAACTTTTAAAAATAAAGGTGATTTTTGCAAGATACAATCCTAATTTTTTAAGCGTCACCAATTTGCTTCCATTATTTATGTTTTTTACTGATGTAATTAACAGATGATACTCAACTCATCACTAGTGAACTGTGACAGAAATTACAATTTTGCATTTTTATAAAGTCAAAACTACATTTCATACTATTGAAAAATATATAAAACAGGTTGTATTTCAACAAATACTGCAAAAAATATCTATTTTATTTATTTATTTTTTAAGCTCAAGGGACACAAAATTGACAATTATTTTATCAGATATTCAGCAATATAAAAAAGCATACCTCAGTGCATTCAAATTGAAATTAAAGAAAATGGAGCAACTCCAGAATCGATTGCTAACATTGATCACATCTAAATATTTCTTAATTAAATTATGTGAAAGCTTTGCCATATTTATTAACAGGAACATTTAGCAATTAATCTAAAAAATAAATATAATTACTTTGAATATAAGACAAGTAAAATATATGTCCAGATTCTAATTTTTGGCCATTTATTGCACCCATTGCTTTTATGGCATCTTCTTTAGCATTATAGACAACAAATGAATAAGGTTTTCCTGGTAGCATCTCAATATTCTTTACTTGTCCATAGGAACTGAAAACATCCATTAGAAATTCTGTCTGAATGCTGCAGCCCAGTCCTCCATTTCCAACAAAAATTGTCTGTAACAAAAAGCATTAAGATATCTAAATTTGTTACATTATACAGTAAGACTTCAATTTTACGTTTCTGTCGGACCAGAACATACGACATTAGAAAATGTAAAATTGAAATTGAAGAAAAGAAATTGTACGAGGGATAAAATAAAACTTGCAAGATGTAAAACATGATTTAAATTAAGCATAACAATTCTATAAAAATATGCAAAAGAAATTGACATGTCAAACAAACATATCAAAACTTATACTGTATTGTAAGGAAAACTTTTTGTACCTAGGGTCAGCTATTTTCTAGCTGTAATAATATCACTTAGAATATACGCTCAGTAACAAAAATAGTTTGCCTGGTTAAGGATTTCATTCCTTTTGAACTGAAATCAGTTTAGGGCTTGATTCTTATTTCTTTCTAAAATATATTAAATGTTTAAAAAATATTACAAATGGCCCTAAGTGGTGGCAGTATTGTACCTTGTGTCAGTAGGATTGAACCTGGGTTATTATTTAAAACAAGGAAGATCAATCATGCATAAAGCATTGATTATGAAACACTTTCCAACTTTAATGCAATTTTATTTAAACATCTTTAAAATGTGATACATTCCTCGGTAATATTTTTTAAATTATCACAATACTACATTAATTTATTATATTTGAAACTTAAAATTTCATCGAAAAAAATGAACTTCATTCAAATGACGGCATTGAAATATAAATTGCCTGGTTTAAACATCTCTAAAATGCGATACATTCCTCAGTAATATATTTAAAATTATCATAATATTACAATAATTTATTATATTTGAAAAAATATATATCCTTTGTAAATGTTTGGCCTAGAATATGTAGGAAATCCATGGATGAAAATTACAAGACTGATGAGTTTAAACAGACTGAATGTAATTAATGTGACCAACACCCTGAAGAAAATTTGGATGAGGTTGAAGAGGATATAGTTTTTACACCATGCAATGCTAAAAATCAGTTTAATACATGCATCAAATGTGCATTTGGAGTGATTGTTCAGTATCACATGTATAGTCTCCTGTATGTAGAACTTTATAAGGTTTATAAGTATTTACTCACTATTCCATTAACGCAAGTCAACTGTGAAAGTATTTTCTCCAAATTAAAGCTCATAAAAACTAGACTGAGGGCATCCATGACCAATAAAACCTTTGAAGCGTTTATCTTGATGCACACCGAGAGAGAGATTTTAAATACCATCAAAATCAGCAAACTGTGAATCGAGTTCAGAAATGAGGCGACTGCTCGTTCTATAATTTAACAACTCTGGACAATGCCGACATTATGTTTATTGTTCATTATATCAATGAATCAACTTTTTTGAGTTTGTTTCAACTTTAAAGTGTTTCTTGTGAATAAGTTTATTCTATCTTAATTTGAAAATTTGATGGAAAAATTATGTAGTTTAGAATTAAGCTAGAAAAGTGATGACTTCATGCTTCATTATTCAAAAACTTTGAACAATGCTAACATGTTCTTTGTTTATTATATAGATTAATGTTTCTCAAAATCATTTGAATCCTGATAAAAAAGTTTATTAATTCCTTAACTATTTTTTTTTATTAATTGTTGTTGTTAGTATATGTAAACAGATTTATGGCAGTAAAAATTATTAAAAATATTTGGTGCAGAAATAGTCCAAGATCAATCAATCAATCACTTTATCTCTGTTACATATATAGTAGTAGTTTATCTCTGCTACATATATAGTACAAGCAGATGGTCATAGGAAAATACCATCAGGTATAATTGACCCCAGACCATAAATCACCAGTTAAACAGAAAAAGTCGTTAAATAGAATACCATTATTTTATACAGGAAATAAAAATGGAAATAAAAACACAAGTGCATGATGGCATACAAATATTTAGTATGAAAGCACCCTCATCATCTTTGTCCACCATCCTCCCAAGGCACCCAGTACGAGCCTGAACATATCCGTGAAACAACTGCATGCTATACTTTTATTTTATCTGTGGTCAAATACAATGCTCAAATTCTCCTTAAATACCAAATTAGTTTTTTCACTAGGTAATTCGATCTTGTAGTGGAATTTGTTGATTATATTCACTAAACTTATAAATAGTGAGAACAATTTTGAGTTGAAGTTATCATAAACCATTTAAGATATTGCAAGGAACTCAGTAACTAATATTTCAACCATAGATCTCTGTCTGCCCAATAAACAATATTTATTGAGCTGTGATGATACTTTTCTTCTATAGTGAAAATAGACCACAAACATATATTAAAAACCTTGCATATAAATATTCTACATATTATTATGTGTGTGTGTTAAAGAAAGTAGTGCACTGCAGAACATAGTGTGACCATCTATTACTTTATTTCATACTTATGTCATTTGTTGTATCACATTAACTAGAATTGTCATAGATCAAATCTCAAATTTAAAAATAAAAAGTATCCCAAAGCACAATTTTAATATATTTCAACAAAGTTAAACATAATCATGCCAGTTGGAGTGTAAGGTGAAATCCCTATGTAAAGATGAAAATTATAATTTTGTTTCTGAATAAACACAAATAGACACTTAATTTATGATGACAATATTTGTAGCTGGTGAAATTTTTGTTTTGGCCAGTAACTTTTTGAGGCCTTTTGGCCACTGGCGAGAAACCAAAATATTTCATTTGCAACTTTATTCTGAGGTGATCACAATTATCATAGTCCTCAAAATCAAGTTCCAGTATATTTAAATGATAGTCTGTCAATAAATCGTAAAATACAGGAAAGGAGCGAATAATTCTGCAATAGCAAATAAAAAATATTGTGAAAATTGAAAGTGGTAAAGGGACATTGGTTAGTGTTTCACAGGTGGCTCAGGATGTAAAGTTCCGTTATTTGTCAAATGTCAGTGTTCATTGCTGAAACAGCAGTTTTATAGGGGTCACATAGAGTGTCCACTACAAAACTTTCATACAGATGTAGTAGAATTTCTTTTACATTCTTGGCAATTTTAGGTGAGATTCTGGCAATCCCTGCTATGATTTGGACAAGATTCCATTCTGGCAATCCTTTCTGCTTTTTTTGTCGCCAAGCAAAAAATCACAACATTGTATTCTGACAACATTTTTCGCATTTTGTCACCAACAATAAAAATTGCCTTTTCGTTGCCAAGGTAAAAATCAGAAAATTTTCTAATTTTTGTGTTGTTTGTTATAAGCCACAGAATACCTGTCACACAAACAACTATTGCTATATGCGACCTCCAGTGATTTTTTTTAGCGAGTTAAGCCTGCGAAGTGGGTGTAGGCCCATGTTTGAATTGCTACTGATCAACTATTGCACAAATGATGACAAAAGGATAATTTTTACTTTGGTGAAAATGATTGACAAAAAATGCGGAAAACGTTGCCAAAATGGAATGTTGAGACTTTTACCTTGGCGACGAAAGATGCGGAAAGAGTTTCCAGAGTGGAATGTTTTCCAAATCGTAGCAGGGATTGCCAGAATTTCCCATAAAATCACCAAGAATGAAAAAGGGATAATACTGCATCTGTTCCAAAACTTTCGAAGATTACTGCACTCCAGTAACAGACGTCACATATATGTAGAATATATTTCCTGTTAAACTGTAAAAATAATTTTATTACCTACATGATTGCACCAAGAAATATAAAATTTAATATGCCTATCAGTATAAATATGGTCTGATAAAATAACAAATATATTGTTTCTTACTGACAGATGGAAAGATTTGTCTAATTTTGAAGACATGATATTGAATTATAAATTAAAACCGCCTTGCCTAAATCATCTGATCACATTTAATCTAAGAAATATGATAGGAATATTAAACTATAATATTAAACAACCACATGCCACATGATTTATTTTGAGATGTAAAGTGATTTAAAATGATTTGGTGACAACTGGCACAACATTTTATATCACTGCATACTTGAGAAAAGACTTACATTCGTTGGAGTTTCAGACGATCTAATGTTTTCGCACTTTAGAAGAATACCTTCACAATGCTTAATTTTACGGTTTGCCTTTCGCATATATTTTAGATCCATAATTTTTACACAGATATATTTTTCAATTATATAAACAACTACACGCACATTTCTAGCAGACGCTTAGAGGGACAAAGCATCAAAAGAGGTGTGTTGTATTATCATATTGTACATCGTGAAAGTCAAAATTAAAATATTCATACCCTTATATTTATAAGTTGTGTTCATAAGAAAATTAAACAAATAATATTATCACCCCATACCGAAATTTAAACTAACAATAAAGGAAATTTTTATTATTATTTCTTTTATTTTGGCAACAAATTTATTAGTGCCCAGCATACTTACAGCTAAACACATTGTTGATTTTAATTTCGTATGGTCAAGGTTGTGTGAAGTATGAATATGAATATTTCTAAAGCTTTTTTAAGTCTAAAGAACTTTACTAATTTGTCGTTAATTCTCAGACCAGGTAAAATTGTCTTTTATATTTTACATATAAACAATGACCGGCCTCCTGGTTTAGGGAACCCGAATTTCCCTCCAGACAGTTTGTAAAAGCTTTACCAACCCGGCAATAAAATATTAAAAGCTGAGAATAATTGGAGCACTTTTACACATTTTTGTAAATTATTCCGAGTTCGAATATACCAATTATAATTAAAATCGCCTATTTACATGAGAAGTGCGACTAGAAATTACAGCGTTTATACGTGTAGCTAACATTTAAGCACTGACGTAAAATGATTACATTGTTGGCATGCAAAATCTGGAAAAGACATTTTCCGGCCAACCTTCGCGAATAACGGATGTAAACATGATAATTGGCTTGTGAAATTTAAGGCTCATTCACCATTGTGGCTGGTAGCTTTTCTCGCAAGTTTTTTACCAATCCAATAATGCAATGTTCAATTTTTTTTTTTTTGCATATTCTCTTTATTTATTGCCGATTTTCTACTTGAAATCGAACACATTATATTGCCAAAAGTATTCGGACACCTCCCAACATACAAAAAATGACAAATTTCCATTATCAAATTCACATGCTCAGTGTTGAAGGCCCAGACCACTCGACTGGCCCTAGGGCTTATGGCAGGAATTTGAGTGACCTGGAAGACATGCTTAGTGTCTATTATTATTTATTATAAACTAGAAACTGCACTCATCGTTGCCCGAAATTTAAAGCAGGGATAAATTGAATTCATTCATTGAGGTTTTTGAAAGGCTTAGTTGCCCACTGTGCGAGCACATGCTTACCCTAAATAAGTGCCTAATCACACAGCTTAGACTGCTGCTTGGGTACATAATGCAATTGGTCCTGGCTCTAGGCACATTGAATGCTACATCCTAACTCGACCACGTTCTATGCCCTAAATATGCCTTTTGCCATCTGTACGAATGTACTCTTTTTATACATTCTAAATAAGCTCTTTTGATATGCCCAGAATAAGTTTCTTTGATACGCCCTGAATAAGCTCTTTTGATATACCATAAATAAGCTCCTTTGTTTCACCTCAAATACACCTGTCACCATATGTTTAGGTGTAAAATGCATGAAATATGTTTTTTTCATACACCTTATATAAACTCCAATTTTACATAAGCTCCTTTGATTAAAATAAACAGCATGATTCCTAAATGAAAATTCATGCAAACTGATACTTTCAATTCTTGTACCAATTTGCAATCTAAATAAGTCTTTAAGCAAATGATGTAACATCAAAATACCAAATCTCAACCCCCATCCTAAGGTGCGTGCAAGGACGGAGGAAAAACTTGTTTATCTGTCATCTCATGCACTGTTAGAATTCTTTTGAAAATTTATGAGGTTTTATATAAAAATTCAGAATTAACAAACGGAATGCAGCAGAAGCAGAATTTTTTAATTGGACCAGTGTGTGATATTCAAAGAAACATTTGTATATATTTACAATTAGCCAAGAGGCAAATACAGATCCAATAAAAATTGTAAAATTCTTTTTTATCTAACCTGTTAACACTTTGATCTTATGATCAATTGTACCAACATTATTTTGTTTTTGTTTTCTTATTTATTTTTTAACTGGGGTAGTAAAATTTTCTAAGTGGTGTAAACACAAAACTTGGTATTCGAGTCCTGTTTCGGCTCTTATTTCAAACTGTTTCTTCATCCTATATGTAACTGATGCATTTTTACTATATATCAGTAAATCTGGAAAAGATTTAAAAAAAAAATTATGAAAACAAATAACTGGAATAGTTTCAAAAGTAGATGGATTTATAATTAAAAAATTAAAAACTTTGTATGGTTGGCAAACTGAATTTGCAAGCAACAAATATATTTCAGTTGTCAAAAATATTGCTGTTTATATGGCCTTGTATTATTACCTTGGAAGCAAATGCTTTAGTAGTGAGGTATCTAAACTTTTCAAATCAAAGACCACATTAAAATTTTATCTGCAGGCCAAAGCATCCTTTGAATAGTAATATATAAAATTTATAAAATAAAATGCAGAAAACCATAAAATTGGATAATAAAAATTAATATTTTAATTAAAAATAAAAAAAAATTAATTACTCCAAAATATAAAACTGCCTGAATATTTAATGATAGCTAAGGCTAGGTGGACATCAATATATATAAGGCATGACCATTTTGACGAAAACACATTACAAATATGATGCTCGCAGGAACTGGTTTTCAAAGTTTTGCTCAGCACAAAGTAATTCGTTTCGAAGCACTCCACAGTTTATTTACTTTGGTTGTAGTTGTCATTTCCCTACATTGTGAATCCCTTTGCTAATCCCTACATTGTGAATGTAAACATCCAGGGTTTTTTTTTAGAAGAAAATTTTAGCTAGGGTTGCACCGAATATTCGGTTGGTATTCGGTATACTGCCTATTCGGCAGTCAAACCGAATATTCGGTTCGGCCGAATACTTTAATATTCGGTCAAACCGAATAGTAAGAAAAATTTTAAATATTCGATAATTGGTAAAGCACATTTTTTTATACAATGAATGAAAGTTATAGTATCATAGTGCAAAATTAATTCAAATTGTTACTTACCAATATAGTATTTAAAATAATTTTAATGTAAAAGTAAACAATCTGATATTAAATTTTGTTGTTTTTTCAATTTTTCTTAAATCTTATCATACCTTAACCTTACTAACTCATTTAAATATGAAGCAGTAACCAGAAAATAAAACTCATAATATTACGTATTCAAAAATATAACAGTTATTTTTTTATAAAATATGCAGCTAAAAATAATCAATTATCATTTCACCAACATTAAAAAAAGGTGAAGGTGATTAATATATAAAAAAAAGCACTTTGATGAATATTCAATTTTGCAGTATTTTAATTTCGATAGACATAGAGAAGATACTGAGGATGCCATAGGTGTTCCTTTGTATCCATTAAAATGTGTCAAGTAAGATAACCAAAGAATTTCTCTCTGTGTGTGTAGTCAACCCTTCTAATTTCTTTCATGATTTCTGAAGAGAAGATTATTTTGTTGAGTCTTTTGTCACAGAGTGTAACTGTTTAGTTATCTATCAGTATCTACTCTGTTGCAGTTTGTTGTGACAACTTAAAAAAGAATGGCTAGACATTCTGGCAAAGTATCCTTTGCACTTTAAAAAGAAAAATGATTTGACAATGCTTGAATTTGACTGCTCAGTTTCAATTTTGATAAAATTATTTATTAGTTACATTACAAAAGAGACTAAGATAGCAAAAATTCACTTGAATAAATTGTAATTCTAATTTGTAATGATATTTTAAGCAACTTGGGTTTATATTTGTATGTAAGGTAAATTCAAGATTCTCTATAACATAACATGAAGCCATGATTATCACATATCAGAAATTAACTATCAATTATCAATTTATGCAGATAAACATAAAACAAATTAAGTACTATATTAATTTGCTTTTGAAATGATTTATTTCATTTTTTATTTATTTTAAATTAATAATTATACTTAATGTAAATGCAAATAAATTTAGGATGTTAAATGTAAATGCATTTAAAAAGGCACAAAATAGAAACATTTTCTATTTTAAATTGGCATAAAATAGAAATATTACCTTTAAAAAAATTTAACCGAATATTCGGTATTCGGTGCAACCCTAATTTTAGCTTTATAGTCTGAACCAGGGTTCACTCTAGAGCGGGGACGCGGCGCCCTGCCCGACCTCGGAATCGTAAAATTGCACCCTCATGCCCTTGGATCAAAAATTTGCACCCCGCCCTGCCCTTTGAATCAGACAACTATGCGCCCGGCCCTGCCCTTTGAATCGAAAAACATGCGCCCGGTCCTTACCTTTTAAATCGGTAAAATCTAGCCCGTGCTCGAGGACGGCTATTAACATTTTTTACCCATCCTCCTAAGAATTTTTTTTCACATTACATTCTTTAACATGTGTGCTCAAATACATCGCACAACAATAATAAATTAGAAGCAACTGTTTCACGATGGAGTGCGGTAACTGCATATTCACACGCCATCCCCACAGCGCTTAACCACCGCTATCAAACTCGCCGACTGAAGAAGGTCGCTCGCTGATGAAGGACCGAACCCTTCAGAATTCTTGTCTATAGGTGGGTGCAGAGGGGTAACAGATGTAAGGAATCTCCTCTCTTTCCAATGTTTGGTAATTTGAAGGAATGGTAAATAAATAATCATAAATCCTCTTGTCCCTAACCAGTTTAAACCTCATTGACACTATTTGGACTGAATAGATATTTCATACCTTAACTTCAGTTGTCAGACAACTGGAACAAATGCCATGAATGAATTGTAAACATATTAGTTTTAAAATTGAAACTAAAGTAGGGAAGAAAAGAAAATACTTCTGACTGAAAATAGAAGAATCCATTCAAAAAATTAAAACTTGTTACGTACTCCCGCCTATTACAGCAAACAGCAATTAAAAAGGGGTAGAGCTCTGCACGGGTTTGGGCTTAGGCCCGGGCTGGACTTGAGTTTTCAACTGTTTCGAGCCAGGTTGAGATTTTTTTTTTTTTTTTTTTTAAGCGTCCGTTATGACTTGGCCAAACATATTTATTCTGAATTTTTTTTCAACAGATTTAAATTGAATACATGAACTTATTCCATTTATTTCAGCTATCTAAAGATAAATGTGTAAAGATAGATGTTTAAGAAAATAAGCTCAATTCTCCATACAAAATTTTTACAAATTTGTTTTTAACATATTTGAATACAAATCATTTTGGGCCCATCAAGACTCAGTATCTTCAGGCCGAGTTCATTCTACATTTATAAATTTCTTCGGTCTTGGCTCTAGTTTAAGCATTGGTATTGTTGGTTGGGTGAAAATACGAAATTTCGGCACATGTAGCCTCGAAAAGGAGAACAGAACAAGCCACTTCGATCGTGAGCACGCTATCTATCGCATTTTCGTTCAGTCATCGGATTCACTGGGTGGGAGATGAGGGGAGAGAAAATAACTAGCGCCTGTAGTTACAATGCAGACCTGACGGCTCTCCTAGAAAGAAAGCATTGATAATGCACACTAGTTAAATTTATGGGGGGGAGGGGGGGATTTGCAGACAATTTTCATTTATGGTGTGGGAAAGGACGGCTTTCGCAATAATTTTACAATAACTTGTTATTTATTTATTTATTTTACTTAATCTTTAATTGAACTAGGTATGGAATTTATGGAAATCCACATAATAACATTCCACATGTAATTTATTTTATTTTATAATTTATTGAAGTCTCGTATACGGATCAGTAACAAAGGTTACGGACCACTGAAGTCATGAAGTCACTGGTTCTTTTGTTTAATTTACTCTTACATTGTTTTTACAAAATTGTACCAATAAATTGCAAAATTATAATTCCATGATTTAATGTATTTTTCTAATTACTAGTAGTAAATATTTAAAAAATAACAAAAACAGTAAAATATTTGACATGCTAAGTAAAAATTTTGTATATAAGTAGTACAGTACTGCTTCTTGCAATTGTAGGAACATATGCCTTATACAAATGTGGAGCTACCTATCTTGGTTTATATCCTATTGTTGCCAATATCTTTTTTTAAGTTATATAAAAAAATTTTTAAAAATCTATTCATATAAGACATCTTATGTGTGTGTGTACATATGAGACCATCGCAGGCCGGATTTGGCCCATGGGCTTTACTGGTGTGCTAAATTGCTGGCTAGTAGCCACTGGCTACTAGAAAAAATGAACCTACTGGCCAGTGGCTAGTACTCTAAATTTGTTATTTTCATCTTTAGCTGGGGTGCTTTATTATAGGGGATTGATTGATATATTATTTATTGTGATCTTCAAAACAAGTGCTTGAGAAAATATAAAATATTGAAATACTTTTTCATATCGTGTAACGAAAATTCCTTTTCTTAGTCTCATGCCCTTTTTTTCAGCTGCTGCACCATGCCCTTTTTCGGACCTAAAATCAACCCTCATTGTGCCCTTTTTTTAAATCTGCACCCTGCCCTTTTTCAGTCCTAGAATGAACCCTGGTCTGAACTGAATTACAGATGACAGAACAGCCTGCTAAACATTTTAAATTTACCTGTTCTGTAAGCAGTAAAAAAATCTTTAAAACAAATAAAAATGTTGCGATTCAGATAACCATATAGATATACATTTCAGTAAGAAATAATTTTTGCATAGCACTGATATTCTCAAATCTTCATAGTAAAATTGGGGAACCCAGGCCCATGCACAAATTGCTATTTATAGTATTTTGGAAAGAAGCTTAGTGAATAATCAGATTTTTTTTCCAGAAAAAAAAAATTAAGATTTGTTTTTCTTAAGCATTATTTGAGTAACATTTACATATGAATATCATTTATTACTTTCTCATACTATTGAATTTAGCTTAGAAGCCATATTGAATATAGCATCAAGATTTTAGTGCCAATATATGTTTTTGGACCCCTTGAACATGTTTTGACTATTTTTAGAATGATGTCTGTCTGTCTATGGTCAATTTCTTGTGTATATGATAGCTGCCACAAATATTAATAGATTTTTACCAAACTTTATATCATTCTGACTTTGTTAACGAAAAATCTAGAATAGGATAGAATTTTTTGAAATTCAAACAAAAACATCAAAATTTTATATTTTTACAAAATTTGACCTAATTATGTATACAAGGGGTAATTTATAGCTTAATGATCATTAAACATTGCAATCATGCAATCATTATAGTGAAAAATAGCTACGATACAATTTTTGTGTTTGTGACATCATTAGCCTCTTTCAGTGTTGGGTGTGTGCTCCCCTCCCCCCTGAATCGGCACATTATCAAACTTGGCATCATTTGAAAAAATATTTCAAAATAATCCTTCAATAATCCCTCCTTTAAAATGAAGGGTAACATAATATTATTTAGACCAACAATGCCTTTTTTTTTCAAAAAAATTTCTTACAAAATTTGTAAAAAGATAAAAAGTTACAAGCTACTTCAAACTGAATTCTGGTATGAGAAAGTCGAGTTGAGCTACACTCTAGTTAATTATTATTTGAAATCAAGAAATATCAGTATTATATAACTTCTTGAAAACAAACCATTTATATTTATATGTGCTGTCCATTAGAATAAAAAAAGGAAATATTGACAGGTATCATTATGGTCATATTTCAACCTCTATCAGTTTGACTTTGACAAATGGGTACACAACAGTTTACCATTTTAAATTTATTAAGATAATTGTCAAAAATAGCGTTGACAGCTGTTTAAACATATACTTTTCAATGTAGGCAGACCTTGTTTTTTGGGTAGCTAATAAGCGCCATCTAGGGGCAAACAATGCTAATCAGTCAGCAAGCCATCGGCCTCATTTCTGAGGGTGAAATAGACGCTGTATATATTGATGTCCACCTAGACTAAGGTAATATCTTTCAGTAGCTTCAGTGTATACTTTGAATCTCATATAAACTAAATTTGTTGTTTTAGTTCTTCCAAGTATTTTACCTGTAAGATGTAAGGGAGTTGCACGTAACACAAGACAAAAGACTAAGCCTCCTGGAGTGAAACGGCTTGATGGTGATTATGTTAGACGAGGAGAAATTCTTGTGGTTCAGTTTCCTTTAAACTTTCATCCTGGTTTGAATGTGAGTTAAGCATAATAGGAAATATTCTACTCAAACTATTTTATCAATTTCATACATATTATTTGTAATTTATAATGTTCGGTATGTACATATACAAACTTGGATTAAATATAAAAAGTTCATAGCTGCTACAGGGTGAACTTAGTGTTTCTGCCAGATTTACTCAGGGTCATTGGGACCCATATGGTCCTCGAAAGATGGATTCTTTGGCAGTTACTTTGGGTTCCTTAAAAAATAATGACAAATATATTTTTGTAGGTTTCCCATAAAATTTTCTGTACAATTTTTCTTAAAAATTACAATAAAACTAGATTAATATGTTCAGTAACTTTTAAAAGAATTTATTCTTTTAAAATTAATTACAGCTATACTCATGTCATATATTAAATAACAGAGATAAAAAAAAGGGTTTAATTTAGAAATGTATATAAGAATTTTAAAAGATTCTAATACCTATATATTGCAGTCAGCTGCTGCAATTTAATATTTTCAAGGAATGAAGTACCTGTACTTTTTAAAAGATATAAAATAATTTTATTTTATCTATAACAATAAAAAGAAATTCTAAATCATAATTTACTGTTTATTATAGGTATTATAAAAATAAATTATTAAATATATAAAAGTATTAAAAGAAAAAGATAGAAATTACTTATTAATGTTTAAAAAATGCCTGTTAATCAAGGGTGGGGAAAACAATTTTTTTAACCAATAAAACCATGGTTTAAACAAAACAAAATGTTTAAACCAGCCAACCCTGTTACTGATAGTTGAAAAGAAATTTGAAGGACACCTGTTTATGCCCTATAAAATGTAAATTATATTCAAATAGATTTAAAATATTATCATCATGTCTCTGGGATCTAGACATGAAAATTCGAATTTTTGCCTAGCAAGTAGGCAGTTTTAGTTTAGTGGCCATCTCTACCATGGATTTTATATAAAATTGAAAAGTATGGTTATATAGATACTTAATATGTAATATATATATATATACATTATATACATCCATATGAGAGATAAGAATTGAGGAGAGAAGAAACTCCCAGTTAGTAAATTTCGAAGCAGTTTTTCAATTAAAATAGAATGGTGGTAGAGTGGTGGCCGGTTAGTTATTTTATTTAATCGTCAATCTGCATTGTTTAATTGACTTATGGTGAGTGCTTATTTTAAGATCTAGGACCCACACAATTTTCAAGACAAAAATAGATATTTTTATGTGATTATGATTATGATATTACTATGGCGGTTGGGACCTGCCATAGGCTATAGCATCAAAGAAGAAATAAATAAAATTATAAATATAAATAAAAGAAGCTTTTTGTAAAATCAAGTGTGCATTTTCACATGCGACACAGATTTATTTCTCTGTACCCAATGTGAACCCTAAATCTACCACTTTGTTAAATGTCTACTACTAATAATAAAAGGGAAATAAATTTTTGGTTCATTATAGTTATAATAGGTATATTATTAAATATATAAAAATATTAAAAAATAATCGCTATATATATATATATATATATATATATATATATATATATATATATATATATATATATATATATATATATATATATATATATTTGGTTTGACTACCAAATACCAAATAAGCAGTATACCGAATATCAACTGATTATTTGTTACATCCTTAATACAGAAGGCATATGCCAACATGATAAGATAATGGCTGCTATTAACATATGTTAAGACTTATCACCTCTTCTGAATTCTTAAAATTTTTATGTTATAATCAAAACAGTCGGCAGCATTGTGAACAAGTTTTTCTCTGTGTACGATATTTCAGAAATGATTATTCAGCTGATGCATTTGCAAATCAGAATCTACCACGGCCATAGAACCAGATAAAAAAGTGTCACCTTTCAGTGGCTCTCATGTGAACTTTTTCTTTAACTGCAGCACAGCACCTGTCGAGAATCGTAAAACTAGAGCATTTTTGTGCATTCCAGCTGTTATACAGACTTTTCATTTGTTGTCTGTGGCATGGTGTCTGTTGAAAATCATGGAAGTTTATTCACGAAAATCAGGAACATTTTTGCACATCACACAAGACATAAATACTTTAAATTTTTACGCATCTTTTTTAATTTTTGGGGGTATTTAACATACTATAATATGTTGGCGTCATCACTGGTGACTAAAGAGCAGAGGATATTAACTATTATAAGTCTTCTTTTGGTGATGAGGTTAGGAAAACACTCACTTGCCATTTAAGACTTCACAACATTTAATAATACATAAAAAGATTATACATATTTTACAAATCATAACTAGTATTAGCTACATATTACAAACACGTTGGCTAGGTGCTTTCTATCGCCATCTCGAACTCCACTTCGAATGTTTTTTTTGCAAACAACAAAAGTTCTCTAGTCAGGTTGAGTGCTGCCATCTACTGTGGTTTTGGGAAAAGAGAATGTCTCTTACAATCTCTCCCTCTGGTTCTGACGTCTAGGCAACCATCTCGGTGAGGAACCAGCATTTGACGTTTTTCGAGGGCGGCCACGTTTACGTAAAGGACTCATGGGTTGCACACTGTCCTCGTAGGAATAGGCTTTCAAGGCAGATGAGTGATAAACTCCAACTGGTACTTGAGGGTTTTCTAAGCTAGCTTCTTCGTATAAGGATGGAGATCGTTGTGCAAGTGTAACATATGGTCCAAACATCGCGGCATAAATTTTGAATTTCTTCCTTTGGCTGCATTACTAACAGGGTGTAAAGTTATGTACACTCGATCTCCTGGTGTAAATTGTTGAGCAGGTCATCGTCTTTGATCAGCATAATGTTTCCTCTTATCTTGCTGCTGCTTCATAACTTCTTTGATCTGTACTGTGTGTGTGAAGACCCAGACCGTCCGACTCATCCGGAGGACTTGAGTATCTAATTGGACGGCCGGGAAGAGATCCAGCGACAACACCAGAAAAAACACAACTAAACAAAACAGCAAACAAACAAAGCAGTAATCAAAAACAAAACACAACATCAAAACAACACAGCAAACCAAAATAAAAGGGAAGGCGGCACCACCGGGGAGGAGCAAGTAAAAACCAAGGGGATCAACAACCAGAGAAAAAAATAAAAGCAGCAATGGCTCTCAGGCTATTCAAGTGATTTTGTTGGATATTTCTCTCGCTATGAGAACACAGTTTTTAATTTTGTTAATTGAAGTTTTATTCGAGCAGACACTCGAGAACCAGGCCGCGGAATTAGCGGGGGAAGGTTTAGAAAGATGAAAAGGTTTAGAGTGGGGGCAAGCAAAGACGTAGTGGTCTGCATCTCCAAAGGAACCGCAGGAACAGCAAGAGGTTGATTTAAATTTAAAAAAGTAAAGGTAATCCAAAAATGGGCCGTGGCCCGTGATAAAACAAATAAGATATTTGTTCATTAAAAGGAAATATTGGAAATTAAAGTTTACGTGGGGAAGAAAGTTTAAAATTCTGGCTGGGTCATGGGTGCGAGGGGAAATGTAGTTGTTTAGATAGGATTGCCAGGCGTTTAAGATATCTAGTTTACAATGCTTTTTTAACAGAGAGTAGGGAAAAGGTAAAGGAGATGGGGTACCTGAAGAGGTAGCAAGTTTTGCATTTTCATCGGCGGCCTCGTTGCCCGAGATGTCAGAATGGGCTTTAACCCAACAGAGGTTTATTAAATGTTTGTTTAAATTTGCATCTAGTTTAATTTTGGAAAGATAGTCAGATTTGTTTCTAATGGAGTTAAGGGCCGAAATGGAGGATTGACTATCTGAAAAAATATTTATTTTTAAATTATTTGTAGAAGCCCAGTTGATAGCAAAGTGTATTGCTGCTATTTCAGCTTGAAAAACTGTGTTCCCAAGGTTGAGTTTGAAAGTATATATGTTTTGAAGTTTATCCCCCCTGTATATGCAAATGGCGTAACCCACTTTGTCGTCTGTATGATCTTTACTGTCAATGATCACTTTGTCAATGATCTGTACTGTGAATTTGTCGAACTTTTTAAGATAAGGAGTAATTTCCGGAACGAAGTTATCATTTTCAATTACACTATGAATATCATTGGTCACATCATCTGTAGTGCGAGGTTCTCTGCCAAAATTTAGGAAAGCTGCTGTTTGTCCAGTGGTCTGGTATTTTGCTGTATTTAAAGCAAAACGGATTGCTGGTAGCTTTTCAGACCAAGAATCATGTTTATCTGGAACCAAAATTGCAAGTCGTGACTTTAGATCACAGTTTTTTCTCACTACTGGGTTGACTTGTGGGTGATAAACAGGAATTAATGACAGTTTAACATTCAACAGGCAACAAACTTGTTGCATTACAGCTGAAATGAACGGAGTTGCATTGTCATTGATAATCTGATGAGGAATGCCATACTTCATCAAGACTTCTTCTAGCAGCATTATTGCACATTCTTTCGCAGTGGCATTGGGCAATAGGAACAATTTCACCCATTTAGTAGCGATATCTTTTAATATCAAAATCCACTTTTTTTCCATCTTTACTCTCTGGTAAGGATCCAAAAAGGTCTATTGAGAGGGACTCAAAACATTGAAAAGGAACTGGAGCCTGTAACAATCCTGCCGGTTTCTGATTAGAAAGTTTATATCTGTTGCAATCTATGCAGTTATTTACATAGTCGCAGATGAATTTTCTTATCCCTGTCCAATAATAGCGTTTCATTATACGGTGAAAAATTCCTTCAGCTCCATAGTGTCCAGCAGTCGGAGCATCATGATGTTCTTTCAGAATCAAGTTTCTTCCATGGGCTGGAACTACTAATTGAGCTTCTACACTTTTGGAATGTGGAGCATAACGGTAGAAGACACTTTGATTCATAAGGTAGCCTCGTTCTGTCCAGTTTGCATAGTTAATGTCTTTGTCAATACTTTTAAAACAGCGAATGATCTTTCCTACTTCCTCATCTTTCAATTGCTCTTCACGTATCTCATTAGGTGTTCTAGAGGAAACATCGAAAGATGCAGTACAGATGCTATAATGTTCACAAACAGGCCTTGACAACATATCAGCCACAACTTGCACTTTCCAGGAATGTATTCCATGTTCAAATTCAAAGACTGCAATTGCAATGCCCACTGGGCTAATCTTCTGAATGGAGACTTAGTTTCATGAGCCATTTAAGAGGTTGGTGATCTGATGCCACTGTAACACTAGATCCCTCTATGTATCTTGGAAACTTGTTTAATGCCCATATAACAGCCAATGCTTTACATTTCATGGTGGAATAATTTCTCTCAGCAGAACTAAGTAGTCTACTTGCATATTCAACCGGATGTTCATCCGATCCTTGGCCTTGAAGAAGGACAGCTCCCAAAGCATAACCACTTGCATCTGTTCTAAACACAAAAGGTTTAGTGAAATCATCTTCCATCAGAATAGGTAAGGACACCAAGCATTGCTTTAGAGAGTTGAAAGCTCTCTGTTCCATTTCAGACCAACTCCAGGCAGTTTTTTTTTTTGTTAGATTGCTCAGAGGTCGAGAAATCTCAGGAAAGTTCAGTATAAACTTTCTATACCAGGAACATGTCTGCAAGAAGGATAATAGTTGCTTCACATTTTTTTTTTTTTTCTTTGGAAGGAATTTCCAAAATGGAAGATACCTTTTCTAGATCCACCTCAATTCCATGAGGGGTAATTCAGAGTCCAAGATATTTAACTCGAGAACAAGAAAAGTTGCATTTCTCTAGGTTTGCATGAAGTTCGTATTTGAGAAACCATTCGTCGAAAACCATTTCAAGATCTTTAAGATGTTGTTCAAAAGATGATGACAAGACTATGAGATCGTCTAGATAGGCAAGAGCTGGCAAGCCTCTATGAAACGTGTCCATTAGTCTCTGAAATGTAGCAGGGGTATTTCGAAGACTAAAAGGCATTCTTAAGAATCTATAGGTCCCAAACAGACAAACGAATGCAGTTTTATCTCGATCAGCTGGATTGACATTTACTTAGTGGTAACTAGATTTCAGATCAATGGTTGACATAAAAGAGGTATGTCTAGCATCTTGCATTAAATCATCCATTTTTGGAAGTGGGTAAGTGTCAGGGATAGTCACTTCATTAAGTTTCCGATAGTCTACACACAGTCGAACTTTACTATCTGGTGTTGGGATCACAACTACAGGTGCTCCATAGGGCGATTCACATTCTTCAATAATGTTCCTTTCAAGAAGATCATCAATTTCTTTTTTGAGCAGCTCCTTCTGAGCTGGTGACATTCTGTAAGGAGGTACAGAAATGGGAGTGTGATTTCTTATAGTAATATGATGATCGAGATAGCTTCTCCCCCCTGGTTGGAAGATACTATCGGTATCTACTGGTTTGGAAGGACAATGAAATCCTTCAACACTTTCTTTCCTTCAGTTTCTATCATCACTTGGGTAGTGTAGCAATTAACAAGAGACTGCTGACCATCTGCCAGACTTATTGTCAACTTCATCTTTTGAAATGATAGTCCATGCTCTTTGAATACTTTGAACATTTTCTCTCCCGCAATTGAATGTGAAGATCCTGTATCACTGCACACTCTACCTCGTCTTCCACAAAATGTTATGTCTACCAGGGTAACTTGAAGACCCGTAGTGAATGCTGAAAATGCTTCTATGCTATTTGAGGAAACTTCCTTTTTGATTGGGGAACAATCAAGACATTTAGCTTTAATGAATCCAGGTCTTCCGCATCTATAACATCTTAACGAAGGTCTTTCTTCTCGAATATACTTGAAATTTTCTCCTCTGTTGAAAAGTACAGTTAGTTCTCTTAACGGGATCAAAATTTCCGACTATGTGTGTTTCTTTTGATTTGGCTATCTTTCTCTGTCCATTAGACAAGGAATTTCTTAAGTTTTCGTATGTATCCAATTTATCAGCTAAATCTGAGAGAGAAATTATCTGTTCCCACATATCCAAGTAATGTTCTTTGCATTCCGGAGTCCAGCGTTTTTTCATTTGATCAGAGATTATCAAATTCTCCAACTGCTCAAAAGCGGAAATGCTCAATTCTGATATCCATCCTTCAAAAAAACTTCTGATTTCGAAATAGAAATCTTTCCACATGCAATCAGTGCTTTTTCTATGTTGAGAAAATAACTTTCGAAACATTTCTGCCATCAATTTAAATCATTGTAGAAGGATGCCACGGATGTGAGAATAATCCTTAAATTTTTCTTTGGGCTCTCAAGCAATGAGTTTTGAAACATCGTTGGGCTGTACTTTTATGAGATAAGTTACCCACAGGTCTTCCGGAATTTTTAGGATCTTCATTTGTCTTTCAAATTAGACTAAAAACAAGCTCATATCATTTATTTCAGGATTGAAACGTGGCAAAATTTTCTTTAGGTCCATTTTCATATGAGAATTTTCCTGTTGAATAACCGCAGATGCAGTTTCTTTCTGACTGGCCATCTGTAGCCTTAGCTTTTCTATTTCAAATTCTCTAATTTGCTTTTCCAATATTTCCTTTTCTAGTTGTTCCCTTTCTCTTTGTTTGTTTTCTCTTACTCTTTGTTCGTTTTCCAGTCTTTCCAAAATAATACCCTCAAAAAGATTTCTTACAAATTCTTCATCCTCCTTGTACGCTTTGCTCTTTAGAGTAATATCCCTAAGTTCAATGACTTTCAGGTCACCATTTCCGTTCTCTCCTAACTCAGTAGCTAGCTGTTTCAAATCAGCTTTTTTCCCTTTCGCTAAGAATGCCATCGTTATTTTTTTTAATTTTTTTTTTTTTTTTGCAAATATGAATGTTTACTTCTATTAAGTTCGATAACTGTTCCAAATGATTTAAAATTAGATTGTACTAAAAGTTCTAAATGAAGAGATAGAAATCACTATCACTAGTATATATCAATTTGATCCATTTAAGTTTCAAAACTTCAACTTATTACTCCATCATTATGACTTACACACAACAGCACATTCAAAATAATATTAAAATGAAAGTACAAACGATTTAAAAATTCTTATACATATGTCAGGATTGACATCAATTTATTTTATTTTAGCCAGGATGACTTTTAATTTTAGATTCTCGAAAGCATGGTTATGCTAATTAAAAGGGTACTTATTTAACTTTCACTACTCAAGATGAAGACAGAATGTTCTAAACTTTATCGAGAATTCGGGAGCCGCAAGTTGGGTGCCACTTTCTTATGAGGCTTCTTTTAGTAATGAGGTTGGAAAAACACTCACTCGCCATTTAAGACTTCACAATATTAATAATACATAAAATGATTGCACATATTTTACAAATCATAGCTAGGATTAGCTACATATTACAAACACGTTGTCTACGAGCTTTCTATTGCCATCTCGAACTCCACTTCGAATGTTTTTTTGTAAACAACAACGAAAGTTCTCTAGTCAGGTTGAGTGCTGCCATCTACTGTCCTTTTAGGAAAACAGAATGTCTCTTACACTATTAAAAATTTTCTTTTGTTTTGCCATTTGTGTTCAGAATCAGATTTAGTAATATTGTAACAGGAAACAAAAAAAAATTGCCTCACTCATATTTTCTTATATTTAAAATCTCACTTTAAATATAAAAAAATATGAGGCAATGGCGTACAGGGAATGAATGTCAGATAATGTGGAAGATCAAGTAATCCATTTGTGCTGTCACATTGTGTATGCAAAAAATGTAACACTATGTTTTATTTTTGATTACGCTTTGTATCAAATTGAAACGTCAAGTGCTTTTTATAGTATGTGATAACACCGTGGATTGAACCCAAGGCGATCACATGGTAGGCCAGGGGCTGTTATTAAGAGAGGCTGAGGGACCGTGCGGACCCCCTTGATCAAGCACTTCAAATTATTTTAGTTATATAGGTTAATTATAGTTTTTTAAGGAAATTGTCTGAATTTTATTTCAACTGAAAGTCGAATTATTGGAAATAAGTGATGAAATTGTCACTAGATGGTAGCACTAAAACTTTTAACTCTCAAAAAAGTCTCCTATGCCCATTTCATACCATATTAAATCTATAGGGAAAAATACTGCATTACAGGGAAAGAGGAGGGATTTTTAATGAGAGCCGCTTCCCTTTATCGCCTCTGGCTGATAGGGGACTGATAGAATGAATGGTATGTTAAAAATAACGGCAATAGAAATTAGAGTTAAAAAACAGACATTGCAATTCAATGTGAACCGCGATGGTTTCCTCGATTTTTGCCAAAGAAGAAACAAATACTGTGAACGACTGACTCGAATTGGCTAAGTTTTGCTAATTTGGCCTCGAATTTTTCTTGATAAATGTGTGTTCTCTCTTTCGCTTCTTTTTAAAATAATTAATTTGGATGTTTAAATAAATATTTGAAAATAAATTACTGTATTTATGTAATTCTGATTTATTTTATTGATTCTATTGACCTAATTCTTTCAGTTTGGGTTCATGACAAAATAGTTTAGCATTAGATACAGAAAATAAAAATTCAAAAAAGTTTCTATACATATTTTGTGCCTTTTACTTAATTGAATAAGTGGGGGTTATTTATGGTATTTTGGGGATTTCTGTTCTTCGTCTTCGGTAGAAAAATGCATTGTTTTGGGCACTCAGTTTAGTTTTGACCCACCCAGCTGTATAACTTAATGAAACTGTTTTCCTCCTTAAGCGCCCAGGGCGGGTCATTTCTGATGCAGAGTGGTTCTGTCCTTCGGAAAGGGGATCATTTCTGATTTAGGGTAGTTCTATGCTTTGTTTGTGACGAATTTCAATATGTTTAACATCTGAATTGTTTAAAAATCACAAGAATTGTATTTGTGGCATTCCCATGGATATTTTTAGTGACACTTTCAAAATTGTGTTATCTGAGGGGGTGGGTCTCTTGACTTACTCAGCTGTCTTACTTTTTCAGCTATTTAACATTAAAGATTGAAAAATTATAAATATTTGTTAAAGAATATTAAAAATCAATTTCAACCTGAGACTTGATTCTTTGATCTGACGTTGTTTTCCTTAAAATCTCCCCCTTCACCGGCGACTACTCAATCCCCCTGGTTTTGCTTCTAATTTCATTGAAGACCAATATTGCTCCAATACTCCCTGGGTGTAAATTTTACTTGAGGTATTCCTAAAATTTCTCATCTCGCTTCCTAATTAAGCGATTTTGAATCTACTGATGGCTATAGACTCTGCACTATCTATACGTGTATCACCTGGACATGCATATTTTTTTATTCAAACCCCCCTGGGCGTAACTTTTAGTTTAACTAGCCCTCATGTGGTTTTACATCTCGATTCCTAAATTAAGCGATTTTCTTCTGGTAGCTACAGTCTTTGTGCCATCTGAATATACATCTGTTTCGTATCAATCCCCTGGGCACAACTTTTACTTTAAGTAGCCTCAATTTCATATTTCGGTTTTACAAAAAATGCATCGCCTTGATTCCTGAAATATCCGTGTACGTCATTTCAAGGCCGTACGATGTTTACATTTTCTGCTACAGACCTTACACACACATGTCGATACACAAACATCGTCTGTTATTATGTAATATGAAACAACCGTGGTGTAAGAGGGGAGACCCCCTCCCCTCTTTTTCATATTTACATTTTTATCTATCTCAGTGACGCTTGCTCCGATTTTGATACAATTTTCACACTGTATTTTCTACTCTACAATGGACCCACTCGATCTGCTCACTCTAAACTTTGATCCACTTTTGTTGCACCCTTGCAAACGAGCTAACTACTTATTGCTATAAAACTGGTTGCTATATATAGTGACTGCTAGCAGGCAGAACTCACTAGTATCATTTTAAAGTTGAATAGAGATAAGTATAAAGCATAAGAATTTTCTGTAAATTCTAAATTCATTCTTAAACTTGTATTAAAAATAGTTCTTTCGTTTCTAGATATAAATGGCCATAGATTTAGTTGGTTTTCGATCTCTAATTATTTTACTGTTTGGGTTACAAGGACAATCAGGTACAAAACTATTAGCCATAGAGTGTATATGAGAAAAATTGTGTGCATTTTGGGTGTATTTTTGCGCTAATCATAAAAAAAATACTGCACATGTATAGGACTGAGAGTATCTAATTTTTACAAATTTATTTAGAAATGTATTCAAATAATTTCCATGGTTGCAATAGGCTCTTATTCATTTTAAGGAAACTTGCACAATGTATATCAGCGCAAGTAAAATAATAATTTGGCATACAGCTGTTTCAAGGTAACACCGGAACCAATTTATCAGTGCTGGACAAACAACGAACTCGAAGTCTAAAAGACATAGTTGGCACAAACTGAGAGATATATATACATAAATACATAGATGAGTCCCTCCCTCTACATGTAGCTCATGAGCTGCCACTGTGGTAGGCATACATTAACGTGATGAGCTAAATAATTCTCCAACTCATGACATTTTTTATTGCCATAAGAATGTGACTCCACAAAAATCGTTTCCTAACATTTAGGAAAGTGGTGTTAAGAAAATTCAGATGGCCAGCAAGTGAACTGAGGGATAATTTGAACATGTATGTCACAAGGCAGTCTTGTGAGCCACAGAGTTCAATGACATATGGTGAGTGAATGTTAAAGAATTCATAAAATTAAGTAACCTATTTAGACTGGTGAAATTTAGTGAGGAGTCAGGATGTTAAATGTGGCAGAAGGGTTTTTTTTTTCTTTTTTTTGCAAGCAATTTTTTTACTTTTTTAAAAGCCTACCAGAGGTTGATTTCGAATAACTTACATGTTATTTTATTGAATTACCTTAAAAATTTAGTAAAATCAAAAGGAAAACAATATTAAGAGTTTACTCATTTTGTTATATTTAACACTTCCAAATTAAAATAGTGAGATTTGGACTGGGAAATATATTGGTAGTTACTTGCTAAAGTGGCTAGCAATGGCCACTTTCATACCTTTGGCTAGTAAATAATAGTCTTTTAGCCAGTGGCTGCTACATAAGGTAATCGTAATTTAAGCTATACTTTAGGAGAAAAAACATTCAATTGGGCAAATATAATGATTACATAAACTATATTTTATGAAAGTGTATGATTATTTTTTCTTTTGTTTGATCTACTTATTGATTTTTTGTTTTGACATTATTTAACATTATTTGTTTTGACATTATTTTAACTTTTCTAGGTTGATATTGATAGCAAGAATACTCTCTTGGCTATGGTAGAGGGTCGTGTAATGATGACTGTTGAAAAAATCAACCCAAAGAAGGAATCTTATACTGCACAAAAATATTATGCAAATATGGCAGCTCCAGTTATATATAAAAGATTTTTTCATGTTATACCATTTAAACAGAGTCAAAAATTCAAATTAGTAAATTTAGTATGAATAAAATTTTATGCCTAAATCATTTGTTGCTATTACTTTCAGTTAATACTTCACATTAAAAAGTTAGTTTTTTATATCTTCTAGTTCTAAAATACATAATGCTTTAACCTTTTCTGGATGATCTATGCGCCCGTTCATCAGCTGCGAACTTGCATTCAAGGAAGACCGTCATGCATCCGTGTTGAGGAAAAATTTACCGTAAAAGATGACGGTCACTGATGCTTGTTTTCATATGAAACATTCTTACTTGAATTTATTTGTCTACTAGATGGTGTTAAATGTCCATGCGAACAACTCCAGTGTATTTTGCAGATTCTTGATCTTGGCATAGGGGGGATCCAATGAATTAATTCTCCATCTGGAGTGGTGAAATGTGATTTTGTAATATAAACAAACAGAGCACTTCTTGCAGCATCTACTGTTTTATAATTGAGTTTCGGTTCTCGTTTTGCTTTATGATTTTGTTGGTGAATCATAAGAATATAAGAGAGTATTTTTTTAAGTTTGGGTTTTAGAGGAATGTGCGGCAGTGAAATTATTCTGTTATTTTGGATAAAAGAATGGCTGGGCCACGACGTTTTCTTTCTGTGGAAGAATATACTCGTATGATAAACGAATCGGGCAGTAATGAAGTGATGCAGATAGTAAAGACTCGTGGAACTGTGGTATTTCTAAATATGAAAATGCAAGTGATTCCTCAGATTCTGAGCGTACTATTATTACGACGACGCCAGCTTCAGTAGCTGTTTCTGCAAATGATGTTTGGACGGGAGATTTGACAGATCTGAATTCTTTTGAGTTTTTGAGCATACTTGGAATGAATCACAATAGTATGGCGCCTAATTTAGATAAGGAAATTAAATTTTTTAGCATATTTTTCGATGATGAATAGTAGAATTCATAGTAAAAGCAACTGACGAGTATTTTGTATTGAGATTTGTATGAAAAATATACATCAAATAGAAAATAAGTATTTCTTTTATTCCTGAAAAAAGTAGATTTCTGTGTTGAATAAGTGATTTTTAGTAAATTTTTTTCGGGAATGAGGCTTAGGTCAAAAAATTAGCTGTCCTTTGGGAACAGTTCGGAAGCGAAGCACTCCGTCCTGTAGGCCACGGTAGTTCCTGAATACTGTCTTCCGGAAAAGGTTAAGATTATGTTGCGCTTCTATTGCAGATAACAGTATCCAAGACCTGTTTCATGCTTATGTGTTTGTCTCATGGAATAGCCAATATTTGTAGTGGCAGCAAGAAACTTTCTATATGCCACAATTTTTGCAAATGTCTATTGGAATAGGCAAATTCAGTCCTACTGCAAAGTTGACTTCAAATTTCTTAAAAATTTATCCCAAACTACCCAAAGCTACAATGGCTAAGTTTATAGTCACCCAAGGCTGCAATTTTCTGTTGCAAATTCCAGTAGCTTGATAAATGTCAAGAAATTTAAAGCCACTACATGGTAAGACTGAATTAATAGGTTCCCTTAGAAGTTTGCAAAAATTTGTGGCATATAGCAAGTTTCTTACTGCTATTGCAAGTTTCAGCTATTGCTGACAAACACAAACATGAAACTGGTTTATTACTGCAGTAGGCATTCTCCATTAATGCTAATCATGGGAATGTCCTTAAATGTGAGCTCTGTGAATATAAATGTTTTTTAGCTTGAGTCTTAAATATAATACATGTGATGTCATTTAAAAGATAAAATGCTTTTTGCTACAGAAAGTACAAAAAAATACAACTGAGAAAATTCAATACCAGAAAAGTTATTTCTGTTCTTTATATCATAATAGAAAATTAAACTCTGAAAAAAAGAAAAAATCTGAATCATATAAACAAGCACCGATTTGATAATTCCTTCATTATCCTTGGATACAGGTTTTGCCATTCATCAGCAAGAGGTAAGAAATGAGATAACTAAAGCACAAAACACTTTTAAAGCAATTATTTTTGAATATCTGTTTGTATTGCTTAAAACCATTTATTTATAACCAGAAGCAGTACAGTACATTAGTCCCACCTGCCATTAATTGGCAAAATTGCCTCACAACAGGGCAAAAAGGTGCTTGCCTGGTTATTCACCACCCTTGAACCATTGTTCCATGTTTGCTGCTCAACAGCAACTGGATGACTATGAAATAAAGGCAGGTGGCTCAAGGAGAGCCCAGCACATTGACCAGAGGTCTATTGTACTACCCACCCCCCACCCCCCAAAAAAATTGAAGATCACTAAGAAAAGAGACCAGTAGCAGATGCAAAGATGAGCAGGCACTTGACAGGAATGTCATTCAGCTCCCAGGGTTTAATCACATGTCGGCCTAACAGCAACTGGATAATGTAGAAATTATTTCACTTTTGTGCTTAGTTTTGCCAATTGTTAAGAGTATCTGATACTGGAATTCCAGTTATTGATGCAAAATACCTGTATTTTGGTACTACTGATATTTTGTATTATCAAATTATTAGGTTTTAACTTTACTATTATTTTTAGTATAATTTACTTTAATTACTACTCAAATGCTCAATAACAATATAATAATGTGCTCATATTGTTTTGTTGAGAGAGAAAAAATCTGAATCGTATAAACAAGCACTGATTTGATAATCCCTTCATTATCCTTGTATACAGATTTTGCCATCCATCAGCAAGAGGTAAGAAATGAGATAATTAGAGCACAAAACATCTTTAAAGCAAGCATTTTCGAATATCTGTTGGTATTGTAAAAACATTTATTTATAACCAGAAGCAGTACAGTATATTAGCCCCACCCACCATTAATTGGCAAAATTGTTTTACAACAGAGCAAGAAGGTGCTTGCCTAGTTATTCACCACCCTTGAACCATTGTTCTGTGTTTGCTGCTCAACAGTAACTGGATAATGCAGAAATAATTTCACTTTTCTGCTTTGTTTTACCAATTGTTAAGAGTATCCGATACTGAAATTTCAGTTATTGATGCAGAATATCTGTATTTTGGTACTACTGGTATTTTGTATTATCAAATTATTAGGTTGAAACTTTACTATTATTTTTAATATAATTTATTTTTATTACTATTCAAGTGCTCAATAACAACGTAATAATGTGCTCATTTTGTTTTGTTGAGAGAGGTGTCTTATTATTCCACAGTTTATGGACTTTTGTTGATTAAGACCAACAATCTCCATTAATTCCATTCAGTGTTTGAGTAAAAAAGATATTTTTAAAAAAAATTTCCAGTTTCCTCTTAATTCAATATACACTCATTGCCATAAAAATTTGCTCAACAAGAAGTAATTGTGGGATCGTAACGAAACTTGGAATAAAGGTATGTGTCAGACAGATATGCAAATGATTAGAAATACAGCATGATTGCGTATTTCATAATGTCACCGGAGGGCATTGAACTTTGTTCTCCCTGGTGCAGAAAAAAGGTACTTTGAGGCTTTTTGCCTGTACTTAATCTGTTGCGAAGAGATGCTTTATTATTAGGGATGCTGTTACGCCGCCATTGAAGACAATATGATCATCTATCAGAGTTTGAGAGGGGAAGAATCATCAGAATGATGTAAGTCGGGTGGTCAGCTCAGCCAGTAGACCACCATCTAAGCCATTCTGACTTTACTGTAAGGAGGTGTTGGGACCAGTGGACAAGAGAGAGGTCGCCTACATGGCGGCCAGGCTCAGGACACCCTCGGCAGACTAATAGTCATGAAGACCATCACATCACCCGACATGCACGCACAGCGCCAACTGCATCATTGTCAACCATCCAGACACAGGCAGCACCTTCACTACGGGTCCCTGTGTCTGTTCGTACCATCGCGCGGCACCTGGCTGAAGGACATTTGGTATCGTGGCACCCATTACGTGTACTACCAAAGACACCCACCTACAGTCGCCTCCTTTTGGAGTAGTGTCGCGTTTGACGGGATTGATCTGCAACTGAATGGAACCAGGTCATTTTCAGTGACAAATCGAGATTCAATTTGGGCAGTGATGACAATCATATACGTGTGTGGAGGCCCCATGGTGCACGCCTTAATCCTGCCTTCGCATTACAGCGGCACACCACTCCCACAGCTGGTGTGATAGTATGAGATGCCGTCGCATACGACATCCGGTCACCTCTAATATTGATCCACGGAACCATGACAGCTCAGTGATACATTCGTGACATCCTTCAGCCATATGTGTTGTCACTCATGGCAGGGCTCTCAGGAGGTATTTTTTAACTGGACAATATTCGGCCACACAGGAATGCCTCCACCACATTACCACCCTTCCCTGGCCTGCTCAATCCCCAGATTTGTCACCGATCGAGCATGTCTGAGATAACTTGGGACCTCAAGTTGGACAGCCTACTAGTTTGGTCGAACTAGAGGTGTGCTTACAACTGTGGAATGAGATGATGCAGGACACCATACGGTACCTGTATACCTCAATGCCTGCCTGTATCACATTGTATATTCATGCTAGAGGTGGTCCAACAGGGTACTAGAACCTTCATTCCTTTGTAGTTTTTCCTGTAATACATGATCCTTATGCATTGATTTTGTATCACTTACTTACATCAACATTGCACTCACATATATAAAATTTTGTTCGATTCTGACAACTCTTTATTGGTGGTGTTGTTGAAACCCAGACCGTCCGACCTACCAGAAAGGTGTAAGGTAACTGTTTGGACGGTCGGGAAGTGTCACCCAATTTAGACCGGAACCCAGTGGGGGAGGCATCCACAGGGACCGTACCCTCCTTCCCCTACCACCAACCTCTCGGAAGGACTTTCGGACCCACATGTTTAACGTGATCGTACTCCGCATGAACACGGCGGCAGTTTTGGCAGTGGCTGGAATCGAACCCGGGCCTACTGAGTGCAACTCCAGTGCGCTAACCAATGGGCTACCGTGCCCTCTCTTTATTGGTGTGCAAATTTTTATGGCAATGAGTGTATTAATGATTATAATCATTTGTGCCTTATCATGTAACATGTTTCTGAAATATGTCGGAGATTCAGCTTTTTTAAACAAAAATTCCTCCATTAAAATTTTTAATCTTGCCTGTGTTTTTCCCCTGCTTTCTGTTTAAATTTGACTTAAGACATTCTAGGAGGATTCCATCTGTAAAATCTGCCTGTCATCGCATGCAAAAGTAACATATGGTATTCAGTCATCGCTGCCAGCTAATATCCTATAGATACTTCATTTAGATCTATTTAATTGCATTGCAATTTCCTCTATGATCCTTTCATCTGGCTTCAGTCTCTAAATTCTGGAAACCTCATTCGTCAATTGCAGAGCCTTTGGTTTACCAGAAGACAGTTTAAGTTATAAGTGTGAACTTGCATTGTTTAAATTAGAAGTTGCAAACTTCTTGAATGAACCTTTATAACCGCAAAGATCATACATTTCTTGACTGTAACTGACCAATTAGAACACTTACTGTGTATGACATCACAATCCCTTTTTATATTTTTTTCATTGATCTTATGCTACTTGTGCATGAATTGCAGCTTTAACTACTTTTTTAGGCATTTTTAATTGACTACTTATGTATTTGAATTCAGTGTATTGAATTTTAACTCTTTTTTTTTTCAAAAATTACTTTTATTTTCTTTGTCTCAAAGACATATATATATATATATATATATATATATATAAAGGACTGTATTTCTCTTTAATTTTATAAAATAATCTCAATATTTTTTTTTTCCATTATAATTTAACCTTCTTTGCAATTACTGTTGTAAGATAATTATATATTTATTAACAGCACTAACTGAAGTTTTATTTAGTGTAAATTTTTGATGATTTGTGTACATTGCTCATACATAGATGGAACCAGCAAAACTATTATTCAATAAGTGATTTAAAATTCTATGTTTGCAAGTATAGTTTATACAATTTCAGATTTAATGAAATTTATGCCAAATTAAATAAATTTTATTTAACAGACACTTTTTTTCATGATGTAATTTTCTTTTTCAAAGCAATTTCCAAAGCCATTTTTATTGCTTGATCTGACATCATAAAAAAACATTAAAAAAACCCTATAAAATAAATTAACCTTAAAATAAATTAAAAATATATCACACATAAAGAAAAAATGAAGTAACATATTTATAAAAAGAAAAAAGAAATGTATTTACAAATAATAACGAAGTAAAAAAAATATTGTAATCAGCAAGGTCATTTGAGTGCATGCCAACTATGAACAAATAACAAGAAAGTTGTATATTCAAAAAGTTGAACTGTGTAAATAGCAGTGGCGGCTCTTGACTTTAGGATGGGTGAAGCAGATTCAATGACATGATCCTCTTCCTTTTCGACAATGAAAATCATCAAAACATAACACGCTGCTGGCACAAGTGTTGTCAAATATTATTTAAAAATAGCTACATGATTCTGAAAAATTCACCAAATAATAATAATAACCCATTAAGCCAATAACTTTAGGTAAAGCAGTGTTTATCCTACATGAGCTCATGAACCACCACTGGTAAATAGACCAAGTTTGAGGGAGTGCAGAAAGCATTTTATTTAATAAATCGCATCATTTAAATTGAAAGTTGTACAAGCTGAACTTGAAAGGTCAATTTATTGATTCAATGTCTTGTATCATGTACAGGGGCCTTAACACTCAAGCAATGGACAACCTTCTTCCCATAATCATAAAGAAATAATGTTTCTCGTGAGCTTTCTACTTGTATTTACAAATATGTTAACTTTAAATAAATCAAATTCAACAGATTTCAGCAAAGTAAAATATTTATTTAGTTTCTAATCAAATTTTAAAGGTTTCTAAAAGACTTGACGAATAACGTTTTATTTACGTGCTCAGGACTTAAATGCATTCCACAATGATTCACAAACCAATTTTTGTCTAAAATTGGCTCCTCAGATTTAATGCAGCTAACAGGACATGATAAAATCCACATTGCAATTTTACTTAAATGTGGATATTTGCTACAGTTTTTAGCCCAGTACTTCAGCGGGTTAAATCTTTTCTGTTTTGAATCTCTTTCTTGGTTGACTAGCTGAAATGGTTCAAAAATATACTGATCAACTTCTTTATGAGCATTTCTTTCATTTGTTAATTCATCTGCAGGTGGAGATAATCTAAATTTATTTTTCTCTTCTAGCTTGCTTTTTATATTACACACTGGAGAGTATTCCATTAAAGGTGCTTCTATGCACTCTTTTACTAAGCTTTTGATTTTTATACAGGCAGCAATATGATCCTCACGAGGTAAAAAAATTATCTTTTTAAATCGTGGATCTAATAGAGTAGCAATTCTGTGATACATGGAAACACTTTTAGTAATCTGTTCATTTAATTCAAAACACAATTCTTTCTTAAAATACAATAGAATGACAGAATCTCTATCACTTGTTAAGCAATGTTTTCTTAATTTAATTATCCATGGTAGATAAATGTTCATTGTAGGTTCTGATGTCATAGATAACTCATTAAGAGCAGATTCAAATAATTGAAAAAAATTTACAATTTCTGTAAAAGATTTCTTTTCAAAAAATAGCAAATTAACATTGCCTTTTTCATTTAGAAAACTTGAAATACTTTCATAGAGTTTCTCCATTGATTTTAATAAATCTACAACATACTTCCAGTAGGTAATTGAGGTATCCTGTTTCTTTGGAAGTTTGTGCCAAAAAGAGTGTTTTTCTAAATATGTGACTAATTCTAAACTACTATTAATTAATTGCACATACTTGTTTTTAGCTATTTCACAGGTGGGAATATTTTTAAAAACTTTATTTAAAAAGGAGCATAAAGTCTGAACTGCACATTTAATACAGTATTCATCCTCAAATGCAGTAACCATATTAGATTGTGTATCTGTGAGTATTATTCTCTTTAATGGCACTACCGGTTGACTTACAATAAATGAAACAAACCAGTCTTTGGCATCTTTTGCCAATTTGCCTTTGAAAGAGAACTCATCTGTATGTAAAATAACAGATCTCAGTTCACCTGCTATAGTTGCGTAATAACATATTAAGCTTATGTATGATAACTTACTTTCATCTTCCCATACATTGATAAAATACGAGGCCCCATGTATATGCTGAAATTCAGTATAAAATTTATTCATATCGATAACATACATATCGTTCAACAAAAATTCACTAATTTTTTCTTGTGGGCAAAGCATGCTGTCTATATTAACATCACCATATGTTGCACCAATTAAAATGCATAACTGAAGCAATTTCTGAAATTCAGTGTTTTCAGTTATATCAAAATTACTCTGATTGCTTAAGAAAAAATTCAATATGCTATTTTGAATCGACAGTTTTTCTGAATCAGATACAACAGCTTTTCTCATATTCTCATTTGGTTTATTAGGGAAGAATATTATTGTGGGAGAATGCCTATTTCTTTTAGATTTTGGCCTAGAACATACCCTCATATGAGATCGCAGAGTAGAAGTCCCCGACTTTTGACTATCATGAATAAATAAAGCCATACATTTAAAACATGCTACAAACATTTTGGACAATATCATCTGTTCGCCACCACAGTATTTTATATAAAAAGATATATTCAACTTCTTAGCTTCACAACGGCTTATCAACAATTTAATGTCTCCAAACCAACTCCAGACATCACTTTTAAACCTTTTAGTACCTTTTAAATTCATAAACGATCGCTCAGTTACAACAGCTTTTTGTTTCTCAAAAAGGTCCTCAATGATTTTTTTTTGTTGTTTAGGATTAACTCTGAATCTTTTAGTAACTCCTTTCACACCTGATTTAATCGTGGATGAATCATCAGTTGGTCCATCATCACTCTCTCTATCAGCCTTGGCTACATTCTCTCTAAAAATATATAGAATCAATATGAGTCTTATGCTTTTCATTGTATATAAACAGTTTTAAAAGAATAAATAAAAATTTCAATACAAATTTTGAAAGAAATATTACTCTGATTCCAGATTAGTTTTTACTTAAAGTACTTATAATAAAATGCAAATTATGAAATGAGTTGAAAAAACATTGAATTATACAAATAGCAGCAATTTTTGTCAGACATATTTTTTTTTTTTTTTTGTAGTTGAAAGAATATTTTCTATGGGTTTCAACTGAAAAAAAAAATCAAAATTAAATCTGCTAATTATGTAAGTTAACTGTAACTATGTAACCAACCTAACCATGTATGTTTTGCACTATATATAGTTAACATGGTAGTATTTTTTATGACCACCTCAATCAGAAATTGACTATGCAGTTAACTGCAAATTTAAAATAAATCGATAGAAAATTAACCATAATAACATCATTTTCAAAAGATAATTTATAAAAATGCATTTAAGGTTTTGAGAATACACTCCTGAGCACTTTTGCTGATCTAATGAGCCTACTTTGAGGGAGGTCAGTTGGTGCTAAAGAACCCCTCTGGAAGACTGTTAATTTAATTAGAAGCCATTCTTTACAGAGCATTTAAAAAAAATTAAAAGTGAACTTTAATAGGTGATGCATGCTAATTTTTAAAAGGACTATACACATGAATTGTTAAAAGGTGATGCTCATACCATCTATTCATATTTACTTTGTAACAATACATATAATCACCTAAAAAAGCTCTATCATCAGCTCAGATGGTATTCACAGACTGCACGTCTTACTTGGAAAAATTAAATTAAATAATTTAAACTTTTATTTTTATAATTATATGCTATATTCTTTTCATGATTATTTTCAAAATTTTCAGATGAAATATTGTGTAAGTACACCAGTTTGCACCTCGCTGCTAGCCTTGTCTGTCTTTTCTATCCTGTAGAAGCCTCATTTTGCCTCTGACATTAGACATAGGTGATGCATGCTAATTTTTAAAAGGACTATACACATGAATTGTTAAAAGGTGATGCTCATACCATCTATTCATATTTACTTTGTAACAATACATATAATCACCTAAAAAAGCTCTATCATCAGCTCAGATGGTATTCACAGACTGCACGTCTTACTTGGAAAAATTAAATTAAATAATTTAAACTTTTATTTTTATAATTATATGCTATATTCTTTTCATGATTATTTTCAAAATTTTCAGATGAAATATTGTGTAAGTACACCAGTTTGCACCTCGCTGCTAGCCTTGTCTGTCTTTTCTATCCTGTAGAAGCCTCATTTTGCCTCTGACATTAAAAGAAATAAATCGGTTGATACCCTTACATTTTTGCCGACAAAAGTTTAATCCAGTAAATTTTTAACACAGTTTTAACAAACAATTAGAATAAATGACTTGTGATTAACAAAACATTGTCCTAGAAACAACTAAAACATTGTCCTAGAAGATACTAGACAATCTTTTACTACAAGCAAATTAGGCAAATGCTGGAGTAGGGCCATAGCCAGGCAGGGGGCTAAGCCCCCACAAGACGTATACTTGATAAAAATATTAAATTTTTAGTAGTGATATGAGATTTCATCTGAAATGTCATCTAAATTTTTCATAAAAAAAATTCCTTTTCAAGATTTCTTTTTTATAAATTACTTTGTTTTAAAGACTTTTTAATTTAGCTGAATTTGGGGTTATACTGGTAATCAGTTTATTTACAAATTTAACTTAAAAATATTTAAAATTTATGACAATGGTATTTAGGATACTTTTGTATTATTGTGAGGTTCACTTAATACATAAAATCAACTGAATTAATAATAAGCATTAATTTGTATTAACTTTTAGAAATTTTCTTCGATTAATTAACACCTTTATTACTAGTTAATGTTTATATTAAAATTAATTGTAATTATTATATATTAATATTAATATATAGTAGCTTAATATTCAACTCTTGGCTTACAAATAGAAATATGCAATTATTTGTTAATAATTTATATGGATTGAAATATATAATATTAACTATTATGGTTTATGCTAATGATTAATTGTGTTTTTGGTGAGGCCCTCCTTCAAGACCATTGAGTCCCCCTTGAATTTCACTCCAGCCCCTCTTCAATTTCGTCTGTGGCTACAGCTGTGTGCTGGAGCCCTGCAATTTTTAATGTGCCCATTTCTACAATGCCACCAATATTTCAGATAACTTGTGAAATAGTTTTTTTCCTTGTCCAATAGAATTTTTGTTTCTGTGAAAGGCAATTGTGCCTCTATGCGCACAAAAACATTAAGCAAGTACAATTATAAATGACTACTGAATATTTTGGGTACTCGAAAGATAAGAGTAAATAGTATTCTATTCTAGGATTCTATAATTCCTCCAATTCTCCTTTTATCCAGGAAAAAAAAGACACATACAGATTGGGAGATAAAATAGAATTATTGAAAAAAAAAAGAAAATAAAGCCAATGGAATTTTATGTGAGTGTTACAATCAATTAAATACAATTAATTAAGTATAAAACCAACTTACAATTAATTTATTAACTATTAAAATAAAAATCCTTATGTAAAAAGTATGAGTATACTGAGAAGTTTCATAAAATAGGTGGGGAGAGTTATAAACAATTTTCTTATCGAAAGTCTTCAAATTTTCAAAGGGTGGGGGGGAGTCTTTCTAGAAATTCTATAATAATTTTATTGATTTTGTGATAAAAACTCTGCTCAATGCTCAAGATATGCATAATCTCTCTTTCTAGAATAAAAATAATCTATATCTGTGGTTCCCAAATTATACTCTGTGGAGCCCCTAGAACTCTGCAGAAGCACAGAAAATTAAAGAACACTTTCACAAGAATTAGTCAATTATGCTTAACATACTACATATGGGCTCTGCCTAAAGCTGTATGAAAAGTAGAAATGAGTCAGAGGCTCTGTGGGACAAAAAGTAATGGGAACCACTGATCTAAATAAATAATAATAAAAAAAATAACCACTTTTAATTAAATTGTGGAAATTTATATTTTAATCTTGTAACATAGCATTCTTGTATTATTTGGTTATATTAGAAACTGTTATTATTTGGGATACCTGAATGAGAAGAATAAAATAATAATAAAATAAATGGAAAATAAACATGGTTTTCTATGGTGATTATTAAGGGCTCCATAATTAAAAGTAGTGCTTCAGATGCACTTGTTCAATTCCAATGACTGAACAAATGAAAAAATCATATTTTTTCTTGGTGTCTAAAATAACTCCTATTTTATAAAATATATTTTAATACTTTTATTTCCATCCCCTTACGTTTTTTACCCCCTCATTTCCAATTCAATCATAAACATCCATGTTGTTATTCATATACTTGGATTTGGATACCTCCAAAATTTTTCAGGTGTGTTTGTTGATTACTTTTCTTACAATTAAGAAAAATACATATTTGGTATTTTACTTCTCCTAAAAGAATTAAACATGTGATAATTTCTCTTAGTCTTGATGTGTCCGAATATCCCACTCGAATATTTTTGTTCTTTATTTCTTCCCTGTCTTATTTTATTCTCTCTCTCTCTTTTTGTAATTAACCTGAAGTATCTGTATTATTTTTTCTGTGTTTGATTTTTTTAGATCTCACCCGATTCAATATTTTTTATTATTTATTTTATTTTTAAACCCTCATATTCTCTCACTCCCTTCATTTTCTAATCGACCTGAAGTGCAACTGTTATTACTTTCCTTATATACATAATGTATAAGGAAAGTATTGTGACGGGGGTCGAAAATTTGAATTCGAGTTTTCGACGAGAGAGCACGTTTCAAGCATCCCTGATCACGAATCAAACATTTTTGAAGTGATGTCTGTGTGTGTGAAAGTATGTGTGTGTGTGTCAGTGAGTCTGTGGAGACGATAACTGACGAACGAATGGACCAATTCGAACCAAATTTGGTACAAAAATCACAATCCATAAACACTGGAAGCCTATTGTTTTTATACGCAATCGAATGTTCAACCCCCCCCCTAAATTTTCAAGTGAAACTTTGAAAAAATCGTCAAAAAATAAAAACCACTAATAAAGTTACGCAAATAGACATTTCTTATGTAATTTTTCATTAGAAAACGGTTGGCATAAATTTTAGAACGCTAACAAAAACCGTTCTCGAGATATTGCACATTTTTCAAAAAAATTATCAAAAAGTCATATAAAATAAAAAAAAAATATTTCCTATTGAGAAACATGTTCACTTTTCATATGTAACACCATACGATAAATTGGGTGACATCATTCTCGTGGATCTAGCTCGTTCCATTCATGGAAAAAGAAACTTTGAGTAATACTTTTGTATTTGAACGCCAATAGTCATTTGTCTGCTGTAAGAATAACTTATTTCTTCATCCATAACGCTTGGCGAGATTTTAGCGACGAATTTGGCGGAATTTTGCCAACTTGGCGACTTTTTGAAATGTTGCCAAATTAACGAAAATCTTGCCAAATGGATAAAAATGACGCTAAATCAATGAAAATGACGACTAATTTTCGAAAATTCAATATATTGGAAACAATGTTAGTATCTACTATAAGAAAAACCTATTTTTTTACTGTAAACATAGTAAATTCATTACATTATATAAGGAAAGTCATGTGTTGCCCACATCAGATTTTTTTTCGTTGAGGTTGAGATTTTTAAAAGCTGGTTCAGCATTTTTCATTCATTATTTCTTCTAAAATTAAAAAAATAAAAATAAAAATAAAAATATGAAGTTTTTACAGCCTCTCCCCCCCCCCCCCCCCCCCCCCACTCCAGTGCAGTGAAAAAAGAAAAATTTGACATTTTTCTCTGTTTTCAAACGCCCTTTTCTTTAATATCCTACTATATTTGTTTCTGTGTTTCATTTTTTGAATGATTTTTACCTTGCCTTTCCCTCCCCCCCTAAAATTTGAATGTTTCAATTTTTTTTATCAATTTGTTGTTAATGGACCTCTAAATCTACATTTGCAAATCAATTTTCAAGATTGTTCAATGAACAGGTTAGATTCAAAATATGGAGGACAGGGAGATTAATAGAAGCATTTGTAAACAGGATTCTTGTTTTTTTATTTTGAAACTCTAAAAATGAAAGGTTGATAGTAAACTCCAAATATTAAATGCAATCGATTTTAACACTCCCTTGGAAAATATTCTGCATACGCCCATGACTGATTTCCGGCATTTCTACATTTTTCATGAACTTTGAACAAGGTATTTTTTAGACATTGTACTGTTTAAAATTGTAAAAGAAAAATCTTTCCGACCTACCTAGGTGTATGTACCATCTTAAAATTTAGCAATTAACCCAGTAAAACCATCATAGAATATACCTTAAATTAAGGTGAGCATTGTTATCTTGGTGTTTCCAAAGAGACATGGAACCTTTTTTTCAAGCGGGCAAACAGATAATATGATATATAAGTAGCCTGTAGACGGTTAATTTCTAATAACCACTTTCCTCCCTTTGCTTGTCTTAATCATCCACTACTTCGATCAACCTATTACAAAGTTTAAAGTTTTATTGTGAAATTGTTATGGAGCAATTTTGAATTCAATTGTTAATTATTTATAGCGTAGTTGCGATATAACAAATAATTAACAGCTACGTATTTATTACCTTTGCGTTTTCGGTGGAAAACTGATGGTTTCTAAAGCATCAACAAATGCTGCAACATCCGAAGAGCATACCATTATATGTTGATCCATAACTACACGAACAAAATAAAATTTTTAGTTTCATCTATATTTAGTAACACAATTGCGTTTGATCACGAACAGACGATCAAATTTTTTGTTTACAAATAATGAAACACAAGTAGAAGTAATAGTGGCTATATGTCTCGACGTTTTATGATTTTTTTTCTTTTCTTTTTTTGCCTTAGACGAAATACAACATAGAAAAAATATTAATTAAAGTTCTATATTTTTCGGAACTTAATTAAAGTTCAATATTTTTATCTGAAAAAAAATGGCATTATTTATTCGATGAACTCCATGGTCTCTTTCAGTGTAGTGTCGGTTACAAAATTTTAACCGCGTTTTTATTTCTTAACATTTACATTTTTTCATATCAGATGTGTGACAAACAGTGTTCCCAGATCTAGGGAATTTTCCCTAGATCTAGGGAAATTCAGAGATTTCTAGGGATCTAGGGAAGAAGCAACCAAATCTAGGGAAATTTTTAGATATTTTTTATTTGTCATATTTACTACTACGTTTACAATTTTCAGTTAAAAAAACTTCTCAATTTCACATATTTTTGAAATTCTTAGGAAAAAAAAGATTAAATTTTTACTTCTTTTGGAGATTTTGAAACTAACTGTTTAGTTAACTGTAACCGCAATAAAAGGGCTTATTTTGAATATTTTCACGAACTGTTGTCTGCTACGATAATTCCGATTTACAATCTTTTCTTTGGTCGTTTTCCTAGGATATAGGGGTTTAAAACTCTTTAGAAGATAAGTAAAAATAACAGATTCCTACCTTATTTTTTTTCCAAATGTATGCGGTTATCAGAAAAATCTGAGGGTGTTGGAAGATAGGAAAATATACTTTCCCTGGGGGCAAAATTGTTTGCAGAAATTTTCTGGAAACCTAAATAGTCAGTACCAGACTGTTCAGAGCGGAGACATGATTTATTGATAAAAGATATCTTTTATTTTTTCAAGTTTTTCTACATAGTTTTATATTAGTTTAAATTCAAATTGTTAGTTTGTCATTGTTATAATTAAGTAGTTTGTTAATTTGTTATTGTTTTAGTTTTATTATTGTTATAGTTAAAAATAGATATAAAAAATTTGAAGTTCATTCCCGAGTCTAGTCGGATAATTTTTTGATAAATGGAACCAGTGTTCCCAGATTCTTTTCAAGTCTTTTCCCTAGATTCGGGAAAAAAATTCCCCAGATTTCCCTAGATTTCTTGGTCACGTAATATGTGACGTCATAATGTTTAAAGCAACGATCTGATTGGATGCTATGCATGACGTAATCACAATAATTTTCGGAAATTCCGTACTCTTACTGCAAGTTTCGAACAGACAAGTTTATTATTAGCCAAATAACCTCATTACCAGGTTAAAAATAATCTAAATATATTATTTTTATTTGGTGAAACTACAAATTGCAATTTTTCTTGTAAATAAAAATTTTAGAAAACAAAATGAAATGCTTTGTATATGTGCAGGCACAAACTAATTTATATACCTTGGAGTGATGGCATTAGTATTATGTTTTTTGAATAATCCATGTTTGATTATTTCATATTTCCCTACTTTTTCATAGAAATCTCAGGCTTAGTAGTAAAAACATCCATTGCCTTTGCTACTTTTAGACTGCCATCTTGCTCACTTTCTTGCTTCCATGAGCTACGATTTTTTTTCCTGAGGTGGGTTCCATTTATCAAAAAATTATCCGACTAGACTCGGGAATGAACTTCAAATTTTTTATATCTATTTTTAACTATAACAATAATAAAACTAAAACAATAACAAATTAACAAACTACTTAATTATAACAATGACAAACTAACAATTTGAATTTAAACTAATATAAAACTATGTAGAAAAACTTGAAAAAATAAAAGATATCTTTTATCAATAAATCATGTCTCCGCTCTGAACAGTCTGGTACTGACTATTTAGGTTTCCAGAAAATTTCTGCAAACAATTTTGCCCCCAGGGAAAGTATATTTTCCTATCTTCCAACACCCTCAGATTTTTCTGATAACCGCATACATTTGGAAAAAAAATAAGGTAGGAATCTGTTATTTTTACTTATCTTCTAAAGAGTTTTAAACCCCTATATCCTAGGAAAACGACCAAAGAAAAGATTGTAAATCGGAATTATCGTAGCAGACAACAGTTCGTGAAAATATTCAAAATAAGCCCTTTTATTGCGGTTACAGTTAACTAAACAGTTAGTTTCAAAATCTCCAAAAGAAGTAAAAATTTAATCTTTTTTTTCCTAAGAATTTCAAAAATATGTGAAATTGAGAAGTTTTTTTAACTGAAAATTGTAAACGTAGTAGTAAATATGACAAATAAAAAATATCTAAAAATTTCCCTAGATTTGGTTGCTTCTTCCCTAGATCCCTAGAAATCTCTGAATTTCCCTAGATCTAGGGAAAATTCCCTAGATCTGGGAACACTGAATGGAACCCACCTCAGGAAAAAAAATCGTAGCTCATGGAAGCAAGAAAGTGAGCAAGATGGCAGTCTAAAAGTAGCAAAGGCAATGGATGTTTTTACTACTAAGCCTGAGATTTCTATGAAAAAGTAGGGAAATATGAAATAATCAAACATGGATTATTCAAAAAACATAATACTAATGCCATCACTCCAAGGTATATAAATTAGTTTGTGCCTGCACATATACAAAGCATTTCATTTTGTTTTCTAAAATTTTTATTTACAAGAAAAATTGCAATTTGTAGTTTCACCAAATAAAAATAATATATTTAGATTATTTTTAACCTGGTAATGAGGTTATTTGGCTAATAAATAAACTTGTCTGTTCGAAACTTGCAGTAAGAGTACGGAATTTCCGAAAATTATTGTGATTACGTCATGCATAGCATCCAATCAGATCGTTGCTTTAAACATTATGACGTCACATATTACGTGACCAAGAAATCTAGGGAAATCTGGGGAATTTTTTTCCCGAATCTAGGGAAAAGACTTGAAAAGAATCTGGGAACACTGGTGACAAATGAAATGATGTAATATAATGCGATTTTCGTGTAGTTTACGTCTATGGGTATCATAGAAATTGCAAAGGATAATTAAAATTGCAAAAAGTTGTTCTTATAACCTTTTTTTTTGTCATGGAAGGTGTAAGTTCAACTTCTCTAGTTTGTTCTGCTGATGTTGCAGCATTTGTTGATGCTCTTGAGACCATCCATTGTGGTGAAGCTGAAGTGTAAGTTATCTTAATTAGAATTAATTTTGGAATATTTGCCTCATTGTTTATGTAATCTGCGTATGCGTTTGTAAAGCTGTAGTATTTGATATCCTTCCCTGTCTCTAGAGCCCATTTTTAATCGATGAAATTTCCCTCATTTTATATTAAATTTCCCTCATCTGATATTAGGTTATGTTGTTGTTGAAACCCAGACCGTCCGACCTACCAGAAAGGTGTAAGGTAACTGTTTGGACGGCCGGGAAGTGCCACCCAATTTAGACCTGAACTCAGTGGAGGAGTCATCCACGGGGACCGTACCCTCCTTCCCCTACCACCAACCTCTCGGAAGGACTTACGGACCCACATGTTTAACGTGATCGTACTCCGCATGAACACGGCGGCAGTTGTGGCAGCGCGCAAACCACCGGGCTGCCGCGCCCGATGCTGCTTGACTTCGGTGATCTAACGAGAACCATTGTTTTCAGCACGGTAGAGCCGTTAGCCTGATATTAGGTTATGTGAAAAATCAGAATTTTATGTACCAGAAGAAAACTCAATTTTCACCAACGTATTAAAGTTTACATTTATTTCAGTAAACTCATCGATACATTCAGTCAGTGATGGCATTGATATTTCAACTTGTCTCAGCCTTTATTTATTTACAACATCGGTGTCAAGCTACAAATGTGACGAGTTGGTATTAACTTTATATGGTCATTCCATATAAAATCAACACATTTTAAGAAATATTTTGCCTTACCATTTTTTATTTCCATTCAATTTGGTAGATGATAGGTGGTGATATCTTCTGGGCCTGAAAACAACATTTATTATATTTTTAAAAAATTTACTCCAGTGGTATAGTCAATTGCTTAGGTTCTATGTGACGTAAGTAGTGAGTTTAATATCGCCAACTCTATCAGTTGTTTATATAATATAGTTGTAAGGTTGCTTTTATGATGTTGACCATTACTAACCGTGTACTTCTGGTATATATTAGGATTTCTATAGGTAAACAGATCATATATGCTATATAGATAAACAGATACTTCTATAGATAAACAATAATTTTAAGATAAAATCCACTTTATTGCTCATCAATTATAAAATCAGAATAATACAAACGAAAAGTGTATTATGCATAATAAAAAGGATGTGAGCTGAACTAGTAGCTATATTTCCTGTAATCTTTCACTTGGAGAAGCAGTTATGACACGGAAGGCAGTCAAGGAGTTGAATGAAGTCCAAATATTATGGCTTAAAGTTTCATGTCCCCTAGTGATGAAACTGCTGTGTCATTATAACTATATGGACAAGCAAAACATTCTATTTCTGCCAAAGTTATATAATTTACTACATTCTGAAATATAATAAAAAACTTGATTTAATACTTCAAACATTTTTGCGATTTTTAAAAGTACTTTGAAAATTTTCAGGACTTATAAAACATTATGAAAACATAAAGATACAAAGTAAAATATTCAGAATTTATGGAGGAGGGTGGGGGAGTAAAAATATTGTTAAACAATGCGTAATGTATTTCATTTTTGAAAGGTTTTCATAAGACAATACTTATAAGCCTAAATTAAATGATAATGCAGCATACAGCTATTTCAAGGATACTTTGAATCCCCCTCATTAGTGCAAGTGAACCAACAAACCTGGGAATAGATTGGATATAAAGAATTTGGCTAAATCCGCCATTTTTTTTTTTTTTGTAGCCAAAAATGGCGTCAACGCGTACGGTGTTTAAAAAGTCCTAACTGACACCATCTTGAACATTGCGCGTAAGAAATATAAACATATAATTAAAAATGCCGATAATTAACAATACTTAGAAAAAATATGAAATTTTATAAAAACGTTTGTACTTTAACAAAACATATATAATTAAAAATGCCAGTCACAAAATTTTATAAAAACGTTTGTACTTTAACAAAATTTAAGAAAAACAATACTTAGAAAAAAGTTTGTACTTTAACTAAATTTAATAAAAAAACGATACTTAGAAAAAAGTTTATACTTTAACTAAATTTAATAAAAAACGATACTTAAAAAGATAAAGAAAAAAGTTTGTACTTTAACTAAATTTAAGAAAAAACGATACTTAGAAAAAATTTGTACTTTAAAGAAATTTAAAAAAAAATGATACTTAGAAAAAAGATTGTACTTTAAAAAAATCTTAAAAAACAATAATACATAAATAAGTATAAAAATGTTAAAGTATTAAAAAAAGATGGATGGAAAGAAGAATATAGTCAAGAAATTAAACTTTAAATTACCCTCTAAAACAAAGCAGAAGCCATGCTTAAATCAAAATCAAAACACAGTACCTGGTTTAATGAAGTCCAAAACTTTTCAAAGAAAAACACATGTAAATATCCAAATTGCACAAATGACTGTTTCCATATTGCGGTCATCAAAGAACGATCATTATTTCTATATAAATTTTCTGCTTCTACATTATTTTATCTATTAACATGTGCTATCTGTAATTTTTATATGATATTCACGTTTTTAATACATTTTTACACACACAACAAAAATAAAATGGCCGGAGCAAAGTTAACAGAAAGCTAAAAGGGGTGGAGTTGTCAGAAAAACACGTCCTGGAACATTTCGCACCATCACGCCACATTTGGCGACTTATCGCGGCTTTGACTCCCAAAAAAAAGCTGAGAAAAACAAATTCTTTATATCCAATCTGTACCCAAACCTGAAGTCCAAAAAAGGAATGGGTGCAAAGGGGAATCCAAAACATGGATTAAGAGAGAGTCAAACAGAAAGCAGCTCATGAAGAACAATCAAGATAATTGGAAATGAGAAGCAACAAGAGATTGACATGCACCAAGACACAAAAGTGATATCCTGATAAGATAAGTCAAGTCCGAGCAAGCATAAATGAGACAAACATTGGTTGATCGATAGAATAGACACCCCCCCCCCCCCCCCCCACACACACACACACACACACACTCTTTTCAAAGTACGAAAGTGCACCAAGTTGGTGCAATTCATCGGGTTACACTTTCATTCCATTTACTTCACCAATCTGGTAGCCCACGACTTTCCGGACATTCAATCAGCACTCTGCTAATAAGTTCTGTTTTTTCTTAAATTTAGTTAAAGTCCAATCTATTTTCTAAGTATCGTATTTTCTTAAATTTAGTTAAAAGTACAATTGTTTTTTTAAATTTTCGTATTTTTTCGAAGTATTGTCTTTTATTTTTAATTTTCGATGTTTCAAGTTATAAGTTTTTGATATTGATTTAAAATCAAAAAATAGTATCGAGTATTTCAATATGGTTTCTAAAATTTTAAAAGTTTATTATTCTGCCATTAAGCAATATTTTTATAATGCATAAAAATTGTATTTTGTAATATTTTTATGGTATTATTCACTTTCATTTAAATTGAATTGCACTATTATTTATAAAAATTCCAGTTCATAAAACTGTAAAATACGTCACTTTGGTAGGAGGAGCCTATTTTAAAACACTGGAATATATGTCACTTGAGTGGGGAAGAATCAATTTCAAAACACTGAGAAACATGCCAACTCTGTGCAATTTTATACATAGAAAAAAAAGTGGGGGTCTATTCTATCCATCAACCAATGTTTGTCTCATTTATTCTTGTTCGGACATTACAATTGTTCATCTCATTTATTCTTGTTTGGACGTGACTCGTTGGCATATTGCTTTTATGTCTTGGTGTGCGGCAATCTCTTGTAGTTATTTCTCATTTCCTATTATTTTGACTGTTCTTCATGCTGCTTTCTGTTTGGCTCTCTCATAATCCATGTCTTGGGTTTATAATTCCCCCTTTTATCTTCCTTTGCACCTATTCCTCTTTTGGACTTTGGGTTTGTTGATTCTCTTGCACTGACGAAGGGGATCCAACATATCCTCGAAACAGCTATATGCTGAGTATTTTATTTATGCTTATACATGTTGCTCAAGATTTACTTATTGGATACTTTGAACATTTTTGGGATTTGTCTATATTTTAGGCTTTCCATAAACTTTATTGTAAACTAAAATGAATTATCTGGCATTGCCCAGGACCTAAATAAGTGGCCACTACTTATAAATAATTAAATAATCACCCATTGCTTACATACATAATATAAAGATCATATATTCTCCATAAGACTCATAATATTAAATGTGTTTGCTAATAGATGGCGTGGCAGTTAAAGAGAAAAAGGATCCAATTTTCTATAGCAAATGCACCATTCATTCAAAGAGTTTGCTCAGTTAAAATGTTCATTTATGGATGGGTGTTGGAAATTATTTATTATTCTGATGATATTTTAAAAAGCTGCTGTTATATATAGCAAAATTGAATACACATCCATAATAGAAGGTCTTTATTTCACTTCCTTAAGACGTACAAAAGTTTAAAAAAGGCCATTGTGCTTTCGAGCATAAGTATGCTCTTCATCAGTGGCTACACGCACGTAGCCACTGATGAAGAGCACTTGGTGTAGCCACTGATGAAGAGCATACTTATACTCGAAAGCGCTATGGCCTTTTTTAAACTTTTGTACATCTTAAGGAAGTGAAATAAGTGACCTTCTGTTATGGATGTGTGTTTAATTTTGCTATTTTAACATCAGATATGATGCCAAATTATTTATAGCTGCTGTTATATTATAAATATTGGATGGTACATTAATTTTTTTATATCATAATTTAAAATTCAGGGAGGTTAAAACGCATAATATTTAAAAAAAAAAATTATGAAATTTTTCTATTAATCGTATGGATGTTCAAAGTTTTTGAAAGAGAATTTTTTCATCTTTCTGATGGTGGCAAAATGGAAACTCTATGGTAATAAAAGTAAAATAATTAAAAATTTAAAAAAATAATACAGAGATGTACCTATTTGGGTCATGAAATATCTATGTACCAACTTTCATGGCCGTACGGCACTTTAGATTTCCTGCAACAGACTGCACTGAAACATCCTTCTTTATTATGTAAGAAGTCCTAAATTATTAGAATTTTCAAAAACACAATACTTAAAAATAAGTATATCTTGTAACTTTGCATAAACTTCAAAAGCAATATTATGCTAGATTCATTTTCACCAGCATTCATTCGACCACGTTTCATTGAAACACACTCAACCAAATTCATTTGTGCATGCCGCAAATCATCAAAATCTCAAAATAATTGATTTTAATGAAGCACACATACCTAAATTCATTAGTGCACACTTAGCAAAATCAAAAAATAATTTTTATTTAAACAAAGATGCAAAGACAAAAAATCAAAAACCCACACATGTGCTTGGAAATATCATTAAAATATGCTAAAATACCTCTTTATTAAAAAATTGCAGTAATACTAAATTTAGTTTAACTTGCTACAAAACTGATATGACTCTTAATTTTACCTGATACTTATTTGTTATTAAAATAAATTATAGCACTTGATTGCATATTTGAATTATTTAAATAAATTTGTAATTTAAACAAAATTTCACAAGTGTTAGTTAATTCTTCTGGAATACATTTTCCTTTGAAAATAATGCTGATATAAAGTAGAAGGTTTGAAGCATGTAATCTATAAACTACTTAAAAAATTTTAATATGCCATTAAAAACTCTTTATTATTATTTTTTTTTAAAATTGAGTGTGAACTCTGTCAATGACATATAAATATTCACATTTTCAAGAAAATAATAATAAAAAGAACCTTTTTTCTTATAATCTAAAAAAATAAGACTGATTTTATTGCTAAGAAGATAATGTGTGACATTTGAAACCCTAATGAGTCAGTCTTATTTATAGTCATATTAATTTGATGTGATGGGCAGAAGGTTTGAGATAATTGAAATTAATACTATTTTACCACCAAAATCAAATTATAGGTAATAAAATCTCTAAATATAAGTCTCTATTCTTTTTTTTTTTACTGTATTTATTTGTTTCAGGCACCAACATGCAGATTTATTAAATTATAAATTTTAACACACTGCTTTTATGCATTATTTAAAATATCTTTAACTTTATACAGTTACCCTTACAGGCCTTACATTTAATTAATATTTTTTAGGCTAATCCGGAGACCAACCCACTCCACTTTCAGCTCACTTGGCAAGTCACCGCTAAGCTTTCCAATTGCTAGTGCTTTATGTTGTAATTTGGTAACTGGTAACCTCTTGTATTGGTGTTTTTCGGCGGTAATTATGTAACATCATCCAATAAGACTATTCACGAAGGTGACGTAAGAATACTCTGTGGTTGCTACAGTTTTTTGATGTAGAAGCACATGCTTTTATTATTTGATTTTTTGTATAAAATTCTACTATAATTTGGAAAATAAAGGCTTGAAAGAAGTGATTAATTGGTATGTTATGAAATAGATTATGAGTGATAAGTATGTTTGTCCTAAATGTGTAGATTAAATTAAGTTGAGTGTGAGATACCAAATGACTGATTTGTTTGAATGGAGCATTTTTAGCATTTCAGCCGGAAGAGGGTCTGAGATCTGAAGGTTAGTGTTTTTTGTTTAATTTATCCCGTGTTTTGAAACTTTGTTTATATTTTTCTGTGTTTAGAAAATTGCTTCCTTTAAAAATTCTTAATCTTTTCAGTTAGAGTACAAACTTTATAGGTATTAATTTTTTGAACACGGACCACTGGTACATTCGTTTTACAGATTTCGACCTTTAGATCGAACCCCTGACCCTACACGTACCATTGGTACATTCGTTCCACAGATTTCGACCTTCAGGTCGAATCCCTGACCCTGAACGTATCTTCAGTTACATGGAGAAAGTGATCTTGCTACGTGCGACATTCACTGATGAAATTGTAGCATATTCTGTGTCTGGGCACTGCAGGCGACCGTTCCTAATAAACCGAAGATCACTGGGGGACCCATTCCAATATAGAACGACCTTTAGGTTTAACCCCTGCCCCTACATGGACCACGTGTACATTCGTTTCACAGATTTTGACCTTTAGGTTGAACCCCTGACCCAACACGGACCACTGGTACATATGGTCCACTGGTATATTTGTTCCTCAGATTTCGATCTTTAGGTCGAACTCCCTGACACTACATAGACCACTGGTATATTCATTCCACAGATTTCGACCTTCAGGTCGAACCCTGACCCTGTACGGATCTTTGGTTTTCATGGAGAAAGTGATCTTGCTACATGCGACATGCACAGATAAAATTATAGTATATTCTGTGTCTGGGTACTGCAGGTGGCCGTTCCTAATAAACCTGAGATCACTGGGGACCCCATTCCAATGTAGAACGACCTTTTGGTCGAACCCCTGCCCCTACATACACCATTGGTACATTCGATCCACAGATTTTGACCTTTAGGTCGAATCACTGACCCTACACGGACCACTGGTACATACGGATCACTGGTACATTTATTCCACAGATTTCGACCTTTAGCTCGAATCCCTAACCTTGTACGGACCTTCAATTGCATGGAGAAAGTGATTTTGCTACGTCGACATGCACAGATATAATTGTAGTATAAAAATTTTATTTTGTAAGATTTTTGAGTACTATTCATTGTTGCTTAAATTAAATTACACTATCATTTGCATGAATATCTCTTGTTCCGAACACAGTAGTAAACATCATTTTGGTGGGAGGAGCTTATTTCTAAACACGGAAGAATACGGCACTTCGAATGGGTGGGGGCAATTTCAAAACACGAGAGAATGTGCCAAATTGACGTGATTTGTACTTAGAAAAAATACGTGGGGTGGGTTGGTCTCTGGATTTACCATTTTTTGTTTTATTTTAATCCTTCTTTTGACTGCATGTGGGTGTCCATGTCCACTCTTCAGGATGTTATGATTGCAAACAGCTATACATTTTGATTTTATGGATCTGTATTAAATTTCTCTCCTTGCAGTTTCTCACATTACAGAGCTTCTTCCAAATTTTGAGAATGACATTTATAGGTTGGTTTTGTGTTTATACCTTTGCAACTTCACGTGGCCTAAGCTAAATTGTAAATGAATTTTATGCCGGCCATTTGGAAGAACTGAATTTGTTGGTTCACATAGAAGTTCATAAAAGTTATCTTATAGCAAGTTTCTTGCTGCCATTGCAGATATCGGTTATTCCATCCTAACGCGCACATAACGAGCATGAAACTGGTCCATGGATTATGATATTTGCAATGAGAGTATCTTCTAAATATTGGGGGTGCCCCTTATAGGTGGGTTTTGTGTTTAGGAACTTTGTCTTTACAGCTTCATGTGACCTGGGATAAATTGCAAATGTTAATTACAATTTAGCTTAGGCCACGTGAAAAGGCTGAATTTGTCAGTTCCCAAAGAAGTTCTTAAAAACGGTGCCTTATAGCAAGTTTTTTGCTGTTATTGCAGATATCGGATATTCTATGCTGACGAGTGCGTAAGTGTGAAACCGATCCATGAATACTGGTATCTGCAATGGAAGTTTCTTCAGAATTTTGGGAACAACTCCTATATGCAGGTTTTGTGTTTTGTTTATATACAATATCATTTAAGTATGATGACATAAAATTAAATTGGTGCTTAATTATTTGGTCTGGTTCTTAGAAAGTAATAGATGTTTATCAGTACTGCCTGATTATAAGATGTCACCCATAATTGGCCTCATTCAGCAATATAAAAATGTGTATCTTAAAATTAATGTAATATGGTAATTTAGTATTAAAATGAAAATAATATGCAAAATGAGACATATGTAAGTTTATAATTTAAATAGGCACTCCTAATGGTTTAAATTATAGCTACTTTATAAAACAAATTATATAAATAACTTAAGAACTGAACTAAGATATTTTTTCTTCTTTTTCAGTGCATATGAACCTGCTGAAAATGTGGTCATTTGTATATCTGATACAACTGTTAATACACCAGTTAAGGAGATTGAAGAAACTATTGATATCGAAGAAACTAGTACTGAAGATGCCATGCGGTATTTCAATCCTGATACACGAAAACAGAAGGCCATCATGCAACAGTTGGTAGCTAAGAAAAGGGCAGTCATTGTTAAAAAGTTTTTGATGAGCAGCAAGGGAAACAAGCAGTTTAAAAGTGATGTTTGGCATTGGTTTGGTGATGTCAGGCTTCTTATCAGTGAAAGTGAAGCAGAGCGTTTGAAGATTCCATTTTATACTCGCAAAACTGAGAATGAAGTAATGATGATTTGTAAAGTATTTGTAGGCTGTTTCAAATGTTCAGCTTTATTTATGTATGATGCACAAAGGCATTCCACTTCGACTCTTCGTTACCATGTTCGAGCCTGTACCAGGCCAAAAGAATGGTAGGTTAAACACATTTAAGGTATAAATTTTGCATTAATATAGTTCTGTAATTAATCTTATTAACAAACAAGGTCTGCAAGAACCCAAGTTTTAGACTTGTACCTACATGAATCTCAAAGACATTTTGCAGTCCAAAACTCTAGCCTAGCCCTCAAATATGTGCATCTCAATCTGCCTAGTCTAATTTTTTTTTTTTTTTTTTTTTTGTAATATATCAATCATAAACAGTAAAGCAGGATGGCCTTTGCTTGAGGTACTCCAAGGTAATCCAATCAAGGCATTTTGGAATGAACTCAAACTTTTGAGTGTGGGTCTAACTTCTGCATTTTGCCATACCACCATTTTGAAATAGGAATGAAATTATTTGCCTGTCAGTAGTTCACATGTCCCACTCTGTCCTGGTACCAATATTGAGATAAAAAATACAAGTTGAGTTCTCAATAAAAAATATTAAAATTGAACCAATAAATGTCTCAAAAAACCCATGATAGCAGTTTGTATTTTTGCAATTGAAACTTTTATAACAGTTGACCACAATTCCTTATCTACCAAGAAGACATGTGAGTGATGACAGGGGAATAACAAATCATGTGATTTTACTTTCTAGGCATATGAGTTTTATTTGCATTTAAGCCTAACTTGGTATTCAGTTTGCTGCACTAACTAGGCACACATATATGTTAAAAAAAAAAAAAATACTTTTTGATTCTGAGAATAATTAATGACAGGAATAAAAATACTTACCCAAAATTGTTCAGTTTTATAATATTTCCGTGCACAGAATTATATTTAGAACATACTCAAACTCTTGAAATAGTGAATATATGGACTTTAGTAAAGAAGAATAAATAATACTTTAATTATACCGGGTGGTCAGAATTAAAACACCCCTACTCTGAGCTCTCTATACATCGAACTACTCAGTGTAAAGGCTCCAAAATTGTTGAACCTACTATTCAAGACATGGGGAAAGGGATTACACGAAAAAAAAAATTAGTTTCAGAAATACCGATAGGTGGCACTGTACAACAGAAAATATGCTGAAAAGACACAAAATAATCACAAAAAAACAAACGCATGCGATATGGAATTTTTCCTTTTTAATTTCTTTTGCTGATATGAAATAAAAAAGAAGATAAAAAAGTGAAGAAACTTAAACTGTCATTGTAACTGCAATTTCGCACTGTAAGCACAAAAATTTGCATAAACCCTTGGTTTACAGCTACTATGTTCTGCGGATAAAACTGGGAAATTTTCATTCTTTTCAGCGATGGCTGTCACACTGCCAGAACACGCTTTGCTTGTGAAGCTGTTTTATGAAAACAAAGGACATGCTGCAGCTGCACTTCGAGAGTTTCGTCGACTTAAGAATTTGCGTAAAGGACCATTACTTCCACAAGCTCTCGGGAGAATGATCGCTATTGTTGACCGCTATTGTTGAACAATCAATGGATAACGTTATACGCAGCATTCTCTGCATCGATAAGGTCCTTGTGATATGAATGTTTGGTACGTTCGAATAAAATGTGTTACAAATGTGTATTTTGTGTCTTTTCAGCATATTTTCTGTTGTACAGCACCACCTATCGGTGTTTCTGGAACTAATTTTTTTTTCGCGTAATCCCTTTCCCCATATCCTGAATAGTATGTTCAACAATTTTGGAGCCTTTACACTGAGTAGTTTGATGTATAGAGAGCTCAGAGTAGGGGTGTTTTAATTCTGACCACCCGGTATTTTATTGTCATCTATGTACAGAAAGAGGTGTTAAAATTTAACGACAGGTGAATGAAAAAAAGCTAGGGGACAGTTGTGAAAAATTAATTTAAAATATTGCTCTAATGCATGATTTTTTTTATTATTATTTTAAATTGTCTAATTTAATATAAAACATTAAATTGAAAGAAAACTAGAAAGTGAAGGCTTGTAAATGAAGTTGTGATTTCATTATTTGGCTGGAACACACCAGGGAATGACATTTTAAAAAAAAAACTAAATTTTTAAATATTAAAAATATAAATTGTTTCTTTAGCTAATGGGTAATAAATATGAACAACAATATGGTAAAACTGATCAGTATCCGAAATCAGTTCCAAGTCATGCAAACTTTTATTAAAACACCTGAGACATGTAAAACTCTCGGTTACAGAAAATGACCCATATACGAATTTGATTTTGGATAATGTTCTTAGTTTTTGAACTATAGTAGTTATAATTTTGATATTTGAATATTTTGACCTCTTAAAGTATGTTTCCTCCTTTGTGAAATATTGGTGCTGTATTATATCTTTATTATTATTATTTTTTTCAGTAAATATTTATTAAGATCTTGTCTTCTTTTGATTTTTTGATTTTCTTTAAATATCAAATAAAATATTTGTGTCCTTTTGAATTGTTGAATTGAAATCCAACTGTAATTTATTTCTTTTTTTAAGCAAATGTTAAAAATATTGAAGACCTCCTACTGATACAAATATTAAGAAAATAATCTTAAAAATTAAATAACATATTTTATTGATTTTTTTTTTAGAATATGATTTTGAATGAAAAAATTTGTATATATTTTAAATTACAAACAATGCAAATACACTGATGAACATATCTGCTAGAGTTACTTATATATGACAATGATCTGGCAGTTTTCAATTCAGAAAATTCCCAATCAATACATCAAACCTAATCTCCATGCTAATTTGGAATAAAGAATTATACAGTATATTAATTGTAAATATTTATCCCATTTTTTTTATTTTTTTCCTAATTTTTATATTACTCATTGAAATATGCATTGTATTGCTAAATACTGCCTAAATATACTTTTGATTTGCAGCATTTTTGTCTCTGATGATAGAATGGATGATGATTATACTGATGTAACTGAAGCTGCTAGGCCCCTACCACCATCTGAGGGTTCTAATACAGCAACTGGTAAAGTAAAAAGATTCCGAACAGATCCTCGTAAGCAGAAAGAAGTCATTGAGCAGCTCTTTCAAAAACAAAAAGCTGTTGTCACACGGAAGTCGTTTATGAATATGAAAGGTAACAGGCGATTTAAGAGCGATGTTTGGAATTGGTTTGGTGATATAAAATTACTAATCAGTAGAAGTGAAGCAAAGAAACTCAAAATACCTTATTATATTAGACGATGTGGAGATGAGCAAATGGTATTATCAAAAATTTTTGTTGGTTGTTTCAAGTGTTTGGCCCTTTTTATTCATGATTCTCAGAAGTCAACATCAACTCTTCGTTATCACATAAGAACCTGTTCTCGGCCTAAAGAGAGGAAGAAACGTACTACGCCAAATATTATTTTTTTTCCAAATAAAAAATTACCTAAGCAGCCAGGAGCATTTACTGATGGAGATGCTATTCTTGCACATGAAAAACTTTTAAATTTTGCACTCAGTACTGAAAGTTCATTGGAAGTTATTAAAGATCCTGAGTTTCACAAAATATTACAGATGTGTATAACTGTTGGTGCTATATATGGTGATGTAAATGTGGATAGCCTGTTATGTGCCACTCCTACATTGACAAGCTTTATTCTTAATGATTTATATGTCACAGCTGTAAATTCATTTTATACACAGTTTCAATATTCATATGGTGCTACTTATGGTTTAAACATATGGATTGATGAACAGATTAAATCACCTTTTATAAGTGTTTTCTGCAGTTATGCAACATCTGAAGGTGATTTAAAATCTGTAATTATACATACTGATGAATTTGATTATGATGTGAAAACAGCCGAAAATGTTCAAGACTGGTTCACATCATTTATCTCTGATCAACCTGTTGTACCATTTAGGCGCTTGATTGTTATTGACAATGAATCCAACCTGGTAAATGCTTTTAAATACGAGCAATGTATAAAGTGTTGTGTCCAAAGTTTAAACAATATTCTTCAAGGTGTGTGTACAAATGCTGTACATTTAACAAATAGTGAGTTGCCTGATTTCACAAATTTATTAAGCAACTGTGTTGATATTGTTGATTATTTTGAACAAATTTCTGACAGGTATAGACTACCAGAAGAACTTGTCAGATGTCAAGATGATAATTGGGCATCTATTCTTTCCTTATTTCGTTCTGTAGATAGTCAGTATGAAAACATTTTAAATGTTTTAAATGAAACTGGTTCAACCCATTTGTTATCAGTTGAAAAAAATACCATTAATAGTGTGGCTGAATTTTTAAAAGTTTTTGAAGATGCAATAGTTCAATTATCTAGTGCTACAGAACCGACTCTTAATCTTGTCATTCCCTGGGTTGCTAAACTTCAAAAACTGTGTTCTATAGAACGTGATGAAATAATTGTTTTAAAACAACTGAAAAATCAGATATCTTTAGAAATAAATGAGCGCATTGTTGAAAACATCACCATCTATCATCATATGGCTACTTTCCTGGATCCACGCTTTAAAAAGATGGTCTTTGGACCACAAACAGAACATCGGGAAGCTAATGTAAAACTGAAGTGTTTGGTAAAAGAATGTATGGAATCACCTAACATGGAAGATTACATGGAAAGTAGAAAGACTAACAATGAATCTGATCGCTATGCAGATCTGTTTTCAAGTTTTGATTCCAGTAAATGTGAGAAGGCTGCTCTAGAGGAAGTAGAAAAATACACTGTTGAATCCTTTGCTTTAGTTGGTCAAGATTTAAAACAACAAAATAAATTTCCAGTTTTGAAATATTGGACACAACATGCCGATACATATCCATATCTTAGTAAAATAGCCTTATGGATTCTATCCTGTCCAGCATGTTACATTCAAGATGGTGGACCTTTTTGGAAAAATAATTGGCTTGTTAATTGTCCGCGATTACCATTACACCCTGATAATGTGAACAAATTTCTTTTTGTTAAGTCATTTCGAGGGCTGTAAAGTTTATATAAAAATTCAATATATATTGTTATTAATATTTTAGTTAATAGATGAACTGTACAGTGAATAAATTCTTTTAGATATTTGAGATAGAGAACAAACACATGATAGTTATTTATACTATTTAAATGGATTGTAATCATTCAATAAGTATGGTGCCTATAGCTAGCTAGCAGTCACTTTTTTTAAGCAAATATATAAAACAAAGAGACACTCGCTACATGAGTGCATAAGTAACTATGCCCTGAATAAATCATTTTAATCAGCCTTTGGCCCACTTAGCGGCAGAGTTTTAAAAAATCAAATAAGTCAAAACAAAGTTTTCTACTAAAAGATTCATATAATACAATCAGTTATGCATTTAGTGGGTTGTTAGGTAACTCATATTTAGGTAACTTAGTACCAAACTTCCATTATATTTAAATGTTTCAATTTCAATATGCACATAAAATCATAACAGCTCATTTTAAAGTCATTTATTCTTAAAAGAAATAAAAATGTTGTGTTTACTTAACATTTTAAAGCAGCTGTTCATTTTTTAGGATTTAAACAGAATATGCTGCAGTGCAAATAGACTTTTAGCTTATTATTGATGTTTTAAAAATTAGACAAAATATTTCATAATCAAAATAATTATTTACAAACACTTAATTAAAGAAAAACTGTTTTATTAATTAACTTCATATTATTGTAAGAATCAAGGATTTAAACAAGAAGGCAAGTTTAGCCTCTTTTTCAACACAAAGTCTATTTCTGAGTTTAGAGTGAACTAGGTTAAATGTTGAAAATATGCGTTCAACTCCAGTAATTGATGCTGATGCAGACAATAGCTACGGAATTATTTCCAACTCTTGTTTTTTCAAACATTCTTTTATTGCAGCAAATAATGCCCACCACTTGATTGAAGTTAGATTCTTTAAAAAAGAAGGTTCCGTAATGGTGCCAAGAAAAGGCAAAGAACTAGCCAAGCATTTCATTAACCCTTTCCGGACTGCGGCATTCTGGAATTACCGTGGCCCAAAGGACTGCTAATTTTTTGCACTAAGCCTAACTCTCGAAATAAATTCACTAAAAATCACCAATTCAACATAGAAATCTTTTTTTTTTAGAAATAAAATAAATATTTTTTATTTGATGTATATTTTTCATACGAATCTCAATACAAAATACTCGTTGGTTACTTTTACTATGAATTCTACTATTCATCATCAAAAATATGCTAAAAAAATTAATTTCCTTATCTAAATTAGGCGGCATAATATTGTGATTGATTCCAAGTATGCTCAAAAACTCAAAAGAATTCAGATCTGTCAAATCACCCATCCAAACATCATTCGCAGAAACAGCTACTGAAGCTGGTAGCGTTGTAATAATAGTACACTCAGAATCTGAAGAATCACTTGCATTTTCACATTTATCTTCAGAAATACCACAGTTCCATGAATCTTTACTATCTGTATCACTTCATTACTGCCCGGTTCGTTTATCATACGAGTATATTCTACCACAGAAGGGAAAACGTCCTGGCCCAGCCATTCTTTTATCCAAAATAACCTAAAAATTTCACTGCCGTGCATTCCTCTAAAACCCAAACTTAAAACAATACGCTCTTATATTCCTATGATTCACCAACAAAATCCTAAAGCAAAAAACAAAACGAGAACTGAAACTCCATTATAAAACAGTAGATGCTGCAAGAAGTGCTGTTTGTTTATATTACAAAATCACGCTTCACCACTCTAGATGGAGAATTAATTCATTGGATCCCCCCTATGCCAAGTTCAAGAATCTGCAAAATACACTGGAGTTGTTCACATGGACATTTAACACCATCTAGTAGACAAATAAATTCAAGTAAGAATGTTTCATATGAAAACAAGCAACCGTGACCGTCATCTTTTACGGTAAATTTTTCCTCAACACGGATGCATGACGGTCATCCTTGAATGCAAGTTCGCAGCTGATGCGCGGGCGCACCGATCATCCAGAAAGGGTTAAAGCATTATGTATCTTAAAACTGGAAGATATAAAAAACTAACTTTTTAATGTGAAGTATTAACTGAAAGTAATAGCAACAAATGATTTAGGCATAAAATTTTATTCATACTAAATTTACTAATTTGAATTTTTGACTCTGTTTAAATGGTATAACATGAAAAAATCTTTTGTATATAACTGGAGCTTCCATATTTGCATAATATTTTTGTGCAGTATAAGATTCCTTCTTTGGGTTGAATTTTTCAACAGTCATCATTACACGACCCTCTCGCATAGCCAAGAGTATTCTTGCTATCAATATCAACCTAGAAAAGTTAAAATAATGACAAAACTTGAACAAAAAATCAATAAGTAGATTAAACAAAAGAAAAAATAATCATACACTTTCATAAAATATAGTTTATGTAATCATTATATTTACCCAATTGAATGTTTTCTCCTAAAGTATAGCTTAAATTACGATCACCTTATATAGCAGCCACTGGCTAAAGGACTATTATTTACTAGCCAAAGGTATGAAAGTGGCCATTGCTAGCCACTTTTATAGCAAGTAACTACCAATATGTTTCCCAGTCCAAATCTCACTATTTTAATTTGAAAGTGTTAAATATAACAAAATGATTAAACTCTTAATATTGTTTCCCTTTTGATTTTACTAAATTTCTAAGGTAATTCAATAAAATAACATGTAAGTTATTTGAAATCAACCTCTAGTAGGCTTTTAAAAAAGTACACTCAGAATCTGAAGAATCACTTGCATTTTCACATTTATCTTCAGAAATACCACAGTTCCACGAATCTTTACTATCTGTATCACTTCACTTCAGTAGATGCTGCGAGAAGTGCTCTGTTTATATTACAAAACCACGTTTCACTGCTCCAGATGGAGAATTAATTCATTGGATCCCCCTATGCCACGGTGAAGTATCTGCAAAATACATTGGAGTTGTTCGCATAGACATTTAATGCCATCTAGTAGACAAATAAATTCAAGTAAGAATGTTCCATATGAAAACTTGCATCTACGACTGTTGTTTTTTAGGGTAAATTTTTCCTCAACATGGATGGTCTTCCTTAAATGCAAGTTCGCATGGGTGCGTCGACCATCTGGAAAGGGTTAAGATAGATGAAAATTCACAACCATATTTTTGTATTGCAAAGTTAATTACAGCTTCTTTTTCCTTCAATGTAATACTTACGTCAGGATATTTTATCCTTAGTTTAACGTTTAATAAATATGCCAAGAAATGTGCAGGACTTAATGCTTGCTCATATTGTTTGGTAAATAAACCCATTTGCTTTTTATTGAGAATCTTTGCCAATTCTAATTCTAAAGTGTTCCACCACATACCAGCATCAGATAGTGAGCAAAAGTTATTTTGTACAAGATTTAGTGTCTTTGCAATTGGTTTTAACATTGCTACCATGTCTTCAGCATTGCCCTTTATTGAAGCATTTAATACTTTCTGTTTTATATTAGCGTCAATTTCACCTTTATCAGCTTCCACAACTGTGACAATAATTAACCAATTTTTTATGTAACTGCGAGACAATCACACATTAAATTTCATCAAAGCTCCTGTGATAATAAGAGGGATGATCCACCTGCTGTCTTGTATGGAGCTCTTGCAAAATCATTATTATGGAAGTATTTTACTATCTAAATAACATGCTCAGTGACATCTGTTATTTGTAGATCTTTTGCTAAAAGATTTAGTAAATGGTCTAAATATCCATAGGTTATAATTAGTATATAGTCATCTTTATCTTTGGTGTTTGCTTCATCATCATTGCTAACTTTTTCCATATCATTTCTCGTTTTAGCCATGTTTGCGGCAGTATCTGCGACTACACTTCTTAGCAATTAAATTTTTGTTCGGCTGTTATGGTGCTTTTCTCACAAATTTCTTGAAGATATTCTGCAGTGTGTTTACTTCCTGAGGTGTCAAATGTATCCAAAAGGTAAACACGTCCTTCCTTTGTTGTGATGCTACTGCATACAATCTGTTCCTTTATTATATTTGACCAACCGTCAATGCTTAGAGAAGCACTTTCATTTTTTTAAGCTAAGCGTTTTGCACATTTTTTAAGTTCATCGTCATATACATCTGTTTGAAGATGACCACCAATAGCTGATTCTCTTGGAGCTGTGTAGCCCTGTCTTAATTTTTGTAGCATATATCATTCGTGTTATCTGGGTATCCAATTCTTTTTTCTGCTCTTGTGTTGTACATGTTATAAAAGAGTCCATTTTTAATTTCTTTGGAAAGAACGATTTTGTTTCTGGTTCCTTTTCTGCATGAAAAATTTTACTGAAGAATTGCAAACATTGGAAGTAGAAGTACTGGGTTGAGGATCAATGGAAAAACTTGATTGTTGAAGATCATCTACACAGCAATCACTGAAATTATTTTCTGCAGTTCTACAACTTGAGTAATGGAGCTTCAGAAGAGTTACATTACTTTGGATTTCTTTTCCACAAAATTTACACTTTGTACATAAACCTTTTCCTGATTTAGTTTTAATTTCATGGAAATAGTTCCAGACATGATCTTTTTTTCTACCTGCCATTATAAAATCAGCTTAGCTTAAATATAATTGTAATTAAAGTCTACAATACTCTGAACCAAGGTATTATTACTACAAGTATACATAGTATAATACAAGGAATTTCTATGGCTTCAGAAAGAAGTGAGAAAGGATAACAGATTTAAATCTGAGCTGAAACACAGTCTCTAATAAATAACCAATAAGAAAATGGCTTGCAGCTATTTAGTAACTAATACTACACCCATTTTCTCAAGATTGGGATAATGGGGATCATAGGTGGAGAAGAAAATATCAACTCACTATGACAGCCCCATTGTTTGCCTTTTGTTCCCTCTCATGATAAAATAAGAGCTGATAAAATAAGCTGATAAGAAGAAAATAATGCACATTGGTAACTGGCAAATAAATGCATTCTTATCTGGTATCGTTTTGCAGCACAAAATAAGAAGAAAGTAGGATTTATAACTTATTTTCCTTGCGCTACTTTTATCTGATTCTTCTTGCATGCAAATTGTAAGTGGAGTACATACTTATACATATACTACACACAGGCACTGTTATAATGAATTTATTATTTTATATAGAGGAATTTTGCTATATAAAACTACGAAGTATGTACATTCAAAAAGATGTTTATGACACTTAAAAAGTAAATGTTTTGTATGATTTAAAATCTTTTAATTTAAATAAAATATATATATATTTTTTTTCCGTAATTTAAATCATTGAATTCTGCTTAGTGGGCACTTGGACCTCTTAGTCCACTTTCACAGTATACTGTAGTGTTAACCTATAAATATTATATGCTTTAATAGAAAGAAAATATACAATAGTGAATAGTAAGTGGAAGCACTGACTGCATTCATTAGTGCCAACTGAATGCCGCTACAAGAGTCTCTTTATTCCAAGTAAAACTCTTACTACCTAAGTAACTCGTGTTAATACCTAACCAAACTAAACTATCGAAATGCTTCATTGTTTTATCAATACATAATGTTGAAATTATAATACTTTAATTTTTTAAATTATAAAAAAGATAAGTTATACTTTTTTAGCATCTTTTACAAATTCTGGTAAAAAGAGTGAAAGTATAAAAACCTGAAGTTTTTATTTTATTACAAACTTAATCGTATGAGTTCTTTCAACTTTTAAAAATGAAGGTCACTTTTATTTGCAGGGTCCGTGCACCTGTGCCTATTATACATACTATAAAACCTGGATTTTTACCTTAATTTGAGCCATGTTGCACCAATGTTATGATCAACCAATTTTTTTTTTTTAAATAATAAAAATGTGAAAAGTTTAATAAAATTTTGACAATAGTTGACATACACATTTATTGCCAATAGCTTCTAGTGCATTACGAATGTTTAGCGAATGTATATTGAAAAAACCTTGTGTTCAGCAGTTTTTTTTCTTGTCTTACATTTTTTAATTTCTAGGACTGCTGCAGTTGGTGATGAAAATAATCTGCGAAATCAGACAGATTATACAATATATTGACATAGGGTGTACACACGACCTCAAAAGTCTGAAGTTTTAATTTTTTCTTCAAGGTCTTGAATATCTTGAAAAAGGGGCATTTCTGACAAATTAGCCTGGAAAATCCTTGAATTTAATTTTTGAAGGATTTTTTAAGTTTAGAGTGGATAATATATATATATATATGCGAGTTTTTCCACATTTCTCTACCTACCTTTCAGGGCTGTGACACACGAGTGTTGTCTCTCGTCTTTTTTGGAGACGTTGCGTGCTGGGGGTAAAGGAATGCCTAGAGCTTGTCACACGAAAATGAGCCCTTCTGTGTTTCCTGTAGAGGAAACGTCCAGTGCTCATGTGTCACTGGCTTCAAACAGCTCCATATTGCGAGAATTAGTTTCAACATTGTTTTCTTAATTCCCACCACGGTTATCCCCCTTTGAGCTTGGGAAAGCAATCCATGTGACATCAAAAGGAGCTGTGTATAGGTGTGTTCAAAGTGGTGATGAGATTCGCAGTTCAGCCGAACTGTTGAAAAGCTCATTTTGTTGATCAGTTGGGAATTTTAAGAGTGTGATTATACTAATGGACCAATTATCCAGAATCTTCCAGACCGATGGCTTTCTAGATTTCTGATCTGTCTTGAAATTGGCCACTAAATAGAGTATTACGTTAATTTGACGTCAATATTAAATCTACTTATTATACTAAATAGAAATATTCCTAAAATATAATTCACTATTGAGCAGCGGCACTGGGAGGGAGTGGGGCATTGAAAACAAAGAAAAAAAAGGCATGTGCTTGGTTCCTGAAAGCAGCTAACCCTTGTGATATGTCAATGTGTTAATGACCTTGTTGCTTTGTGCTGATCTTATTTAGTTATTTGTGGTAAATATGATTTTCTGAACAAAAAGAGTAATATATACAGTTGATTTCAAGTTATTTTCAAGTTGATTTCAAGTGACTTTTAATAGTCTGATAGTTAAAAAAATTGAAACATTTGAAAAACGTCGGAATTTTTTAGGTTATTCTGTATTTGTTTAAACTTAACATCAACATTTTATCATGAAACCACTATGTACTTGAAAAAAAAAAGTATTTTATTTTTATTCTTGTTTAAAGGAAATTAGCAACTTTCATTGAAGACACATACACACACAAAAAGAAAAATCTTTCTGGATTCTGGATAATTAGTCTGTTACTGTTTAATTTTTTTATTATTATTATTATTTCTCATATTTAGGCTTCTTATTTCATTTTTAAAGGTGTATAAAATGAACATTTAAATATTTTGCTAGTATTTCACAATTTATATCTATTTATAGATTAATTTTTTCGCATTTTGTCCTTGAATTTTTCTTTTTTTTTTTTCTTTGTAACATCCTGGAAAAGTCCTTGATTTTTACCCCCTCTAAATGTGTACGAACCCTGTGACTAGTCCCTAGGTGTGAGACTGAAGTTTCAATTTGAAATGGTTTCTTTTGTCGATCTTGAATTAGTGAAATGCATCATACAAACAAAGTGGCAGGGTGCAGAAAAATACATTTTCAAATGATTAGCAAGATGCATATAGGGATATATACTATTAGTAAGATATGTGTAAGCAAATGCTCCTTTAAATTTTTTATTTTGGGTCCAAAGATTTCTTGTTATGGCTCTAATTATAAACAATGGAGTTGGGATAACTCAAGAAAGTAAATTTATGTTTTCAGCTCCATTGTAACTTAAAGTAAAACATTTATTTTAGATTCCTGGAGATGCACTCCAGATTTCATACTGTAGGAATCCTGAAAGTACCCCACCGCATTTTGTTTCAATTTAAAATTCTGCACCCTCTGAAAAATAGAGTAATTTTTTTGTTGTTGTTAGAATAAAGATATATACCTAAATTTTTGCCAAACTATAGAATTTTTCAAATCTTCCTTTTTCGAATGCGGTGAATTAAAAAAATAATAATGCATATTTTGATGTATTTAAAAACAAATAAATTTAAAAATAGTTAGAAGGCATGTTCTTCGATCTTTCCAATGATGTCAAGACGAAAACTCTGTGATGATATTTTCAATCGCTAAGGAACCGATTTGTATGAAAATCACTCAAAATCCTGCTTCAGCATAAAATAATTAAAAAATGAATTCAAATTTTTAAAAATTTCATCAGCCTGTCAAAGTTTAAACTAATCAGGTACTGAAATTAACAGCTCTCCAAAGCAAGTTCCATTGATGTTTTCCTTTACAGAGGGACAGCGGGACAAAAATCCAAATATTTAAGCTTTTCAACCCGCAAATTTAAAAACTGTTTTTTTTTTCTTCATAATTTGCAACTTTACCTTGTTCCAATGTTTTAAATTCAAGGAGACTTTAGTAATTAAAAATAATTGTGAATGCCTTGACATCAAAAATTGAAATAAACCATATATATATATATATATAAAATAAACTGTTTATAGTAAAAAATGACATTTGTTAAGTTTAAAGATTAAGAATTATCAGTTTTAGAAAATTTGCATAAAATGCATCTAAATATGAACATTGAAAAACATTTAAGCTAGCTAATTAAGTTTCGTTAACTACATAGATTTGTGCCATACATGTCCATTAGCTCCTCTGATTAGGATGGGCCAAAAATAATTTATAAATATGGTTGCAGCTTAACTGATTGATTTTGTGTTTAATTTGAAAGACTTTTCATTAACTTTGAATTAAAAATCCGGATTTAACAAAAGAAAAATTTTAGTTACAACATATACTTTTTGTGTTATTCATGGGCACTGTTAGTTTGTAATGGACCCCACTTTGGAAACTAGTATGGCCATTATATGTGGTGCCCCATGGCAATTTTTTTTTCAATTTGAATTGTTATTTTATGTTTCAGCAAAATTTTTGCACAAACTGATCCCTTAGCGACTGAAAATATTATCAGTTTCTATCTTGACACCACTGATAATGACAATTTCTGACAAAAACAATATTTGAAATAAAGCACATATATAATTGATAAATGCATATACATCCTGCAATACATTTAAAAATATATTAAATGTCAAAAGTTTAAAAAAGCATGTTGTTTTAGGTGATGACCTAAAAACAAATATAAAGAACCCAAATTTATGGCATGATTTTGGGCCATTTTTTTTTTCAGAAATCAGTTCCTTAGTAACCAAAAGTATTATATCAGAGTTTCCATCTTAACACCAACGAAATCTTCTCTTTCGAACAAACTTTGAATGGAATCCATACTATTGACAAATTTTCATGAATTTAAAAAATATATATACTTTGTGTTGAAGATGCCATTTGTATGTGTCTCATCTGTAACAGAAAATCTATATGATGTACGGCCATAAACTTTGGTACACAGGATCCAGAAAGGTGCACCTCGGCATTATTTTAATTTGAATTATTTTTTTAGTTATGTTTTAGAATGATTTTGAGTCATTTTCACACAAATGCATTCCCTAGTGAATTATCTCAAAGTTTCCATCTAAACACTATCAAAGATCAAAAAATTATCCTTTAAACACATTTTTTTTGATAGATGTTTTCAAACATCTATTAATCATATGAACAGAATTCATACGATTAATAGATGAAATTTTAATAGATATATACTTTTCGTGTGTTGAAAACAATCTATCTTCTATATATAGGCTGACCCTCCAGATATTCTTGCAGAGTTTCTATCTTAACGCGATCAAGTTTTGCATCTTAAATCCCTGGTAATGCCGTGTACATTTTCTAGAACATTCCGGTGTTGCCTGAGATCCAATTCTGTGATAAAAATTATACTGGAATTCACAACAAATTCCTGAAAACTAAAATCTTTAATAATACCCTCTGTTATAACAAAAATTAAAACAATGTTGCATGAGTGCACATATGGCTACGCCACCACCACTCATCTTAAGTCCCAGGCAATGCTGGATACATTTTCTAGTATACAAGGTATCTAGGAAAATCCATATTAGGGTAAATTTCTCAAGAACAGGGTTATTTTTTTAATGCAGCTGCATAGGAAACCCCTATGGCACTATATAAGGAGACAACATTCAGGGCTAACCCCCCTTTTTATGTGGGAGGATATTTCACACTGGTGATATCTTACTTCCTTTTAGAGATAGAGAAAAAAGTCAATTACAAAGTTGTAGAGCATTGCCAAATTGGTACAAAAATGCTTGTTTGATAGAAAAGCTGCAAATAATTGTCTAAAAAGATATTTTTAAGAGCATGCAATTCTTTAAACTGTACAATAATCCGACAACAGCTCTATAGCAAACTATTTAATAAATTTAGTTTAAATGCCGTTTTATTTGACAAACAATGTGAGTAAGTATCTTTGTAATCTAATCCAAGTTTAAAAGACCATTCTATTTGCCATATTGTATTCTTATGCTATGTATTTGCCACTTTGCCCTATTTTTAACACTTTACAACATAGTTGAAAAGTGTTTATGACTTTGTTCATTCTGTCTATCTGTCTGTCAGTTAGCACAATAACTGCCGTAAAAATGACTTTATCAAAATGAAATTTTAGTATGTTTTTCAGACGGTCTGTGGGACCTATGGGAATATAAATGAATAATATCACCTAATTAGTTTTGGATTGAACCAGAGTTGAAAAAATTTAATACATTGAACCCTATGGGACCTAATTTTTCAAACATTTTTTAAGCGAATTCAAAATTCACAAACTGCTTCGAAAGTTTTAGGAAATATTCAAATTATCCCATAAAATATATAAAACAAATTTCAGTAAAATATGTTAGGTAGTTTTTTAAATAAAAATTGTTTAATATAGAGAGAAAAACAAATTCAATTAAATTCTGATTCTTGCGATATTCTCCAGAAAGAAAAAAGATATATTTTATAAATATCTTTCCAAGAGTTTAATTATTTTTTTTATCATGCCCATGAGTAAATTATTTTCAAAAATCATAACCAAGTAGGTCATATAGTACGAAAGATAAAATTGATACCGTTATAAGTAGAAATGGGTGAATAACACTTTTCTGAAATTCGAGGATTCTAATCAGGCTGTGTAGAGTTAGCGAGTTTGTCGCCAATGTTAATTTGATGCAAATGAGTGCTATTTTGTAGAAAGGTTAAGATATTACATAAAATAGTTCTTCACTTTTGCTGGACTGTCAAATTATAGGCTGCAATCAGAAATAATTTTGCCATCCGCAAACCCAGCAAGCTTTTAATATAACGAGAAATTTATATATTTTAACTTTCTACAATTTCTGAATGAAATTCTAGCACCAATTAAAAATGTTTAAGTGTGATTTATAACAAGGAAAAGCGTGTTGGCATGCATTTAATTAGTATTCCTATTTTTCAAATGTTTGTAAAACGTATTTAAACTTTAAATGTTATTAAATTTATTTTCTAATCTACATTTTAAACGTGTTTTAATATTTATTAGCTGTGCAGGCTCTTTTTCAGCAACTACAGCAAATGATATAGTTTGCCAAAAGATAAAATAAAAAAAAGTATTTCCTATTGAGAAACATGTTCACTTTTCATATACCATGTGATAAATTTGGTGACATTCTCGTGGATCTAGCTCGTTCCATTCATAAAAAAAGATTCAGAGTAATACTTTTGTATTTGAATGCCAATAGTCATTTATTTGCTGTAAGCATAACTTACTTCTCCGTCCATAACGCTCTTTATTTACTTTTTATATTTATGTTTCCAAATTAAAGTTATTATAATATTTTTCCATTATATTTATGTAATTATATTTACATTAGCCTGTGATCGTATAGATTTAAATAAAGTTTACTTTTATTACTATTAAAATTGCTTCCTTATTTATTTCCCTTATTAAAACCATTACTATTCTTTGGTCTGTGCTAGACCTTGTTTATATTTTTAAAAACATTTCAACATCTTACATTTACTCCACTTACCTTTAGATAAATAAATAGCACAACCAACAAGAAAAACACAACTCTTATTAAAGTTAAATTAAAATTTTCTTTTATTATGAAACAATTAAAAAAATATCATCCTATTCATTATCACTTAAGTTACATGTATAGTGGTTCAAAAATTAACAGTACATTGCGCTAATTAAATCAATTACAATTAAAATTCAATTTAGGAATCCAGGATCATTCCACTCTGGTCTGAAGGCCAGAGTTTGGTCTGCCGAGGCCGCTGTTCATCACCAAAAATGTTAAACTTAAAAGAATACAATATAAAAAATCCCCCAATCGTAACAAAACCACCATTAAAAAGAAAATATTTGATGTAACACTTGTGCAAATTCAACCTTTAAATTATTATTTTAAACACTTTCTTCTTCAAATATTGCAATTTTCCCATAGCTACACTGGGATTTATTTTCCTTTCTGCAAAATGGTGATATTTTCTCAAAATCTTACACTAAAATTTAAATTCAAAACAAATACACTTTTCTTTTATCTGTCATAATGTATGACACAGTAGGCTTTTCAGGAACACTTAGGAACATTCACAGAACACCATGCTGCGGAAAGCTTGAGTGGGACGATGTCACAGATGCTTAACGTTTGGAGACCACTGCATATGAAGTTTTAGAAAATATATGAATTATTTATTCGCTGGCATGCAAGAGCCTGTAACGGTTTGGTGGAAATGTAGGATTAAGGAAAGGCTGTTAGGATTGATGATACACTTTCGCAAACACTGTAGGATTAAGGAAAGACTTAAGATCGATGATACACTTTTGATGAAACGTAGATGTAAAAGGCCTAATATGAACCATGATACTTACGGAGGTAGTCGATTTCCTCAATTTTTGTATTCATCTGATGGAAAGTCCGGCGACCGAGACAACGGAACCTGTGTAACAAGAGATGATGCAGTCCCAGTGAAAGATATCTAATGACATTGAGCAGCAATTGAGACACTTTCTCTCACATTTCTGGCGACTGTGGGTATGGGTGCCCATGCATGGGGCCAGTTTCCACGGATTTCAGCAGCAACAAAAAGGAACCACCTACTCCAATGTCGGTCAGGAATCGAATACCCAAGCAACACGCTTGCTTCCCAAGAGCCGCCAAGTTTGGCGAGTGAAAACCTGAGCTTCGCACCGAGAGCTCACGCATATACTGCGGAATAAAAACTATGTTATGCCAAGAACTGCGATGTGGGCACGGAAGTTAAAATTACGCTACCAAGTGCACAGCAACCCCACCGGATGTTCGGCACCCTCTTCACAGCTGTAAGGGGGAAAACTGATAAAAGTCCTTTTCTCCTAAAAAATGAGTCTCTTTCTGCAAACTCGTGAATGAAGTGAAGCGAACTTAAAATCGAAAACGAGAAGCCAGAGGGATTAACAAAGGATATTTTAACGTTTTAAGACGCATTGCGCATAATTTCGAATAATAAAACAAAGAAAAAGGATAACAAATTACATTAAGAGGGGGAATAAATCGCCGAAATATTCAAAAACAACAAATAAATTTAGAATTTTGAGGGGAAAACAACAAATTTTGAACTGCTAATTAAAGTATAATCATAAATCCCAGCATAACAAATGCAACATATGTTTGTATGCAAATACAATCCTTTGAAATTGGTTCTTAAATTATGAGATTTCTAATTTGTTGTTTTTTATAGAGAGAAAGCAGAAAACAAGGTTATAGATTGCAGGTCCAGGAGGAAATTGAAGGAAAAACAGATGCTTGCTAAGTAAAATAGCATTTTTCTTCATTCAGACACTTATTTAGTCCAAATCGAATAAAAATTTTATTTTGCGAGAGTACCATGCAAAGCCTAGTGTATTTGTTTTTATAAATGTAGTACATGTTTTTTTTCCTGCTGATAATATCTAAATTGATAGAATTCAGTTTTTTTTCCTGCTGATAATATCTAGAATATAGAATTCAGTCAATGAAATGCCTAGGTATTCCAAGTACCAGGTTGGCATGCAGCTAGTAATATGGTAATAATGTAAAAGTAGTATTTTACTAGGCAGTACTGACCAGATTGCTTTAATTCTGGTCAATTTGGACAGTTGTATATTAAAATTTCAGATAAAGGATACAAGTAAAAGTTTGTAACGTAATATGCATCAGTTAGAAAGTAAAAACAGATTACAATGTGTTTTATTTGTGAATACAAACTGCTTACAATAAAATTCTATATATGCATGAATATGTACAAGTACTATTCCACAGATTCCTTACTCTTCATACTTCTAAGCTTCATTTGCTCATCAGCCACTTCCGTTTGAAAAGATATGGGTCCATTAAATAGCTCTGTGGATACTTCTAAAAATATAATGCATATACATTTATGTAATAATTTTGATAAAATGCAATCAATCATATAACATCATGTCTAGAATATGTTGTTTAATTTTTAAATGTTATATTCTACTTTTCATCTATGTGTTAATATTCTATATTTGCACTATATTTAGTTTAATTCAATTCAGTCGCTTCAAAGAATGTAGCTACATTGATTTCATACAGACTGACAGATGGAACACGAGCACTTTCAAAAACAGATTTTAAATTTGGACCAGAGAAGTAAAATATACATAATACAAGTATCTTAATATAAATGACAAGTACAAATTTATACTTTATGCTTTTTCTGCATTATTTTTCATTGTTTTAAGCAAGAACTACTGAGGGTCACACTGAAATTTTTGAGATACGGCTAAGTGGTACAAGTTAAACTTTCCCACTCTTAGGAGTGTTCAGAGTACTCCCCTCCAACAATGCACTTTCGCAGGTGAATTTTCCAAAGATTAAATGCTTTAAGCCACCCATTTCTTGGAATCAATGAAAAATATGCTTTTATAGCCTCATCAATCATCTTCAGAATGAAAATGATGCCCACATAAAAAAATTTTTAGATTAAAAATAGCCAAAAGTCACACATAGTAAGATCAGAAGAATAGGGTGGATGTTTTATCATTTCAAAGTATTCACAAGAAATTCAACTGTCATTCTTGCTAAATGAGAAGATGCATTGTCCTGGTGAAGCATGAGTTCCCTAACATTCACTTCCTAAAGAATTTCTGGAAGACACTTAGTGGTGTACCAGTTAGCTGTAGCTGTCTTCTAGCTTTATGGCTTTGACCAAACCTGTACTTCTGAAGAACAGGGCATACATTACCTTTGTCATTGCTCATTGTCTTTTCACCATTGTTGGTTTGGGGTCATCTTCGAAGACTCATACTTTACTTTCTTGGCGTGTTGGAACATCTAACAACGGTATGTACATTTCATCACCAGTTATGATTTTAGAAATAATGCTGTGTCCACCATCATTAAGTAATTTTAGGGTTTATTTACTGATTCTGACATGCTCCACTTTTTGGTATTCTGTTAAATTAGGGGGACCCAAGACAAACTAATTTTTTCATATGCAGTTCATGAATAATTTTATGTATAGCTGTGGATCCAATGTTAAGTTCCTTCTGCATCATTTGGTAGGTACAGCAATTATCATTGATTAACATTTTTCGAATAGCTGACACATTTTCTGGGACTACAGCTGACAAAGGTTTTCCTGTGTGTTCTTCATCCAGGAGAGAATTTTGACCTCTTCTAAACTCTGTAAACCATCTGAATACAGTAACATGAGATGGAGCATCATTTCCATATGCTAATTGTAGATGTTGAAGACATTCTTCTTGATTTAGCCCCACTTTAAAATCATAGAAAACCATAGCTCGATAATGCCCTCGCATTAACTCCATTTTCTTTTCTTTCAAAATTTATTCTACGATTGCTTTGTTGCCACAAATTATCGTCTGTGGACATAAGAGTTCAAATTTAAATATGCGACCTATAATTTTTTTTCTAGTGCATATCGTCTGTCCGTCTCAAAAATTTCAGTGTGACCCTCGTATTAAATCATAGTTTCATTCTGATATAAGTAATCAAGCAGCCATATTAATCATCCAAGATCATCACATCATAATTTGTAACTCAAGCCTTTTTATAAATAAATTTTTAAAATGCATAGCAAAAATGTTATTAAAATGTTATCTCTGGCCAGGTTTTTCTTTTTTTCTTTTCAAAATATCAATTGAAAATCTCATCATTTGCATAGATTTTGATCGTCCAAAAAAACTACAACTATGGTTAATTTTAGTTCTTCGTTGCCATAAAGCAAGTCACTCATAATGTCTGTGCAGCACACATCAAAAATACTTCTCTGCATTCTTGTGCGGAATGATGCTTCTCATACAAACAGAATCAAAAATAATCGGGACAATTGCTTAGGACAAGAGAGTTTAGATCATTTGACCCATATAAAAATGGCCACTTTTCATCCAAAGAAGTAATATACCTCTTAAAATATTTTTTTGAAAAAATACAAAGAACCACATAAAAATTATTAATCTTGAGGTTTGGGGAGGGGGGCTTGAGGCTTCTTGAATGGGTCAATTATAATATTTGTCATTTTCAATGTCCTTTCGATAGAATTCTATTAAAAAATGTTTAATAGATTTAACTGTTTATAACCTAGAGCAGAGGTCCAACCTTTTATCATTAACGAATTCTCACATAAAAAAAACCCTCCATCAGAAAAGAATTAAAGTACATATGAATTTTTGCACTTGAGAGTATTGGTGCTCACAAGCATTAGGTGTCAAGACCTCTGATCTACAGGAACATTAGTAACTTTAGCAATGTTTACATTAAATAAGTCTTATAACATATTAACTAAGAGAATTTTATGAAAATTAGCTAGTTCACGGTGAATATTTTTATTTAGTGTCATTTTTTTCTTAATTCTTCATTAATTTAAAAACTGCTATTCAAACTTGTATAATTGCTAATTAACATTAATTTGGTTAGAAGTTTTGCTAATCATTTCCAAATTATATGGAGAGCCCTACCCATGATGTGCAATACCATTGTTATTGAACTTTGGCAGCAGTCAAAGTGTTAACTTTTCAAGAATAAAACATTTAAGCTAGATTTTGTTACACATTTTTAATTGGAAGAAGCATTAATAACATAATTTTTTGACTATTAAAAAAAACAGGGTAACCATTAATCTACATTGTAAATTTTTTACGGATATGTAACAAAATCTAAATAAACAGAAAAGAACATGTTTCTCAAAGTTTTACTAATATTAATCCAAGAACTAGATGAGAGTATAAATTCAACATATTACATCAAAATAATTTCACTAATAACTGAAAGGAAAGCTTAACCAAGCTACAACTACGATTTTAATTACCAAAAATTGCTAGAACATGACCTATAAAAATATCCATGAAAATTGACCACAAATTTCATATAGTGTTTGTTTTTTTTACTGTCCCAAGGCATTTTGGTATACTTCAAGCATTTAGAAATTAATTTTTATTTTATTTTCTACAGTAAAAATCATGTTCAATATACTTTTATATTTCATACAGATTATTCAAACTATATGCTGAAAAACACAACAATTTAGACCCTGCAAAAGAATTAGAAGAAAATTTGTTTCAAGATGCCCCATTTCCCCATTATATTGCAAAAATAAAACATTGCTAAAGTACCTTTTCGAGATATCCAAATATACATTCCTAACGTCATTAATCCCATAACTGTGAAAGTACTTGCTAATATGATCTTCCACTCATCTGCAGGTTGATCAATAACATCTGAAAATGGTTGGCTGAAGCTCATTCGATATACTGAAAACAAACATACATTTAATTAAATGCCTAACTTTATAATAGTATTCAAACACTGTTCAGTAATATTTTACAATTCAGAAATCAAGAAATTGTCTGGTTAAAAATAAATAAACAGCAATCTGGTTAAAAATAATAAACAGCAATCTGGACAGCTGTGCAAGGCAAATAAAAGCCTACCGTGAGAGCCATCCAGTGACAAGGGTCTGGATATGCATTACACTATCCCTGAAAATATAAAAAGAAAAGCTACTGTGTGTATACAAATATCAAAATAAAACGGCATAAATTAATATTTAGAAAAGAAAGATAAAAACTATAATAAAAACCGACTTGTTAGTGTGAAATGTATTAATATGTACATATATGTGCATTAACATGAAAATGTATTTGAATAAATAATTTGAGTATGAATAAATTTGAAAATGTATTTGTAATATGAAAAACTAATTGTTCCAAGATTAACTTATCAATTGCAAGCAAACAAAAAAATAACAGAAAATATGTAAATACATAATCATAACCTAAAGAAACAAAAATTTCTATAATTATAAGCATGCAAGTAAAAATTTTCTTGGTAAAAGCAGTTTAATCATAAATGCTAATAATACATACTCAACTTGTGGGTCTGGATGAATGGTTTGCAAACCAACCACCGTGATAGTGAAATTCACAAAAATGTACAATAGAACAATTATCTAAATATATACAATGAAATTTAATGAATGATTTATTAAAGCATTTCCCACCGGTTATCAATGAAATGCTTATAAGATTACTATATAATTTCTCGAAGTGAATTATACATACACTTGTTTTTACAAGTCTCAATACTGGGTTGACTTATTTCACCATACAGTTAAACTTCTGTAAAGTAAAAAAGAGAAAGCACAGGATATTAACTATTATTTATGTTTACAAAAACTATGATGACCACACATTCAATTAAAGTTACAATAGCTACGTAATGGCAGCTAGAATTTAGTTTTGCTACAGCAATTCTTAAAAAATCTTTATTACAGCAATATTACATGAAAATACACATTCTCTTTTAAATTTACTTATCTAGAATATGCTTGCATAAGCAAGAGTGTACTATAAAAATTAAGGATAAAATTTAATTAAATTATTTACATGCTTGCTTCTCTTCCAGTGTTAAACTTCTCCAGTCTCTTTTTTCTCTCTCTTTCAAAGATAAAATTTCATGATGTTTAATAATTGGAGCCTGATTTTTATGAACTTCAAAAGAATCCTCTGCAAACCCTGTATTGAAGGCTAAATTTGTAACAGTCCGACATCCTGGATTAAGTGAATTACAATGGAATGTAGAATGCTTGATGCATGGAATTATCTTACTAGATAAGCTACTCTGAAGTCTGTAAAGCCCACTTGCCATTTAGTGCCTAGAAGAACATATATTAAACATTAATTATTTCAACATTTAAAATATTGCATTATACACTGAGAGGACAAAATATTATATACTTCTTATAGCAATATGCAAATCAGCAGTATTACATCACCAGAGTTCACCAAAATACTAAAATTACACATAAAAATCTCTTCCCTTCCCGGCCGTCCAAATAGCTGCTCTTAGTCCTCTGGACGAGTCGGACGGTCTGGGTCTTCAACATAAAAATCTCTCCGGCCGTCCAAATAGCTGCTCTTAGTCCTCTGGACGAGTCGGACGGTCTGGGTCTTCAACATAAAAATCTCTGTTTACTCATTGGAAATTCACCAGGGTGTAAAAGTGTGCATACTGTTTGTAGCAGTAAAATGGTTTTTTTTTTTAGTTTTCCCACTTAAATTTTAATTAACTACATATAATTTTCCTCATTTTCACTATTATTCATCAATAAAATGAATTCTTATTACTTTTTCAAACAGTCCTAATGCATTTTATTGATAAATATAGTAATAAGAAATTAACTTTTTATAAATAAAATACATTTGTATTTGTGGATAAAAACATAAGTTACTAAAATATCATAAAATAAAAATATAAAGATATCAACCAGTTTTAGATGCAAAATGAGCATTCTTCAGAATAAGGAAAACAGGGCAGTCACTCCATAAAAGCAGAAAACATCTGCATGTTTTAATTAATATTTTTGAAATTAAGTATTGCAGTATTTAAATGATATAAGAAATTTCTTTATACTGTTCCCCCTTTCTTTTTAAGCACTCTTTATTTTGTAAAATCAATCCTTAAAGTTTAGAAAAGGAGTTTAAACTACTCAAAAAATCCTCTGTGGCAATCTGTATGTCACAATGCAAAGTACACAGAAATCTTACTTAATAAAGAAGATGTCTGTCTGTAGTGAAAAATCTAATTGTTGTACGACCATGAAATTTGGTACACAGGTACCAGGACCAGAATAGGTGCACCCCTGTGTAATTGTTTGTAATTTTATTCTTTAGTTGTTTTATGTCTTAGCCTGATTCAGAATGATTTTGACCAATATTCACACAATAGATTATTTAGCAACCTAAAATATTATCACAAAGTTTCAATCTTGACAATTAGAAAGATTGAAAAACTCTCTTTCAAATAAACTATGAATGGAATCTATATGATTATTGGACAATTTTTAGTGAATTTTTAAAATATATATACTTTTCTTTAAACCTGTCCGATTTTTATATTACAATATACAGAAATTGACTTGCCATCCACTGGGGGGGGGGGGGGGGGCAGGGGGGTTAGCACTTGCTTACAATATCCCAGATTACTCTTATCTGAAACATGTCTTTGATTTTTTGAAGAAATCTGCCAAGTAGAGACGTTATGAAACTAAGAGTTGATACCAAATAACTGATGCTATCAGATTACCGAAGAACTCATATAATCTGATACCTATTATAACATAACAAATTTATAATTGCTGTAAAATTATGTATAAAACTTATTTCGCCATAATTTATAACTAGCCACCTTCATAAATATTACAAAATGAAAAAAATTATATATATATTAATAGATATTTCATATGCTCTTCTGAAAATCATAGTAATAGAATAATCGTGAAATAATAAATATTTGATGTGTTTCTGAACTAAGTAAAAAAAAAAATTTCTATAGACGATTGGAAAAAATTGTATTAAATACAAAATAATGGATTGTAATCACAGATAAAGATAATAGAAATACATGAATAAAAACATACCTTAATCAAAAGTTTTCTATTCATTGTATTTCTAAAAAAACTCATCTGTGCATTGCTAGTTCTATCTGTGTTGATGAATTGTAGTAAACTTCATTTAATAATTTTTTCTGCACTTTTTTCAGAAGGAATTTGTAGTGGAAACCATTCCTGGCAACCTTTAAAAACTTATCGTCTGCCGCCATGATTAGGTAATGATTCAATGAAAAATTGCTGAAGAGGCAAAAAACTGAAAAAAAAAGGCTATGTACATGTGCATCAACTGCCAAATAAACAGAGTGCAAAATTGTCACAAGTAGGGTTGCAAACAGGTAGGGGACAAAAGAATACTTTGCATATGGATCCGAGAGGCTTGAAGCCCCAGGCTGCATAAACAGTTAATGAAAAAGAGCCAATAACTCATAAAATAGTGGATAGTAGGAGGTGCATTTATTGCATAAAGGCCTGAAAACTTTGTTGGTGACACTGTTCGCGAGCCTGTGTCTCCAATCCAATCCCAATTAAAAGTTAAAATTTGTGCAATTAACTGAACGCACTATAGCGGACTGAGGGGTGTGCTATACTATTTAAAAAATCAGACGTATTTAAATATATAAAGAATTTTAAGAAAAAAACCACTGTTCCAGTATAGATAAAAGCTATGAACCACCTGTATGCATACTTACCACTTTCTTAGCCAACAAGCTAGCCATGAATTACACTTATACAAGTATCTCGAGAGGGTCGAGGATTTGCAAATCCCTAAGGGAGCTATGACATTATGAACACAAAAATTGCATCACAGCTAATTTGCCCTAATGATTGAAATTCTTGAGTTTCATTATCATTGAGCCATAAATAACCCCTTTGATGCATGATTATGTTAAATTTTGTCCTATGCTGCCATGTTAGAGAAATATAAAATCACTCGAGAAAGTAATATAAAAAAAGTTTTCACTCGAATTTCAAAAAACCTTATCCAGTTCTAAATGTGTCATTAACAAAATCAAATATAAAGTTTTGTGAAAATCCATTAATATTTGTGACACATATCGTGTACACAAGAAATTGACAACAGACACATGGACATCATGTTAAAAATAATCAAAACATGTTCAGGAGGGCCTAAAACATATATTGGCTTCAAAATCTCATGAAAACAATACTTTCTCTATATTATAGTCTCGAGTTCAAATTTTTTAGCTTAAATTGACATTAAACAAGGAATGATTGAGCAAAGTTTCTGTAAAGAAAAATAAACAATTTATTGGACAGATGGAGGCTTGGGTACTTCCTTATTATAGCTGCCCTCGAGGATGAACCGCCAAGCAACCAAGATGTATCACCAAGGTAGGTTGTAAAATCTCGCCAAACATTTGCAGACCTAAAGAAGCAGCACATGTTTATATTATCGTCATATTAACGTTCCCAATTTTGTATTGGTTTTTTAAAACCTTGGAGTAGTTATAATTGTGGGGCTGCGTCATTCCATCTCGCTTTCTAATTTAAGAAGTTTTTTTTCAAGAGAGGTTTATGTTTTTCTTTTTTTACTCTTCTACTTTTGATTCCACTAATGAAAATCAAATTTCATGGAAAAAAATGCAATTAAATAAGTAAAATAAATAGTAGGATAACATGTCTGAATATTAAACTCTGTTTTAACTTTTGTACAACAATGATTATTCATATTTGATGCAATACCAAGATTTAATCAAATATAAACCAGATATGGAGAATAAAATCGACTCTCCCCCCCCCCCCCCTCCTCATATAGATTAATTTTAGATTTTTAGAATTTTCTGGTCAGTTACACCACTTTAAGCCAGACATGTACCACATTGCAAGTTTCTGCCTCTTCTAGAAATGAATAAACATGTCCAGGAATACATGGAAATGGCCCTTGTATATGCTTTCACAAGACGTCTTTGGACTTCTTACATAATTAAGGAAGATGTCTGTGTGTATGTGCACATGTACATATAGCAGGATCCGGGAATGTGCACCTCGACATTTTTTAATTTTAATTAGTTTTTGTTATTTTATGTTTTAAAAAATTGCAATACGGGTGGAAAAGTAGCTCGATTAGCAAAATGTCACCCAATCTGGCTAAGCATGTTTGTTGTGGCTTTTGCTTATGGCCGACTTATTAAATTTTAAAAAAGGATTTTATTTATATATCAAGAGTTAAAGTTCCTCTATACCATTCTTCAGATAAATAAATAACAGAAGGATGGGATCATTGACTATAAGCATTTGAATGTAGTGTGAAATGACCTTCAACTTTGAGTTTCCCTTTCCTGCAGATGCACAGGATCCGACCGACTACTATCTGTGGCCTCCAGTGTCTACCTTTTTAAGCTAGTGAGCTATTTCTGTATTTTATCATCTTTCTACACATCATTCTGTTTCAGGATGAAAGGCACTTAAAGAAAACTCATTTCCTCAATACTAAAGTACAAAAAAAAATATATTGGATCTATCAGTTCTTAAATATTGGTTTACTGTTATAGGGAAAATACTGATATAGTGAAACCAATAATCGGAATCAGATATTGGAACACTCCTACTCTCAAGCTATCACAAGTCTTGGATCTTGTCCAAGGTAGAAATGGACTGTGTAAAGACCCACCCATTTTGTCATAGGGGGAGTGGTGTTAGATTGTGATTGCAAATTACAATATAATATTATAATTTGCAATCACAATCTAACAAGTGGATATTTTGAGATGGACTGAGAGAGGTTGCATGTAGATTTCCACGGAATCACTTGTTTCATGAGCAGTTGAATATGCAGTCAATTGTGATTCTCACATTTTTTGGTTTTTGCAGAGAGTATGTGCGATTTCGATTGCGCAATTTTCAGATCGAAGTCATTTTAAATTGTGTTCAAATGCATTATTTAAGCAGCAAGTGTTCATTTAGAACCCGGGTAATTCGTTCTAGTTAATAATGCAGTAGACTTGCATTATAACGACCTAGAAGGGACCCATGTTGTACGAACGTTATATCAAATGGTCATTATTTCAAACATTCCTCATTTTTCAAACATTTGGGGGGATGAGGGAAGGGAATGCCAATTTTCACACCTTATAGCTTTTTGCAATTTCAGACATGAAAAAATAATTCTTTGCTTAAGAAAATGTCCTTAATGAACAAGAGTATCAAATGAAGTATGAGCTATGACAGTAGCGAAGTTAAAAATTTTAAAATGCATAACTAAAGTTAAAAACTAAAGAAAAAAAAAATTAATTTAATTAATGTACTACAGAAAAAAAGCAAAAGGTTAGATGTACTACATACTTTCTAGCTTTTCTTTAGGAATGCTATTACTTGTGTCTACTGTAAATTCTGATTGAAATATTCAAAGGTGCCTAGATGGTTAGTGTTATGAATATATTCATTGCAATTTTCTTGACTTTAGACTTCATTAATTTTGTTGTCAGAAGAATCGACCACTTCATTATCAAAGTTCAGTAAACCACTTGTAAGATCCTCATATAGATACTACTCCAGATTCTCATCAACTGCCACATAATCCTTAAAAGTCAGCATTAGAAGTTAACAATAAGTCGCTGGTCTTACTAACCAGTATACAAGAAAACACTAGTCCATAGCCATCATGACTGGTCTGATAAGATTTTAAAAATGGCAGCAATGTACATATACATACTCTAATATCTAATTTAATTTATCTTTAAAAATGCGTACTACAAATTATCCTAAATAAATATCAATGTAATTAGTATATGCACTACGAATAATAAAAATGGCTAGATTTCCAAATTTTTTGCAAATTAATTTTTTTGTCAAAAATTTTAGAATTCAGGATTTTTTTTTTTTTTAATGCAGATTGAATTTAATAGACTGTTGACATATATAAAAATTGATTTTCTTTTTATAATAAATACTAAACTTTGTGATTTAAACAATTTCCCTGTTATTTTAAAGCATAATGACAAGCTTTTCACACTTTTATTTAGGTTAGTTCCTCTGTTTGGGTCAAACCTTGAAATCAATTTTTGACCCACTTTATCGATCACATTTTCTTGAAATTTTGCACACATACCTATTTACAGTGACAACACAATATTTCATCAAATTTGAGTTGACCCCTTTCCTGGATTCTACCACCATTTCAAATTTATATTTTAATATGTGTCTAAATATCACTATTTCATAATTTATAATTTTTTACTATTATAAAGCATGAACAAAAATAATTCAGAGTTCTTATTTTCGAAATAATTGCAGGTTATCAAACATTTTTAACTTGCACTAAAATACTCTGTCAATAGATAATATATTAACATGACATGAGAAGCCCATTGGAAGTCCTAACAATCCAGAAGATGCTCCCGATTACCAACCAGTATCCATGGATCAATTCCAAACTTAATATGCACACGTCATCGTTGAAAACCGATATCTGCAATAACAACAAGAAACTTTCTATAAGCCACAATTTTTACAAACTTCTATGAGAATTGTGTTTATAAAATTTGTCTTTGCAGAGTCGAGCAATATATAACCCATTAAGAACCAGCACTCATGCGGCAGAGCAATTTCCTTTTATGAGCCCACCATGTCTTCCACATGACATGTGGAAAATGTGGCTATCGGACCAGCATAATATATTTGTTACAAAGAGTTGGAACGATTTATATGAATTTTTAAATGGCACTAGATGGCGTTACTTTGTCGTAAAAATAATAACAGCCACATGCTAGGGATGATGACCTTCAGAAAAATGGCATTAGTTTTAGTTTATTTCGATGGGTAGGTGGGTATGGGAGAAAATGCCGATGGTAACAAATCAAATCAGTGCGGTCACTCTCTAATAGTGCACATGGGTTTTAAAGGGTCTTTTTCGTTTATTACTTTATTTTATCAGCCGTGGTATTTGTGTGGTATTATTGGATAGGGTAAGTTGGTTCCTGATGTTCTTATCAGCATTTTTGATGTTGAGTTCATATGTGAGACATAATTTGAATTCCTAGTATCCAGTGTATAGAGACGATCTTAGGGCCTGTCATGGCTAAAAAAGCACGTTATTTAACAGAAGGTGAAATTGAAAAAATGATGAATGAACCAGATACTGATTTAAGTACAGAATCAGATGATTCTCAATTTAGCATCAGCAATTATGATTCTTCAGATACTGAGAGATACACTTATCCTGAAGAAACAGCAGACTTGGACGCGGATTGGAGTTCAGACGTGAAAGACTTGCCTGTTTTTTACTTCATATCTAAATCTGGTTGTAATATTACTTCTAATTTGCCATTAGAAAGAGTTATATTTCTTAAATCTGTTTCTCAGCTTCTCAGCAGTTTAAAATGAGCATTATTAAACAACCCAATTTAAAGATGCATTTTATGACTAATACAATGCTTTCCACACTATTTTTTAATTCTGCCATATCGAGAAATCATTTCTTGGGGATTTTACAAAATATCTATTTTACTTCTGATTGTGATGCCAAGAAACTTAATAAAATAAGTTCAGTATTGGATATTTTCAATAATTTCAAAACCGTGTATGTCTCTGTACAAGATATTTGTATCGTCGAAAGTCTTCTTGCATGGAAAGGGTGACTTAGTTTTCATCAGTTCTAAATGATCATGTTATGGAATAAAAATTTATAAATTATGCAAATCCAGTACCGGTTGGAATTGCACTGTATATACGGGGAAAGATACAGAACTATTAGAAACTGGAGATCTATATGGAGAGCGTGCAGTAAGTAAAATCTTTACTATCTGAGTTGTCGGGTAAAGGTTACCATTTATATTTAGATCATTTTTTTGTCTCGCCAGAATTTGTTTCTCATCTTCTACATAATTCAACAAACAATTATGAAAAACAGAAAAGGAATGCCAAAGTGTATTCCACGTATTGAGAAACACAAAGTGCTAGCCTTTCAAAGAAAATCTTTGAATATTTTTACATTTAAAGACAAAAATAAGGATGTATTAACGCTAATGACCATTCATGACAATTTCATGGTACCAACAGGAAGAAAAGATTGCCAAACTGGAAATGATATCTTGGAAAAATTGATACCTGGAAACCAAAATGTGTGGTGTAATATAACAAAAACCATGGAAGGGGTAGATACAGGAGATTCCATCATGCATCATTACCCTACCTTCCGAAAAACTGTAAAATGGTACAAAGTTGTTTTTCAGATTTTTTGATATGGCTATTTTAAATGCAAATGCATTATTTATGAAAATTAAGAGTGGAAATTATCAGCTCTGGAATTTAGAACCCGTGTAAAACACCAAATTTTGTCATCTCATATGAAATCAAAATTCGTTAAAATTGCACAAAAATCAACTGAAACTCAACCATTTCGTTTGATTGGTCGACATTTTTCAAAACTTTACATGGATAAAAGTGGTAGAAAGTACCCGAGAAGATGTATACTGTTAAAAAATATCACAAAAGAAAAAAGCCAGAAAACTTCCTATTATGAATGTAAAGTGTGCGATGTAGGACTTTGTGTTGATCCATGTTTTGAGATCTTCCATACACAGCAAAAATTTTGATAATAGTGTAAATATTAGAAGGAAGATTTACAGTGTTATTCTTAAACACTGTATATGTTTATTGTGCAATTTTACATTTTTTATGTAAATATAAAATTTTAATTTAGCTAATTATTCAAAAGAATATAAAACAAAAATTTTATTGTATACGTAGTAATATAAAATTGATTTTTTGTGTAATAAATCTTAAATATCTATTTCATAACATACAAAATCAAGTCAATACATATAAATTTTGATTTTTTATGAATTAGGCTTCAGTCCCGTAGTGACATTTCTTTTCTGAAAAGCATGAGCCATTGGGAGCACATCTTTCTACCAGCTGCGGTCCCAAATGAGTTAAACTGCAAATCTACACTGTTATCATTCGTTTCCCCATTGTTTAAAACAAATGAAACAAAAGATCTAATGTGTAAAAATTATGACCTGTTTCATATCATGCTTTTTAATCAGTCTTTTCCCTTGAATATTACATATTTTTGTAAACATCTATACACCTGTTAATTCCCATACAGAACAAACTGTAATAAATAAGATATGTAACTTCTCTTGATAAGGAACTAGCTATCAACGAATCATTCATAGGTTTTAGTGAAGTAACTAGCACAACTGAAGAGAGATTAACAAACACGTTTAGCAAAATTGACTGAACTTGATTTGGATATTAAATACAGTACAACCTCGAAAATCCGGACTTTGCTGATTCCGGATTATAGAATTTGAATAAAATTCCGATTTAATATTAAATACACTATAAAGCACTATTTTTAGTAAAAATAATGGTAAAGTTAATTAAAACATGTGCGAACATCTAAAAAATCTTAAAACATCTAAAAAATAGGGCAAAAGAAATATCTAAGAAAAAATATACACATTAATAATTTAGAATGTGTGAAGGAAACGAAATGATAAAATTCCATTTTATCATTTCGTTTAAATATTTGAATTAACATTTGTTATTTCATTAATTTTGGTTTATGGGAAAGCAGTTTTCTTTATCCTGTAGATGGACATCATCTCTGCTCGGTTATAATGCTTCTTCGTTCAAGACCTTTAACTGCATGATCAATTGTTTGCATAAGATTATCAATGGGTATTTTTTCTTCTCCACATTTATCGTCGCTGCTTCGATCTTTTTTTATTTAATATTATATCGCGAATTTCGCCATCATTCAATTTATTTCCGATTGACGCATCATCATCACAGTGCAGAACTTCCGCTTTATCGAGATTTAATGAAGCGCCGGAAGATTTAATGAAATGCCGAGATTTAATAAAGATCGAGGATTAGCACTTTTGACGATATATTTAAAGGTGTAAATGTGTTTAAACCGTTTTCGCTATTAACGAACGAAAAACAAAAAATAAGAACTTAAAAGTTTTATTTATTCTCTAGCATCTATATGTTATGTTTAAAAAGGTTGATGACTCTGAAAAAAGTAAAAACTTTATTAGTAATAGTCAAATATGTAAAAAATATCGCAGTAGATAAAATAAATATATTTTCCAAAAAAGAAAAATATCTCTCCTCTCAATGATTTTTCTAAATTCCGAGTCATTACTAGGTTACAACAGCAACCGGACGTGATAGGGCAGGGAAAGCGAAAAGGAATTTGCTTAGTTCCTAATCGTAAATGAAGCCGACTGGCACCGGTGACGAGCCTACCCCTTTGAGAGGCCTGACCTTGTTGCTCGGTTCTGTGTGATGCGATATTATTTAGTTATTTATTTGCTATTTATAGTATTAAATATGGGTTTCTAAACAAAAAAGGCAAAATATACAGTTGATTTCAAGCTGACATGTTTGACGAGAACGAAAAAATCGTCAGATATCGGGAGGGGGAGGAGATTCTGAAGACAAAACAGAATACATTGAAGAATGGAATTCGTACTACGAAATGAACAAAATAAATTTCTGTGAGCGTTAATATGAATTCTCGGGATTTTTAGATTTAATTTAACAATCTGTGATAAAATGGTATTAAAAATTACATTGTTTCAGAAAAGTGTCTTTTTCAATAATGAGAAAAGGAAATTCTGATAATAAAAATTCCATATTTAAATAACTATGTATATTTTACGCGAAATAATTCATCGGGAATTGTGACTTGAATAAGGGGGAGGAGGGATTAACGCTAACAACACAATTCACGCTCCAACCACGAGCCTAATGGGTCTGTCAACAGTGTTGCCATATATGTGTCAGACCGGAGACTTATTGAGTGAACTGTTATATAGAAGAAATAGTTGATTTAAGACTCAGATTTCACATTATTTAACAAAGCAAAAAATAAGGAATAATTAAATATTTCATAAAACTTTTGCACAAAAAAGATTTCAAAAAAGGTCATGATTGTCTTCTGTATTAGCGAAAAATGATGCGGCTACAGACTGAATCCAATTGAGCAATAACTTTTTTTATATGCTACAATAGATAAAATTATTGTTCAAATTCAAGAGAGATTTATCAATATTCCAAACATAATTACCAATTTCAGAAAAATAACAGATATAAAAGTATTGGAACACAATGAGTTAAAAAAGTTACCAAATGACTTTGTTAAATCCTATGACACAGACGTTAACAGTGACCTGATAGAAGACAACATCTTTAAAAAAAATAATTGTAACAGAAAATAATACAAATTGTGCAAAAAATATACTAGAGATTATAATAAATAATAATTTTAATGAAATATTTCCTGTCTTTGTCTTTTCTGCGTCAATTGTTTATAAATTGTTAGTGAAAGTATTACAGAGTAAGAGTCCCATAATTTCAATTGCACCCGGGCCCCAGATTTTGGAGAAGGCCAGTCCTGATATTTTATAAATGTGTAATTACCCATTTTTGCAAACTCTGATGGTGGCCAATTAATGTCTGGAAATTACAAAAATCATTCCTAAAGCTTAAGAATGTATAATTTTACCATAAAAAACAGGGATAAAAAGTATAGGGATAAGAAGACAAACAAAAAATTACCCAGTCGTTTTTTTTAACCTTGGTTTGGACTAATCAGGATGATTTGATAATTTTCCTTAATCTCAATTCGATCTTCAAAGTCATAAGAAAAAAAAGATTAAACTACACAATGTCATGACATATTTATCAGAATTCAAGCTGAGAGATAAACCTCTACTGGTACTTTTTAATTAGATGAGGTTAAAATAGAAATATTAAATTTTAAGTAATAAGTATTGATTTTAAATAAGAAAAATACATATTGCATACTTGTTCAAATTTATTAATAGAAAAAAACATGTAAAATAAAGTGTTCATAATTAAATACTTATTAAAGAACATGAATCCCCTACATTATAATTCAAACTTTAGAGTTGAAGGATTGTTTCAACAGGAAGCTTTCACCTTATATTAAAATGTAAAATGTTACTATAATAGTTTTCATTGAAGACATTTTTTTTAATAGTTGTAAATTCGTTAGATATAATTCAAAAGAACACTTTTACTGCATTAGAATATAATACATTCATATTGTTTTAAGAAAATTTAAGAATCTTAGTTTACATTAAAATTTTCTTCCAAAATTAAGATAATGGAGATTGTAACATCTACCTAATTTTAGAATAGTCTAGTATAAAGTGAAAAAAAAAGCTCAGCTCATACTCTATAGAATACGAGTAAAGAGCCAAATTAACCTTTAAAAACAGATGTTAAAGCTTTTTAATATATTTTATTTCTTCAGATCTACTTATGAGAAAAATTGCTTTTAAAATTATCTTTAGTGACTGAACCGTGAATGGAGTTATTAAATACAAGTATGCAAAAAGAAATCATTTCAATTTCAAACACTAACCTGATTTTTGAGAAATCTTTATTTTACTTACAAAGAAATTTAATTTAAAAAAGTAGACACCGAACTTAAAGTTATTATACTGTACACCAAACCACCTGAAAGCCCGAAATATAAAACACGTCTAATGACAATTATAAATGCAGCTTTTGACCTTGGTACACTAACTCAATAAAGGACGGCGACAGTTGTCTTAGAATAAGCTCCAAATGATTACATAATTAATTGGCAACTAACCAGTAAACCATACAAAAGAAGAAGAAAAAATGAAACACTGTGACAAAAAGTGAACGAGATTTTTTAATAGCTTTTTAACTTGTTTCTATATTTTATGTCTTAGATAAATGTCTAAAAATAGACACAGTTGGCATGGAAGCTTGATAACTTCAACATATGAAGAGAAAATGGCCTTTTAGAAATAAAAACATATAAAAAAGACAGATAATGTATACAAACTATTACATTTACACATAAGAAAAGAAGTACAGATTTAATTTTTAAAATCATAAATAATTTAAATATACCTTGATACAAATTTTTGTCAAAACTCGCCTGCAGTCAATTATGAAGCGACCGGAATGAAAGGTTAAAAAAAAATCATCATATAAAGTAAATCAAATAAAAAAAAAATCATCTATGGGCGTGTTCAGAATTGCCGACCGAGCGGATCGGGAGTTTTCTAATATGACGTCACACTTCTTTATCGTCTGCATCAAAAGCGTTTGTAGGACACATGATTTGACTTGACCCATTTGATTTTGTAAAAGAAGCGTGAGATTTGAAGGAAAAGTTTATAAATATGCTGAACTTTTGTTCTGTTTAGGATGTGGTAGTCGAGGTGATAAAAATTGTTTCTTTTTTTAGAATCCCCTTTATTCCTAAACCAGGAAAACCTAGTAATATTAAATAAAAATCAGAATTTGATAATATTGACAACTTCAAAATTGAAGTTCTCATATCCTTGAAAATTTAATTTGTGATAAACATCTTATAACATCAAAGTTTATTCTTTTCTATTAATGTAAAATAATTTATTTATTCATAAAATATTAAGATTGAAATGTTTCTCAGCCATATTGAGCGTAAGTATGGTTGCAAATCGGCAGTAACGTAGCTCGAGAAGATGTTAATCCATTTTTGAAATCTAAAGTATATGGATTAATACCATTATGATGGAAATTTTATTTTGATAACGCTTTCACTGCAAAATGCACGTTAACACAAAGGTTGTCTTAACTGTCTATCCTACATTCCCGATTTCTATGCTGTTGCCCGGACTGAGGCCACGTGATACGGAATCGTTTTCTGTCTGTAAGCACGACGCCACAGGGAATTCACTGTACATCAACTTGCTTCCGACCTTGCTATGTCGGCAGGAAAAGCGGTACCTTGGCAAACTGTTTACAGACTGCTACATGCAGGTCAGGTCTATGCAAGACGACCAGTGGTTTACGCCTCACTGACGTCTTTGGACGAGATTACTTCAACTGCCAAGCCAAGACGAAACATTTCGGGGCACTTATCCCCACATCGAATTTGTTGGATGAATGTCCGATCAAAGTTATTTTGGTTATAATTCGTTCCTGTACAGGACGTGGCTTGTAGATGTTGTCGTCTATGATGTCTGGTGACGCTGTCCTGGCATTGGCCGACTGCCTAGAAGAGGTAAAAGGGGGGGGGGGGGGGCGAAGGGAAAGCTCAGACCTGGAGATACCAGAGTCCAGAAAAGTTTAATTACAACAAACCATGCGAGCATAAGTCTAGATACTTCACGAAAAAACTATAATTTACAATTATATATAATATAAATAATATACGCGAATCGATTGCAAGCGGGCTGGCGTCAGGAGAAGCTAACTAATAAGCAATCGTGCCATGCCAGTGGGTTTTTGATCTACTGACGAGCAAGCGCAACAATGGCGCCATCTGTCGCCGTCATGTGGATCGAATTCATCTAAGTGACACCCTAATCTTGTATTTTAATAACTTTAAACTCAAATTTGTACTTCCAGTTAAACTTTGGACTTCTCTTTCACCAATACCTTGGTGATTTCTTATTGACCCGCTCGTATCCCTGGTCCCGCCCTCCCCCTCTTTTGTAGCCACAGCTCAGCACTCAACCATCAGCAGCCACTCCAAGACGAAGGCGGCACAACACCAACCGCCTCTGACTCCTACATAGCAACCTCTCGAAGATGAATGCTACATATTGCTTTTACTGAAAAAACCATCTACAGTGGACTTTCATACATTCGATGTGGCCGTGAGGGATCTTCGGTCCCAGGAAGGCCGTAAGCAAGCGTCTTGGCTTGGCTGTAAGTGACACCCGATTGGGGAGACACAAACTTCGACTTTTTCCACCAGAAGATTCCTCGGACACCGCTTCCTTAGATAACTAAGGGAAGTGTTGTCGTAGTTTTGGTCTGTGTCTCTCAAACATGGTTTGCTTGAATTCTTCTTGTAGAAATTTCGAGTAGGTCGTGGTGAATGACTTCGTTTTGTACAAATCGAGGAGCATTTACAATGCATAGTAATGCTTTGTTATACCTCACAGAGTTGCAGAAGGGGATAGATTCTTCAAAGATTTTTAAAATGAAACTATGATAACTTCTCGGTAGTTGGGTTTGAAAATGCACACTGCACTCTTGGAACCATTAATTTTTATTCTCCAGGTCACGAACCAGTGCTCAAGGCTATGCTTGATGTAGCTTTGGAGTGTGTTGATAGCGTTATGAGGTGAACAACTGCGTGCAATCAGTGCTGTGTCCTCTGCAAAGACAGCCAGCTTTCGGTAAGTCGTTGATGTAGATGTTGAATAACACGGGGCTGAGGTTCCCCCCTTGTGGAACATCGGCCCTGATTGGTCGAAGAGAAGAGATTGATCAACCCGTACGCGGAAGGAACGATTAGTGAGATATGAGTTGATGATCACCAGAAGTTGAGCCGAAATGCCAAGCCGCACAAACTTGGAAATAAGACCAGGAATATACGTTTCTTCAAACGATTTGCTAATATAAAAAAATACTATGCTGGTGTACTGCCTGTTGGAAGAGTTTTCGTGGATAGTTTCGATTACACGCAAAAGTTTGGATTGTGTGGAATGAGCAGACCGAAAACCGTGCTGATCAGGAATTAAAACGTTATTCAATGTGCAGAAACTATCCAAATGTCTTAACAACACCAATTCATAAATTTTGGATAAGCTTGATAACAAGCTTATAGGTCTGTACACTTCAACTGGACTCCACAACAATGTGGTACTGTGCACTTTACAGATGAGATACGGTTTGGTGCTATAGAGCGATTCCGGACGGTTATCGGTCTGGAACTCGCTATCACGCCAGTAACATGCGCGAAATGCACGCATATAGAGGCGGTGGTTAGGGCAGGGATTGTTGTCGGTGCTATAATGGTCTCGGTAGAAACCATTTTTTTAAATAGTATTAGTAGATGTCATCACCACATCTTCCCTAGCGGTACTGTTACATCAGTGCGGTATAGAGATGACATCTTTGATCAATATGTTCGGCCATTTCTTGCCGCCATGGGTCATGATGCCATTTTTATGAACGATAACGCGCGAGTTCACAAGGCTCGCATTGTCGGCCAGTATTTAGAATCGGAAACACTACTTTGTATGGAATGGCCATCGAGATCACATGACTTAAATCACATCGCAAGCATGAATGGGACATGCTTGCGAGAGATCCTCCCCCACAGGAATCTTTATGAGTTAAACACTTTTGCTCCGCGAATGGGCAGATATCCCAAAGCGTCATAATCATATTCTTAGTATGAATCGATGCTGTCGGACATGTATTTCCAGCAGAGGTTATCGCATTCACATTGACAGAACAATGAACTGTTTTTGCCACCCAAAATCCTATGTTTTTGTTTATCTTTATTATTTATTTATTTAGGGGTAGATTTCTTCGCATTTCCTCATGCCAGTATCTTTTGTTATACCTCATGATGGGAAAGTTTCAATGAATTCGAATAAATACTTTTATCCTTTTTTCACTTTGTTGTTTAACTTTTGGACATATGTATAGATCTACAAGAATGATTTTAACAGATTTGTTGCATAATATGGCACATGGAAAGTGAACTTATTGGCTAATACTTATTACTTTTTTTAACTATATGCAATTTTTGTGAAAAATTTGTTTGGAAAACCTGCATCATTTCGAGAATGATTTATGCTAGCATTATTAAGTTTGTGTTAATTGTTTTCTAATAAAAAATTATGTCTGAAATGATTTTTTATTTATTATTATTGAAGTCTTGATGTTTAAAAAAAATTTCATTAGAAAATAGAAGGGTATACCAAACATTCGATCACATTTAAAGTCAATAAGGTTCCAGTATTCACCAATTGCAATAATCGAACCAAATTACATTTAAAATGCAACATTCATTTGTGAAATATTGCATTCATAGACTCATGGTCATATACACACATATAATATATATACCCCCTATACATTATATATGTAAGATAAATACTCTATATACGTATACATATTCTAATAAGAAAGTTAAAACTGCTTAAATGTTTCCTACCATGCGACATTTTCTTACAATCTATGTAATTACAATCTATGTATTGCAATCAATGCAATTAAAGCTCTACAGCTGTTCATGGCATTTACTTATTTTTTGAGCATGGCTCTTAATTTCATAAACGTGGAACAAATGCTGAGCAGCGATTTTCATCAGTAGAATTCACTAGGGCCTGTTTGACTCCATCATGACCATCACTACTACACCACACTACATACTACTCAAAAGAAGACCCTCACCAGAACATTTACATAATACCTTTCAGGATAAAATGGTATAACATTCCATGTTATACAAAAAGACTCTTGGATTCCTTACAGAATAAAATATGTTTGTGTGTTGTCGATAGCAAAAAAATCGAAGCAATGGACAATGTTAAAATTTGCTACAGAATTGCTTTAAATTCTCATATGATGTACCTTGGTGAGATTTTTTAAAAATTTTAATTATTTCAGAAGTTATGCATATTTCAAGGCGAAAATCCGTCAAAATTTTAACTTATTTTTATCCCGATTCCAGGTAAACAATAGAAGATAAAATGACAGCTATTTGTTGAGAACAAAAAATAGCTGTTTATCTGAAGACATTTTTTCCAATGGCCAGGCATTTGATATTATATCATACATCTATATAGGCTAAAGCATAAACCATTTTAACATAAAGAACATTTCCCCCATGTATCACAAGGAGTGTTGCCCCACACTACCCATTTTAGCCACTCAATTTAGACCAGAACAAAATAGGGAATGATATCCAGAAGGACTGTACTCCCTTCCCCTGTCATCAACTATCATTATAAGTATTGTGCTAGAAAATGGCAAAGGTTCGATGAAGATTCATAGAGATAGCATTTAATTTTAGTTGAGATAGCATTAAATTAGCATCTCCCATATGGGTGCCTCTAGGGAGGGCAAAGGGGGCATATGTTCCCTCCTGAATGTTCAAGGTCACAAAGTTTCTACTAGAACATTGGTCTAGTAGTTAAAACATTATCTTTAGCAAAATTTTTATGCACACTCCAAATACTCGTTGGAAACTTGAATTAATGATATTGCAATTAATTTTAATCGTATGACAATGAAACTTATTTTGTGTAACTCATTGGGCTGTATAAAATATTTTTATAATTGAAATTTTTTCTAGGGGGCCCATATAAAAAGTTACATTTTGTACATTTAACTCAAATATGCCACATGATCAAAATCTGTATATGATGATAGTTCACCCTAATTAAAGCATCTCTTAAATGGAACTATGTGCCTATGACCATTTGTTTGAGAGATATGTATTAATGCAATCTTTTTTAAACATCCTGTATATAAAATGAATTTAAAGGAATCAGTTATAATGAACAGATTATTACAATTACTTGTGGTTCCCTATTAACACTGGCAATTATAATCTGCAATAGATTTTCCCCCATTCATCAGTCAGACAGAAAGAGAAAAAGTCAGCCTTCCTGGCAAAATTTTAATATTTTCTGAATGAGACCGTCATATATCTATATAAATAAAATTGGAAATCTGTCTGTTTATTTATTTGTCTCAACATCACGGACGAACGCCTGCACCGAATTTCATTAAATTTTATGGATAGCCTTGGAAAATTTAAAAAAGGTTATATATATATATATATATATATATGTGTGTGTAATATAGGCTACAATAGTCCAGGGAAGACATTTTAGGTTACCAAAAAATTTACTTTATTATATTACACTCAAAACATATAATTTGTTACATAGGCCAAACTCCTGATCGTCGATCAGCTCTCAAGAAATTTCATTGCAGTCTGCGTTGGTTCACACAATGTACAGTTACATCGGAGGGGGGGGGGGATATGAGGACATGGGGCACATGCTACCTTCGTGTTCTTTATGCTTTAAAAATGTGATGGGGAAGCAGTTTCATATGAGAAAGTTTATGCAGAGGTTAAGATTAGTGACCATATATGGTATGGTCGAGGAAAAGAGGAAGTGCTGGTAGACTTTTAATATTAATGGCGTGGGATAGAATTTAATATAGCTGCAATACGTGCTTGACATGAAATAGGAACTTGGAATAAGAATTATGAAAGAAAACGGTGCATTATTGGGGAAAGCTTAAAATTTCTGTATCATATATATAATTAATAAAGATGAAATAAATTAAAATAATTGAAGAGAAATAGTGAATCAACCATAACAAACTGTAGAATTCAATTACTAACCAGAAAAAAGTCATGAGAATGCTAGTCATATACAAGAAAAATCAGGAAACCACTCATAATATAAAACAACAATCAAAAGAAAAATTGGTATGATAATCAATGGAATGAAGCTGGGTGTAATAGTAAAATCTTCAGGAGGCATCTACTATACATTAACCTTATAATAGCACATTTCATTCAATGGCCTGTTACTGTGAACAAAAGACTATTAGATACCCCTATATGCCACATATTGAAACAGATTGAGAAAATTTAAAAACTAAAAAGAAAAGAAAAATAATTGACTTACACATGTAGAAGTTGATAAGCCTAAGCCAACACGGTACTATATGTGATATGTAGAGGAGTTGCAAAGAAGGTGTTGCTCATCCATGAGTGTAAAGTGTAATGTCTATGTTGCCATTCTCAAGATTGTAAAAAGTAATAACTTGCTAAAGAATGAAGGGATAACTACCAAATATATTGCACTCAAAATAGAGTATGTGCTTAATATTATATATATATAAAAATGATAAATTAACCCTATGAAATAATTTAAAGAGTTAATAAATAATAATGAAGCGAATAGACAATTGTATGTATTAATCCATTATAGAAATTAGTTCAGATCTACCTCATACACATTGCATCTATCTCCTGGTAAAATGCTCTGTTAGATGATGTAAGTGTATCAAAATGCGTAATAAGATAATCTATAATCATAAGTTGTAGCAGTAAGTTAATAATAAGAAATGGGAAAGGTTGAATGGGGAGTGATTATAATTCTGTAGTGAATTAGCCTTAATAAAATGCTTTAACATCACTTAGTTACCCTAAACTTTTTTACTATACTATTAATCAAATAAAATGGATAAAAGTAAGATTTACTAGTTTGAATAAGGTTTTCTATATGTAATTGATGAAACTTTTTATCGGACAATCTATTGATTTGATACAATTGATTTTTAATGATGTTACGGGAAATTTGAACTGAATTACAAAAGGTAAAAGGTAGTAATTTATTGATATTAAAATTAAAACTATTTTTTTATCATATAAATTATAAATAATTCTATTAGAAGATTCAATACACAGATTTATATCCGGGAAGTTAACCTTAGCACTAATAGAAAGTTCATTATTCAACAGTTCCAGATTAACTGGATAGAAATTGATATTATTTAGATCCGATTTAACTATACAGATCAGATCGTCTGCGTAACGATATATTTGTATTATATTGAGATATTATTATTGAATGATTTGTTGAGGTGTATGTTTAAGTGTTGAGCACGAGTGATAATCAGATCATAAAAAAAGATGTTTAAAGTGTTCGTTGGATAGATTTATTTTTAAGAAGGCGGCATGAAAATGATTAATTTTTCTTTTATTAACAGCAAATACAAATGTTTGATATTTATTCAATTATAAGTAGTTTTGAAGTTGTGATGCAGGTTTTTAATAACAGTTTTAAAGTCTACATGTTGATTTTTAATTTTTCTTTACCACATTTTGATCTTTTTGCCTTATAAGTGTTTTTACTGTTGTAGTTGGGGTTTATAGTATAAATGATTATAAATAGAATATTGACTATCTTCAAAATTATCTTTTACAATATTCTTATTGAGATACATTTGATTTAATCCACATGGAAAAAGAGTAGAATAAGAATCAATGTAGTAATTTTCAAAAAATAATCTGTCGGCTTTATCTGTTTTAATATCTAAATCGTGAATAGTAATATTATTGAACCCATGTAGAGCAAATTGATAATATTCAAATTTATTGGCAGATGGTAGAGAAACATTGCTCTTATGTATAAATTTTTTAATGTGGTCGCGGTGAACATTTATTCGAAGGTGTATGGGAGTACTAGTTTGACAAACATATGATAGATTGCAGATATTACAAGTTAGTTGGTAAATACAGTTAGAAATTTTGCAGAAAAATAAGTGGTGGTTTTGACTGGTAATTTGAGATTTGAAAACAAAGGGGCAAGTCTTACAGTTTTTACTCAAACACTTTGAAACAATAGGTGTTTGTTGGATAATCAAATTTGAAAGAGTCATGTAATATATATATATATATATATATACACACATACATTCTGCTATATATGCACACAATAATCTTAACTACTAATAAAAAATTGAAAAAAAGCAATTTCATTGACAAACAGACCATACCATTACCTAAAGTAACGTCTAGGGATTTGGCAATAAATTAGGTGCCTTTAGGGTAAATGGAAGTCCAGCAGACTGATATGATATTTATTGGATGGTATGATATTTATTTACAGTTCACATTACTCTCGTTTGTTAGTAATTTAGTGAATTTTTTTTTCTGGTTTATAAGCCCTTACTTGTAGATCTAAGTAAGCTAATTAAATATGAACAAATAAACTATATGCCCAGTTCTTTAAGGTGTTGGGGGAATTAGAACATACTATTAAATTTGTAGCTGGCAAGTAGAAAATTCAGCTGATACTGGTTTGCTCACTCAAATTTTGACAAATATGTAGGAAAGTTGTCTGCATTTAAAAGAACGCACATAATTGCTAAGCAAATTATGTGAATTAAACCTTAATAAGTTTATAGCAAAGCTTACTGAATAAAACTAATAGAACTCTTGTAAAGTTTCTACATTGCTTTTAATATGAAATATAGCATCTTAATCCCTTGGCAAAATTCATTAAAAATTGTAGAGCATGCAATACTCATAGATACTTATAAAAATATTTAGTAATAATGTACACTAGTGCATGAAACATAATTATTGGTATTATTATTTTTATAAATCTCTTGCAATTCACTGATCTGAAAAGACTTTGCTCATATATTTAACTGGCTTGCAGAGTAAATATGTCACTATACTATATAGTTTGATAATTTAATAGTGGATTGTTTAAAAGCTAGTCTCAACATAATCTATGAAAACAAATTTTGACTGCTCTATTTTCCTGAGTGTTGACTGGAATAAGTGAAAGTACATGAAAATAAACTGAAAAACAAAAATAATTTATTTAATTTTTATATGCATAAACAGCAATATTTCTCGCTGACATACAGTCATCCCACACAGTATAAACATCAGATGCAATAGATTTTTCTTTGAAATAAAATTTTCTGTCTAAAACTACAAAGCATTCCCACAAAGGTTGTAACAATATCTGTAAAATCTGAAATAAAAATATTTGTTACTTTTTGTTAAAGAAGACTACTTAACAAAATAAAATTAATTTTGAAATACATTTAAGAATTACCAATTTCTACATGGTAAAATCGCATCACACTGTAGTTTAAACTAGAACCTTATATGGAATAGTCTGGTTACCAATCCATTTTTCCAAATTTTTTCATATAACAATAGCCTATCTCAGTCCAGTACTCATTAGGTAGCACAATTACAATTATATTATACAGCTTCATTAATTATGATACAGTTTTTAACTCCAAGATAAACTGGAAGTTTTTAAACAGATTAAAATGAATAATTAAAAGTATCTCTGATTTTTATGGTCATCAGGACTGCTGAGATAATCCAGTCAACTCAGTTAATAGTCACAGGGCTTGCTACAAGGCTAAAATTTATTAGAATAATTTGAAAGTTGCTAGTCACTGCTATTGGCTACCACATAATTTAAGATATATATTACACACCAGATTTATTACAGTAACTCTACAGTAAGTCCATTAAAATCAACAGGGAAGAAATCTCTTCAAAGATAACCTTGAAATTTTTTTCACAAAATTGCTTAAACAAACTTTGCAACCCACTTTGGAGTAAATATGATATATCATCAACCTTTTCCCTTCTTGTCTAGGTACTTTGTCTTATTCAGGATACATACTAGATTTAACAAATAAAATTTATTGGCTTTTTCAATCACTATTTTATAAATTATTTTTAAATCACTATTCTATAAATGAAAAATTATATAGTTTTGATAGATTAAAAGAATACAGTTTATTTAATCTGAATTACACCATAAATGACTAGGTTATTGACAATGAAACAATTGCATTCATTCCACTGGGTAAGCGATAAAAGCATACTGGCATATAGTGTAGATATAGTTGCAAAGATGTTGTAGATATAAAATTTATATTTTTTACACTTTTCTATCAGAAGTGTTTTATGATACAACTTAAAGGGAAAATATAATAAGACGAAAAATTACGTATTGAGTTTGGAAGATACTTTTACTCATATCATATCAACAACCCAACTGAATGATGACAAGGTCATACTCTCTGTCAGGACTGTAGCAATTTGGAGATTATGGGGGTGGGAAGTAGTTTCATACCCAAACATCCATAATAATTGCTAAACTAGGAATAATAAGTAATAATTAAATGTTAATCATCATCAATTCATTAGTCAGATTAATTATATAAATTCATTAGTAAGTTAACAATTATACTGATAATTAAATTTCTTATTTACAAAATTTTTATACAAAGCCTTATTCAATGTGGAGAGCTATATATTTATTAAATATGGTTAAATGTAAAATAAAGAACCTCTTCTATGTATTTAATTTCTCAAAGTTATTTATAAAGGATCAGTTTCAAAATTAATTATTTTATGAAATAAATAATAGTGCAAAATACTGAATACAGTACTTTAATAAAATGTACTTACAGATTTTGGCATCACAGTACAAGGAATTTGCACTTTGTCACCATTGTGTTAAAAAATTCTGCAAATAATTCTTATATCACTTTAAAATCTGAAGGACGGCAAAATTCAACTACTTTTAAGCAAAGCTGCACATTGAGAAAGATGACTATGGCAGTACGATGTGACTTATATGTACATGTACGGCATATAATCACATTGGAGTCACTGGTCACATGGACATTACAGCATGATGTCAGAGAAAAGATTTTAAAAGTGGATTCTCCCACTCTGCCCTATTGTTTAAACCAACTAGACTCAAGTTAGTCTGTTTGTCTGTCTTACAGACTATGTCCGCCTCCAATAGAAATATTAAAGGGTTATAAAATAATGAATTTTGTGAAAGTAGTGATAGAGATTGGTGCGACTGGAAGGAGGTTGCTTCCATTCAGTCACACTAATGGACCAATTCATTATCATAAGTCCCAGAGTCTTTAATTTTGATAAATGCAGGGTTTAAATACCAGCAGACTGCAATATTTACTCCTTAACCATTTGAATATGCTTCCCTCAAGAGCAGGGATTATTGTGAGGATCAGTGATCCACAAAAGAAGGTTGTTATCACTTGCTTAAGTACTTGTGTTGCTTTCCGAGGGAGAAAATTACCCTGGGAACAAAGAGATTTTCTTCCATAGTTCTATATGGGAGAAGAACATATACAGGGACTGGCTATAGTATTCTGAAGCAGCCAGCTGGAAACTTTGTTGATAGTTGAACCCTGGTAGTTAAACTTTGAACCATGACTATGCCCAAGCATGTGCATCCTAGTTCCTTACCTCACACCTTTCCAGTATCAATAGTGTAAGCTTTGCACCTTCACAACTTTGTTGGAAAAACTGAAATTTGAGTCAGTTTTTTTATCGGTTCAGATTCATCCTGATATTTTTAAAGGACAAGATTAAAAATTTGGCTTTAAAAGAGGTATGTAATTCATGTTCTTGAGAAAAATGGGTCTTGATATACAATGGGGGAGGGGGGAGTTTGAGCCGCATGAGCTTCTCTATTTCCTACACTACTGCCTTCTATAGAAAGTTCTGGAAAAAGCACATAACTTGTGAAGTTCTCAGTCAATCTACAAAATTAAAGACATTTTCAGAATTTACATAGTGATATGCTGCCAAATTCATCGCTACGGCCATAGAATTTTTTGCTGAGGTCAAACAACCTGGCCTTCAAATTAATAGCAATGGTTTCTTGTTAGATATGCATAACAGTATGATGTCACTTCTGTTACATCTTCCTTTCTTTCCCCTGCCACATTTCTTTTATAATTTACATAACCTACACCTTATGTTTCACATCAAAAACCTGATGCGTTCAAAACATGATTTTCCCTATATATTAAAAAACTTTGATATTTGGGGGGGGGGGGGAAGAAACATAAATATGAACTGCTTTTATATATATATATATATATAACAATAGGTTGATTATTGCCAGTTAAAGCATACCAAAATTTATGGAAATTGACTAATTTTTTTCAAGATATCATGCCTTCCATAAAATAGCAAATTTAAATAATAATAAAAAATAATAAATCAATAGGCTAATTATTATCAATTAAAGCGCATACCAAAATTTATAGAAATTGACTGATTGTTTTCAAGATATTATGCTTTTCGTCAAATAGCAGAATTTTTAATATTTCGAGAATGACTCGTGACAACTCCTAAATAATGAAAAATACTTTAAAACAAAAACTAACTGACTAAAAGTACTTTAAAACATGTATTCAAGTTAATTTAATTTTTTTGTTATTTTTCTCCTTTAGATAAAAATGTAGAATATCCCAAGAAAGGCATATGTCAGCACTCTATAAATGATGTCATTTGCTTTTAAATAAATAAATAGTTATATAATAAAAGAATAATTTATTTAACATGTAGCATAATTAATTTTTCTTCAGTTTAAAAATATACAACTTCTATATTTTTAAACTAAGAATATATATATATATATATATATATATATATATATATATATATTGAAAAATGGAGGGGTTTCATATGGTCTGATTCTCAAGAAAATCAATAAACCTTTTATAGTTAATTAAAATAATCAAATTGAATTTAATTTGACTATCTCAATTTGTTTGAAAGTTATCATACACCACTTTGCATGCCACTGCTCTATTGTACCTGATAGCCCAGTTGACAATTACATGAAATATAAATATGAGAGTTATATTGTAAATTGAATAAAATGAAAGAATGAGCTATGTGTGGTCTGTGGGTTGCTAACACCTGTCAAAAGGGGTTATGTTGAAAACTGAAAAATAAAAAGTTTTGTAGTTAAAACTAAATATGTTTTCTTTTTTAAATGTCTTTCACATTTTGACTGATCTTTTGAATTTTTTTTAAGATAGTTCATCACAGAAATAGACATAGATAGAACTTACTAATAAAACTCTAACTCTTGGGAATAGACTTTCCTTCATGGAGTAAATCTCAGATAATTTCTTCATCCTTTCATTTCTATCCAAGTTAGATGAAGCTAAAAATTTTAAAATAAAGTTTAAAAAAATAATAATAATTTCATTGAAAGCAACATGCAACACAAATTAATAGTATCAACTGGTTTTAAAGGAAAAAAACAGTCTTCTTCATCGGAGCACACAAGAACCGCAACTGTCATTCATAAGAGCTAGATAGGCAATTGCTGCTGGGACTATAATCATGTTTTTAATTGTTTGGAAGCTAAGATAATTTTACTTCTAGTTCCATTTTTGAATTGTCTTGAAAGTGTCTCGATTGTTTCTCAAACTCCTTTATTAATTGCTTCCTTCTTCTTATTTCAACAAATTTCTTTCTGTTTCCTGATTTTTTTTTTCTTTTTCTGAAGTATTTGTTCACTGCGTTAGCTCTTTCACCTTCCACAACCAGTAAGTTTATTCCTTTTCTGTTCTGTTCTACTGATTTTTTGTATTTGTGTAGGGATTGTTACTTTTACCATTGGTTTGGATAGCTCATGCAGTTTCCAAAACTAGTTAGTTGCCTTTTTTTAATATAATAGGACACTTATGTCCATAGTTTTTAGGAGATATTATAACCATTCTAATATAGTTTAAAGGGTGTTTGATCCCCATGTTGTTCGTTCAAACAAATGAAACCTAAGTTTTCCTGGTTGTACATTTAATTACTCTAAACCTTTGGGTGAGTCATATGATCTGGGGTTTTCAAATGAAACCTGATGAAGCAGGATAGTTCAGTGTTTAGGAGTAGTGGAATTGGAGGACTCGGACTGTTGGAGGAAACCAAGCTTGATTCCTGGTTCTGACAATTTTACTCATTAATACAGTGCTAATTTGACTCCTGGTGGGAAGTTAAAGCAAAGTACAGACATTAAATATGTGAGTCTGAAAGCCTTTCCAAGAGGTTGGTGGTAGGGGAAGGAGAGTACAGTCCCTGTGAATGTTGCCCCCCCCCATTGGGTTCTAGTTTAAAATGGATGGTACTATCCCAGCCGTCCTTACACCTTCGGGTAGATCAGACAGCCTGGGTCAAAAGAAAAGAAATGAAACCTGGTAGAATCCATGTGTCTGATCATTTCTTACATACTGATATAAATTTTATGAACCAGAAACATCACAAACATGGGGAACAGCTTTTTTGTAACTAACAGTTTATTCTTGTAGATATATATAATTACAGCTAAAATGATTGTACTGGCATAGTTTGTTATAATGCACATAGAAGGGCATGGGGTGCTAATGAAACTGAAGATGAAGCTATTGAATGAGAAGTGAAGCTAATAGATGAAGAAAATATTGAAATAAGTCTCAGCCAAAGAAGAAATGAAAAACTTAAGCCAATTAAATTGTTATTTTCAAATTACTATCGTTAAAAATTTAACAGATGTCTAGAGTGTAGATACTCTGTGCAGGTACAGCTGGTATCAGCATAATTACCATTGCTTTTATTGAACAGATTCTCATGTAGAGTGTTTTGCCTTGTATGAGAGGATTTCTGCTTTATTAGCAAAAATAGCATAAAAAGATCCTAGTGACTTTATAAATGTGTATGAAAATTCTGTATGCAAATTTTACTCATTTTTTACAGTTCTAAATTGACTCCTGGTGGGAATTTTTGAAACTAGTATTTTCAAGTAAATTACTTCCTCATGAAGAGTATTCCTACTAAGTTTTGTTAAGTTTCAAATGATAGCTACATCTCCAAAAGATTTTGAAAAGGGATAATTTAATATGATTATTCTGTACTTTTTTATTTCCTAAGTGTTTAAAAATTTCACCTTTTTATTTTCTTGGAGTGAAGATAAATAATTATACCATAATATGTAATCCATTATAAATGACCCGGGGCACTCTTAAAATTGTTTAAAAAAAAAATGGCTGCTCAGGATGAGGATGAAAAGTATACATTGGAGAGATCAGAAAACTGTTTAGTTCTAATAATACTCTCCCAGCTGAACACGCTGAAAACCTTTTAAACACATGATGCATTTCATAAAATTTTTGCTTGTAACCTCCTCTCCCTCTTTACACTTTTCGCTGAACTCTTTTGTGATGTTGATAAAGTGGACTAAGATTTTAATGAATTATTTATGGGAGGGGGGGGGGGGGGCTTACTAGGAATTTTCTGATAAAAGCAATAAGCAGAATTCTGTCGCTCCATCCTCTCAAATGTGACATAAAATTGCAAAGTATATATAGAGAAGGAGGCTTACTCGAAATTTTTAGCTAAAAGAAACAAAGTATATTTTTTTATTAAAATATGCATTTTATTCAATTATGAATTTTTCACATTTTACTGATGTTTAGGAGAAGGGGGATGTTTCATGGAAATATTTGGAATTTCAAATTGCGACAAAAAAAAAAAAAAGGGGGGGGGGGGGGTAGGGGGGATTGACTGAATTCTAAGACAGTGCAATATAGTATATTTTTAACTTATTCATGTTATTTGATTTAATGCAAGATGGGGAATATTATCGAAATTCCATAGTAGAACAAAGACTAACTGAGATGTTCATAATGGTTCAACTTGTAACCTATACCACTTACCCTATATATATATGTATATATATATATATAAATATATATATACATATATACATATATAGGGACCCACCTGACCCTATATATACAGTACAGAATCCATTATCCGGACTGCTTGGGACTTCAGGCATTCTGGATAAGGAGTTTTTCTGTGATTCAGATCACTTCTTCTAAAACTTACTGGAATGGTCTCAAATGTCGTTACAGAAAATTATAATTCATTTTGTAAACATAAATGTATTAAATATTTTTATAACCTACATGAAAAATATACTTGGTTAACTAAAATTCAAATTACATATATTAGTGATTAAGAAAATTTTTGAAAGAAAAATAATGTCTGAAAAAAGTTGATTATTCAGGCTAGTTATTAGAAGTCTTTTTGGGGGACAATTAAAGTGGGCTGTTTAAACTGTCTATATTTCAAAAACTGCTCTTGAATTTTGTGCACAGACATTATTTGTTGCTCTGTATAAAAACTCCGTTGATTCATGTCACATATTAGTTCAGTTGCCAAGTCCATAATTCTTTCTGTGGAAATTTTATTTTCTTCCTCAATAGTTTGTTCTTCGTCACTATCACTTTCAACTAAATTTTAATCGTCATTTGCTACCATTTCACATATTTCACTGTCTGACATATGTAAAGTGACAGGCAAATCTATGTCAATATTTAGACAATCGTTAACTGCTTCCTCATCCAATAAACTTTCAGTGCCGGACAAGCCTTTTGCATATTGCAACAATTCCTCTACAATTTGTTAGTCTTTTGCTATCCGAAAGCCATCAAAATTTGATTCATCATCATCATTTAAAAATATTGTTGATGGCCACAAGTTATGCCATCCATGGACCAGTGCATTTTTTCCACTTTTTCCCATGCACTTGCAGTGTTCCAAATGGCATCGCTAAGATTAAAGTTAGACTGAAAGTCTTTTACTCCACTACCATTGTTGCATTGCATAAGCATTTTTTTCAGAAACTCACTCTTGTAGAGATTCTAGAATGAGTGAAGAATTCCCTGATCTAGAGGTTGCAGAATTGAAGTGCAATTTGGAGGTAGAAATGTGGCAATCACATTATCTTTGTTCAAAAGTTTAGGATGAGGGTGAGCAAACAAATTGTCTAACACTAATAAAATCTTTGCATCAATAGGAAGTCCTGCAGAAGTGTAGTGAGCTCTGACTTCCTTCACAAAATGATTTTCAAACCAATCTTGAAAAATGTCTCTTGTAATCCAAGCTTTTTTATTTGCTTTATAGATTATTGGAAATACTCTTATGCCTTTAAAAGCTCACAGGTTTTTGCTTTTTCCTATCACAAGCAATTTTGCTTTGTGTGTGCCTGCTGCATTTGAACACCTGAGCACAGTCAGTCTTTCCTTTGAATCTTTGAAGTCACTTGTAGTAGACTCTTCTGGGAGAGCAGGAAGAGCGTGGAAGATATCTCCAATACAATGAAGTTTCATCTGCATTATAAACTTGCTCAGGAGATAGGCTCTCCGCATAAACTATGGAATAAAATGTGTCCACATATGTTTCAGCAGCTTCAAAATCAGCAGAGGCCTTTTCACCAGAAATTTTGAGAATTTTAAGTCCATTTCTCTTTCTGAACTTTCCATACCATCCTGATGAATAATCACAAGGTGTAGTAATACACAATTGACTATGAAACTCTTTAGCCTGAGCCATAATAAGGTTGTGTGTTAGAGGGAATTTTTCACTTTGTCACTGTTTAATCCATTCCATCAACACTTTATCTACAGTGGCAGTTTTTGCTTGATGCAGTGTTTTCCTCTCCAACATAAGTTGTGATGTATCAGCATCAGCATAAAACTTCAAAATTTTGTTTTTTTGCTTCCTTAAATTTAAATCATAAATTGTGGAACGGCCCACACCGTATTCATCTCCTAATATTTTAGCAGAAGCACCAGATGAAAAATGATCAGAATTTCAAATTAAAAATGTAAACTAAGAATTTTCTTAAAATGTATCACAACTTAGAAGAAACTAACAGCTTTCAGACTGATCTAAGGTAAAAACAACCTGAGTACTAATAATTTTCATGCCCCAGAAAATACTGCAAACAATTTCGCCACCAAGGAAACTAGCCCTTTCTCAATTAAATCTTTCTATCCACTTTAAGTGGAAAAAATGAAAATCATGCATTTTCCCCACTCCCAACATCCTCAGATTCCCTGATAATTGTAAACGTCTGGAAAAGAACATGGTAGGAATCTATGTTTTGTTTACCTTATAAAAGATTTTAAACCACTGTATCCTACGAAAACAATTAAGCAATATGTTGTAAATTGAAAACACTTGTCTAACACCTGTGTCACCTCTTCGGTATTATCATAGAAGACCACCATGAAAAAAAATCCAAACAAGCTGTTTTAACGTGTTTATAGTTTATTCATAATCAGAACGTACAGTTAGCGAAACGGTTAACTGGAAATGCCAAAAGTTAATTTTTATGTTAAGAATTTCAAAAATATGTGAAAATGAAAACCAAAAATTGAAAATAAACTTATTAGTAAACGAGAAAAAAATTGAAAATCTCTGCAAATTTCTTTAGATTCCGTAGCTTTTTCCATGAGCCTCAGTCACTTCACCGTGAAAAATGTTACGACGTCACTTTACCACTACGAAGTCATCGAGGCATCAAATGAACACACCCATTCTAAGAAAGAAAATATGTTTTTTTTTCTAAAAATATAAGTTTTTTATATTGTTTCACAAATGAACTGTTTCCTCACTTGTTGAAAGTATGTTTATCTGACATGGAACAAATATATCCACCATGGAGGTAGAGTTCACTTTTACCTCCATGATACTTGTAGTTTTCCTCTTCCGGAAATATTTTTAGCAACATTTCCAGTGTGGTAAGTTGAGGATTCAGCCAGACCTTTGTTTGTCAGGATCACAAACAGTTGAAGTGAGAAAAATGTAGTTTTCAATGCATCATTTTATAATATTGATATTGTTAATTAAGGGAAAAAATCATTTGACGGGATTTTAAACAAAAAACAGTTATTTGGCACAATTTTTGACAAATAATTGCGTATTGGCGCAAAATTTGGAATTATTTTGCCGCATTCCGGTTTTGGGAGTGTCCCGATATTGGGACACTGGATAAAAGGTCGTGTACTGTATATATATATATATTTTATATATATTATATATATATATATATATATATTATAAATATATATATATACATTGCTGGACAATTGCTAAGGATGGATCACAAATTGCCATGTAGCACAACATTAAGAGGGGGTGGATCTTATAGGGTTTAGATCTGGAGAACGTGCTAGCCATACCAGGCATTGAATACCCTCGCTGACTAGACAATCCTGAACAGCGAGTGTTTGATGACATGGTGCGTTGTCATCCATGAAAACAAATTTATCACCAACAGCATCACGGAAAAGGCGAACATGAGGCAGTAGAACTTCATCAATGTATCGTTAGTCAGTCATAGTCCAGTTGCAATCACATGTAGGGGCATGCGGCCATTGATCATGATGCCAGTCCATACCATGATACTGCATGTTGGATATCAGTCCCTTTCCTGGATATTTTCTGGATGATAAACAGTACCACTCTCATGCCAGATCAGTTGGTGTCTACAATCCAGTGACAGACAACCTACTCTCATCTGAGAATAGTATGCAAGTCCAGTCCTGTTCGGTCCATTTGAAATGCTCAGGACACAATTGCAAATAGGCGGTATGGTGCAGTCTAGACAATGGGACACATACAACAGAGTCTGCCTTCTCCCAAATGTCTGGCTACAGTTTTTCAGGAGATCCACTGTCCTGTGGTAGCAAGAAACTGATTTGCTACCTGCTGAGCTGTGGTGCACCGGTTCCTTTTTGCCGATAGGGCAATGTACCTGTCTCCTGTAGGCATAGTACTTCTAACACGACCTCCCCCGTGACGCTTGCTACACATTCCAGTTGTTTTAAATGCTTGCCACAGCTGTGAAACAATGCTGTGGGCAATGTCAAACTCTCTGGTAACATCTGTTATTTTTCTCCCTTCTTCGATCTTTCCAATAATACAGCCACACATAAAATCATCTAAGTGATATCGGAAAGACATACCGAAAATTTCAAGTTCGTCAATTAAATCTTTCCCATAAAACTTTCACTTGGAACAACAATTGGCCACATGTGTCAAATCCTTTATATTTCTTATCAGTGCTATCACATGACGAACAGGCGTGGAAATGAAATATTTGTATATGCACACCTCTTCTTACTGTATCCAGCACTTATTCTAATTTTCCACATTTTGCTTCTTTTCATTTTGTGGTTGCTATGGGTGATAGTGTCATCTATCCTTAGCAATTATCCAGCAGTGTATATATATATATATATATATATATTGTAAATAAAAAAGTACGAAACGTACCCGATTGTAAACTAATATAAATTTCAGGGAAATATGGCCACAGGCACGTAACGGTTCCGTGAGTGTTTCCTCAGGAGTAATAGCTGGCTATAAACGGGAACAAGGGGTCACAATCCCCCTTGGCCATTTGTTATTTCCCTGTTGGCACTATTTCACACCTCGATCTTTTTTGATCTTCTTTATATATATATATATATATATATATATATATATATATAATCTCTTATGTTTAAATAAAAGTTATCCATAGAAGTCAATATATCTGGTTTTATAACTGTCCTGGTTACGTTAATGCCAGTATTAAATGTTTTCATCTATTTTAACATGAAACAATATTTTTGATCTACCAGATTTTATTTGGAACTATTTACTAAATATAAAAGTGTTATACTTCAAAAGCTAAAACTAACAAATTACATGAAAATATAAATTTAAAAATAAAATAATAAAATGCAAAAGTCAATTAAGAAAACAATATAAAATATTTACTTTCTTCATTTTGGAACATAGTATCACAGTATGTTTCAAAGTCTGTAAGATCACTAATCCTAACTCGTCTCTTTGGTTTCTGCCAGTTAATATTTTCTATATATAGAGAAAAAATTTAAATGTTTTACAAACTGATATTATTGCAGTAATATTGATAAAGAAACTAGTTTATAAGAATGTAATAGATATAAAATTTATAAGCCCAGATATGATAAAAAGAAAAAAAATCATTACTATTTCAAAGTTTTAATATCATTCTCATATTACCTTCCCTACAATATATGGTAATGTAGTACATGGATGACATACATATGATGATGGAATAATGTATGTATATGATAATGTAGAGGGAACGTATTGGAATTATGATAAAATTTGGAACTCAAGTTTTTGACAGATTACACAGTTTGGGCATTCTAGAACACAAATCCACCATTTTGTGTCTCTGTGCATGCACCTATTCCAGATTAAACACTATTCGATGAAATGCCACAAAGTTTAGTAGATGAGTGACTTGTGAGTTACACTGGTGATGATTAGATTTTAGTATGATTAAAATAAAAAAAGAATTAGCCTATTTTTTCTCAAAATAGCCCACAAAATCTATCAAAATCAGAAATTAAAGCCTAAATATGCTCAAATGTACTAATTAGACACTTGTTTTATATGTAATATTTAATGACAAATATAGGGATTGCAATCCCGGGATCTCAGCTGAAAAATGAATACTGTAATACTGGGATTGATGATGCCAGAATCTGGGATTGCTGTATTTTTATCAGATTTACATGCACGTGCTAAACACCAGTGTTCATGCTTGCTAAACTAAACTTTATCCCAGTTTACCAAAGAAAAACATTCATTTTGAGATTGAAGCACATTTTATAAAAACTTACTTATTAGTTAGAAGTAAATGACTTGAAGAAAGGTGCTCTCACCCTGAAATCTGTTTTGGTCAATAAATGGCACTACTTCAAATGCATTTGTAGCATATTTTTTCATGACTATGTTAGCTGTTTAGTGGCAGCTGTATTTATTCTCGCATCAAATGTTTATTTTTGTCTAGCGTTGTTGTGGTAGTTCATGTTCTTTCTTTCTATGAATAAAATACATGTAGATTAATTCGAAATGACTAGATCTAATAAAAGTAGCACTAAGATATATGAAGAGTATAAAAGTTCAAAAGTGTGCGAGATTGAATCTGTTTGGAAATACGTTTTAAATGAAGCCTATGGGTAATTGGCAAAATGTAAAATGTGTAAAAAAAATCATAAAAACAGGAGGTGCGTCGACAAAAGGGCTTCATGTGCATTTAAATTCTATTCATGATATTAATGTTTTGAAATACAGCAATAAGGATGAAATTAGTTCCGGCTCTCAAGGAAATAGTGCTGCCGGTATTAGCGATATTGT